>MJHO01000175.1:0-357084 GCA_002076135.1 Xerophyta viscosa | reverse complement strand
TATTATTTGAATTAAATGGTAGATACATCCATTTTATTATAGAGATTTCTTATAGTTTATATTATATAAACGGTAGGGATCTTTTATTTGAACTCTAAATAATTTTTCGTGCTGCCAATTCCCAAATGACACAAGTTATTAACAAGTCAAAATATTATAGAATGCACATGTTACTGGAAGTTACTAAGATTTGGGGAGGAGCATTGCCACCAAAAGACTGTTTTCAACAAGAATTCTTGCTCTATTCAGCTTAGCATCCAAAATTTATTCAGATAATTCACAAGAAAGAGAGAACATTATTCCAAAAAATAGTATTCACTCTCTAGCTCATAAAGATAAACAACACATATTCTCCTTAGTAAGAAGGTGTTGATTGCTCTTGATAAATTCGCTTGTTGATTTCTTAATAGCATGGATGATAGTATCCATAACCTCCTTTAAAATATGTTGGTCATCTGCTTTAGCCTTTCCCTAGAATTTCTTAGAGTAGCCCTCAATTACTTGGGAGTGTCTGTGAGTACTTGGGACTACCAGGCCAGGCTGGCTTATCATATCATCATCTAGTTCATCCCTGGTATGGGCTGGGGTCCTTCGACCCCTATAGAATGGTTGGAGCCTTTGCCATAACCCCGTGGTACCCAGTCCCTCCATTCTCAAAAAAAAATAAATAATAATAATAAATAAATAAATAAATAAGAAGAAGAAGAAGAAGAAGAAGAAGAAAAAGATGATACCAAAATATGGATAGAATGCAATATCTGCATATTTGCTTGCTGATTAATATGAACCATAAATTCTTTTATTTTAAGCGTGAGATGATTCACTTTTTTAAAAACCAGAATAACTTCTCTTAACAATCATTATCCGTTTTTATATATATATAACAATGCTTGTCTTCTGTTATATAACATGCATACAAGCAAAGTAAGATTACAGATAGTTAAAAACCTACATAACACCATGTATCAGTATTCATAAAACTTTAACACATCAAATTTCACTTGAAATTTCTTAGAAATTGAAGATAATTTCAGAATAAAATACATTGCAACACCTGAGAACAGTGGACTGGGGCCGGCAGGGAGTGGCTGGTGGCTTGAGATGGGGGAAGTGAGAGGTAAAAGAGAAAAAAAAAAAGAAGAAAGGTGGCTAGCTTTTTTTTTATTTAGTTTTTAGTTTTTAGCACCTCCCTTAATTAGATTTGAGATAAAGAGGGATTGGAGTTGCACCGTAAACGTTTAACAGGAACAGAAGCATTACCATAAATTTCCTTAGCGCTTTCTAGTCTCTACCAATATCCAAGACTATGTTAGCGGGATTACAATCAAGCTAAAAATGGATAGCAACCACATTTTAAGGATACTTTTGCTTTTTGATGGCTTGAATGGTACAGGGAGCACTCGAAGAAATTCAATGCTGAAGATATGCAAATACCTATGGAAGGAAAAAACTGTGTAGTCACTGGTGCAAATTCTGGCATTGGCTATGGAGCTGCTGAAGGTCTTGCATCACGGTATTAATTTCGTTCCTCTTTCTTTTAGTAACGTCCCATCCATGTGTTTGGCTTAGCCCTTCTTAATGCTTACATGTTATGTGTGTCTTGTCTTTGGTGGTCTTCGACGTAGTTGTTTCAAAATCCTGCTCTTCTAAAATTGGACTTAGGTGCTTGAGTGTTGGTTTTTCAGGTCAAGGGTTCTATGAAAATAGCATTTTCCCAGACTTGCTTCTTTGAGTGTTGTTTCAACCCACCTACACCCCCCCTCCCCCCCCGCCCGGTACCCGGTGTCACGGGGGCAGAGTTTACGCCCAAACCCTGCGCCAACAACTTGACGACTCTCCTAGGTCACGCCCTGAATCGCCCAGCTCAGCCTCCCAAGACCTCTAAAAACGCACTATGCTAGTTCAAGAGTTTACATGGCCCAGGGGAGTCATCAAGTTGTCGGCGCGGGGTCTGGGCGTAAACTCTGCCCCCATGACACCGGGTGGACTTTTTACTAGGCTGCTGTTGTTGTTGCCATGTATTATTTTCTTCAATAACATCTAATCTTTCAATCCACCTTTTCCTAGGGGTGCAACTGTATATATGGTTTGTCGTAATAAGGAGAGAGGTGAGACAGCTCTTTCAAAGATTCAGTCGTCAACTGGCAATCCAAATATTCATCTGGAGGTATCATGCTTAAGTTATTGTACTGAGTACTACTTTGATCATTAAGCCAATGTACGAATAGATGAAAAGTTAGGCTCTGTTGAATTGGGTTCCATCGGGTAATTAAATCGCAACTGTCAACTTTCTATAAAAGTGACAACTCTCGAAGTGTTATAACAGATTTGTGACCTTTCCTCCATAAGTGAAGTCAAATCATTTGCTGCAAGATTTTCTCAAGAGGTCAAACAGCTTCATGTGCTGGTAAGATCTCTTGCTGTCCATATTATTCATTAGTCATGAAATAAAGTCAATCACAATCCCTGCTATGTTTTTTCTGCTATATCATCTTTGGCTGTAGCCCCCTCTTGTTAAATATGTGATTTGCTTGCACAAAGCTTCTTTTCAGCTTTGATTGATAACATGTGCTGTCTGTAAATCATATCAGAGTGCTGAGACATGGTTTGTTTCTTGTATACAGGGTATTTCTGTGTGTCTTTTCTTTTTTCTTTTTTTTAGGAGAAGGCAAAAGTACACCTTGATTGAGATAGAAAGAACTTGATTAGTACGTAGAAATAATCAGTTGAATACTAAGCAAGGAGCTCAAGATTAGTATAGGACTCTCCCAAATAGCTCCTTGCCGCCTTCAATCATTCTTACCCGTTTCTTCTTAGACAGTGAATGTATTCTGTTGGCTACATTATTGTTTTAAACTTTTTAGTTTTTCACCAGTCAGCCAGCTAACTCTTTCATAGCTTGAAATCTAGGTTAACAATGCTGGCGTATTAGAGAAAAACAGAGTAACCACTTCTGAGGGGTAAATTTCCAGCCTGAGCATGCGTTTTGTTACCGATGTCCATTATATCATCCAAAAGCCAACTGGATACTTTTTCTTTTTTTAAATAATTAAAAGTCAATTGGATACTTTTCTTTTTTATCGAGAATGAAAAAGCCAATTGGATACTTTTCTTTTTTATCGAGAATGAAAAAGCCAATTGGATACCAGTCCTACGTATGTTATATGCGTAATATCTTTTTTAAGCATGGAAATGTTTATAATATTATATGCCTCTTAAAGTACTTATTTGCGTTATTTTCCCTTGCACCAGATTGGAGTTGAACTTTGCTGTTAATGTAGCAGCTACTTACGCTATGACAGAATTAATGATTCCACTGTTAGAAAAAGCCGCACCAGATGCCCGAGTTGTTACAGTAGCTTCAGGCGGGATGTACACAACTCCATTGACTACAGATCTTCAAGTAGGTCTTTTCTCCCAGCTACGCTGTCCTTCTTTATATTTGTGTTCACTGAAGCCTTTGTTCATGTAAAATTCTTTTCTGCAGTTCAGCGACAGCAAATTTGACGGCACTCTTCAGTATGCTCGGAACAAAAGAGTTCAGGTCAGGAAATCTCAAAGCTTATCTTCATGTTCTAATGTGACAGCAGTCTTCTGATGGATCAGATCATTCCAATTTCCAACATGTCTCTTGTGAAGTGGAAAACTAGTTCTAAGCGACAAACCAATAAATGAAAAGTTAAATGCTTTTGCTCAATGACTTGATCATCTTAATAAGGTGCATAGTGATTAACTTAATAGAGATCCCACTCCGAAAAGCTTCAGAACTGTGTGATTCTTGTGAAGAATATGTGATTCTTGTTGAAGATTCCTTGCATAAATGTAAACTGAAATGTTGGTTGCATAAGCCTTCATTGACTATTGATGGTGCTTTTCTTTCGAGCAACCTGACGAAACTGTTATGCTTTACAGGTAGCGTTAACCGAAAAATGGGCAGAAATTTACGGCAATAAAGGGATTGGTTTTTACTCGATGCACCCTGGTTGGGCTGATACACCTGGTGTAGCTAATAGCTTGCCTGGATTTTCGGAAAGGTAAAACTCGTCCTTTCTACTTCTCTCATTTATACAAAAAAAAAAAAAAAAAAAAAAAAAAAAAAAAAAGAAAAAAAGAAAATTGTGTAATTACAGTTTGTTGATCAAACTGTACAGGCTCTCCGGAAAGCTTAGAACAAAGGAGGAAGGAGCAGACACCGTTATCTGGCTGGCATTACAACCAAAGGAGAAGTTGGTTTCAGGTGCATTCTATTTTGATCGGGCAGAGGCACCCAAGCATTTGATGTTTTCTGGTACCGCAAAGTCCCACTCCGCCATTGGCGACATTGTTAACAGCCTCCAATCTATTTGTGATTTGTGACCCGCCTCCGTCAAAGAGTGCCAACATCATTCAAGATATATCATCGCGAGCTACGTCGTATAGTACTCTCTGGTTCTTGCTTTTTCTATAATTGTCATGTAATAATAGTATTCATACATGTAAAAATATTCTTTGCACCTTTCGTGCTTACGTAGAGCATCTTGTACAAATGCTCATAAAAATGTATGAATAAATTCTAGATAGTAAAAGCCTGATTACAAAGCCTTTGAATGTAGTAATATAAAAACGTAATAATAAAAAGCCATTTTAATTGACAAAAATATATTATATATATATGCACAAGCAGGGAAAAAATGTATGAACAAAGTATGTATATTAAATCTAGTAATAAAACAATATCTATTTTTATTTCAAAAAAAAAAGGATTGCACCAGCCGGGAATCGAACCCGGGTCTGTACCGTGGCAGGGTACTATTCTACCACTAGACCACTGGTGCTTTTGTGAATCTCTTTCCATTTTAATAAAAGTATACATGATAAAATGAAAAACGCAAAAAAGAATCTACTGACTGAATCTCTGCCTCCGTCCCTCAGATCATGGCCAGGATTGACGGAAGAATAGGAAGTATGAGCAGCACGACGACGACAGCGCCAAGCACGACCGCGATGCACGTCCACTTCCTCGAGCTCTTCTGGTACTCCCTCGCCGTATCCAGCTCCACAGTCCCCCTCCTCACAAACGAACTTGCGTGTGACACGTGGCTCTCAATGTCATTGAGTTGCTGCCCCTGCGCCTCCACGAGTGCAGCCATGTCCAAGAACACCTGGTGCAGCTCCATCAGGCTCTTCTCTATGTCCTTCACGGCGTCGTGCCTCTCCTGTATCTCCGATATCGTGTCCATCACAGCGCCTCTCCCTTGCTCCTGTATCGCGCGCTGCAGGAACATCTCACTCTCTCCCGACGATATCAGCGTTTCTATGGTCCCTTCGTCGGCGCGCTCCCCCGTCACGGTGAAGTATCGCCGTCCGACTGTGTCCTTGTACTCTGCAGCGATGCGAGCGCGGAGGGCTTGGAAGTCGTCCATGAGGTCTTTCAGCTTCTTTCCTAGGCCGGCGACGACGGAGGTGCGGGTCCGGTCGGCAGAGGAGCCCGGGCCACAACCGGGGAGGCGGCGGTGGGCGACGTTAGAGCGGTCGAGGGATTCGAGGCGAGCTTTGACTCCCTTGGCCCGACGAAGAACTTGCTGGACGTCGGAGTCCATGCGAGCGCGGATCTCTCGCATGGATTTAGCGCTTGTGGCTGTCTTGCCAGCCTCGTTAGAATCTTGGAGCCGACGATAGAGTTGTTCGAGGCCCTTCAGCTCGTCCTTCACCTGCTCAACTTCCTCGAAGAACTTGTCTAAATCAACGCCGGCCTCGGCAGCGACGCCGGAGCCGGCCATGCCGCCCTCCATGTCGTCCACGCGCACCTGCTGCTTCAGGTCCGTGTACTTCTTGAACGATGTCGTCGCGAAGAGATCGTTCATGTTTGCTTCTTATGGTATACGTAGTTAATTACCGATATATGTCAATGAAAATGATCAAGAAGAGTATGAAGAGGATAGTGGAGAGAAGGAGATCGGAAGCCGGAGGCAGAGCATTCACGGGAAGAGGAGATTCAATAGGCTGAAAAGAATGGTCTGGAGACAAGGTCGCTGAAACGGGCGAGGAGAATTTTATTTAGATAGAGGATCGCGGCTTCAAAATAATTGGGTTCTAACGTTTATTTTTAGGCCCGCCGAATTTGGATTCTACTGTTTGTTACTGTACGAACGGTAAAACTTATTATTAAAAATTATGCGTTGAAGAAAAATTGCATGTCATGTATTTTTAAATATAAAATTATCCTATAAAATATAATATATAACTTTTATATGATATTTGGGCCATATATGTTTTTTAAAAAAATTAATGTAATGTTTTATAAAATATATATCATTCAAGTTTAAGCATATTTTTATAAATAAATTATATAGCACAATAAAATTAATTTTAGTTGAGCAATAATCATAATAAATAAATAGATATTTTAATATATTATTTTGATATTAAGATACATATGTTTTTTTATTTGTCCAAAATTTTGACATTATTATTATTTATATATAATTAATCATATTATTGCATTTTCTTAAAACATGCATAACTACAATACAAAGCTAAAATAATAAAAACAATACAATGTAGCATTTAATTAGTTTTAACTATATTGGTTAAATACAATGTATAGTTATTGTAAAATAAAATTTAATCATTGTTTAATTTTATACTGATATAAATATAAATATAATATATAATACATTAATATAGAATTAATTATTTAATATGTTAAGCTAATAAATATATATATGTATAACAAAATATTAGATAATATTGGGATTATTTTAAAATATACAACATAAAAATGTTATAAAGAAATATAACTCACACAATATGAAGCCCGCCTACACCACTTCCCTTACCTCTTCTTGAGGGATTTCCTCTTTCACTTGAGCAATCAAGAGTGTTGATTAAACTGTACACGTCGCTTTTCCGGGCTACGCGATAACTATTTCCACCATTTGTTTTGCAGGCTCACCAAACAACCCTTTTTTTCAACTATTATGGGCTGGTAGAGGCGCCATTACACTTCTTCCAAACAAAAAGAAAATCCAAATACAAATATCTCATATGATCTAAATCTTAGAGGCAAAATATCTAAGGATAAAGACTAAGATATGCAATTGAAACTCAAGAATGATCTTGGGGGCTCTAGAAATACTCTTTCAACTCTAAAATATGTCCTTCAAAAATTATCTCCAACAGCTAATTCTACGCTATTACTGGTTGACCGAATCATGTACCGATTAACCAAACTTGCTCTTGAGTCTGCTCATTTCTACTCAACTTCAGTCGACTTCATTTGGCTCGTTCTATCATTCCTGGTTTGTTTTGGACAAACCATATATGATTGGAAGGTTTTCGAGTCTACTTTCATATGAAATTAGTTTTATCTCATTTAAAATTTCTTACAAAATATTATGGTACAAATATTAGAGCACTGTCAATATGTCATACCGTTTTACATCTAACGATTTCAAAAATCAATCCGCATTAGTACGATTTTTTTTTTAGATTATCGTGGTGGAATCCGAAACGCGAGCGCACGCCCCTGAAGGGACCTCAAACTCGCGGGTAAACCTCCACGGGCAATTTTGTTTAACTCTATTGGATAATATACATTTAATACTTAAAACAACTCTTTAGTAATACTTTTGTTATTATCAAAAATGGCATTATGGCCAACATACATTACTTGCAAATATATTAGTTTATTAAAATTTTATTTGGTATCAAACTTTTAAATTATTGACTATGTCAGATAGTACTTTAAAATTCATCACTGTTTCCATGGTTAGGAGAGACTAATAGAGATCAACAAAAGAGAAAGTCTCCTCCGTTTGCTTCTTCTTCAGAACATGAGGAAGAGAGAGAGATGGAAGAGAGGGAGGTATGTGTGGCAAGGAGGCCTAAGAAAGGTGGTGAACAGACCTTGGTGTTGACCCGAGCACTACAAGAGACGGTGTACTCCGTTGGTTTCGAGCACGGAAAAAGGATGGAGATGTTTGCGGGCCGCTGCTCCGAGCGGTTGGTGCATTTCAACCAGCTCATCATATCCCAGAAAATGGATATACACTTTTTGGAGAAAGCATGAACAACCAAAGGTATCTGTTAATTTCCTAAGAAAATGCAGACAAACAACTCCAATTAAAATGTTTTATTTTTTAGTTTTATGGGCAAATATACTTTGCCCAGATATTTATTGAGAATATCAGTGCAAATATTAATAATATTCATTTCTTAATATTAATTGACTATATATGTAATATAGTGGCCTTAGTTGGAAGGAGAGAAATACCTAAGATAGTAACCAATGTATTATATATAGTGTATAGACAATTTGAGAGATCATATGAGATGTTTTAATAATCATCACAATTTTCTTCATCTCTTTCAGATTTCATATCCATTAATTTAACCCTGTTCGATCACTTTTTTACTTACCCTCTTATTGGTTTTATAGTTATTAATAACAGTGCTGAAATACGGATAAGTAATATTAAAATATTTAAAATTGAATCAGTAATATTTCAGGTATGTATGTCCAAGTAATTTTCAAAATAATATCCGTCGCTGGAGTTAAGTGGTATAACACAATGAAAAAATCTATTCTTTATTAGGCCCTGAAGCATAGCAATGCTTAACCCGGATTCAGGTTGAAGTTGAATTGATATTTATGGTATTTTCCTCTCAAAAAAATAAATAAATTATACCATATTTTCCAGAAAACATTTGCAACTCCAGTATGGCCCTTCATGTGGGTTCTTAACTTATTAAACCAAAAGTGTTTCTCATCCTTTCGCCATCGTTGTATCCATAGCTACTGAAGGTGCTGAGCCTTTCTAGAAGTTTTAAAAAAAAACAAATTAGGAAGTTCCATATCAACCCCTCAATTTCCGGAAAGTTTCAAATCAATCACTGAGAACCAAAAAAATATATAATGGCAGGGCGTGAGTTGCAACATCGTGCGTTTCTCCATTTCCAGGAACTGATTTGAAACGACCCTTGAACTAGAAGGTTGAAATGGGATTTGCCCAAAACATTTCATGCATCGGCGCAGGCTGGGAGGCGCAAAACTAGATATATTGATTCATTAAAAAAAAAAAAAAAAAAGAATGTTGTAAGATAAAGGAAAAAAAACCAGCATGTTGTACACAAGTTACAAGGACAGATGCGTTGAAAACAATGCACTATAGTATGTAGTGCACACTCAAAATTACATACTTACATATACGTCTATAGTGCAGTCTACCCAAGTCATATTATTTATCAAAATATCTATCATAATTATAATCTTAGATATGAGAAAAAAGAAGAAAATAGAACATTTAATAAAATATATTATACATTTTATTATTTCTTATATTAAAACCACGATCACTAGTGTTATACTCACTAATCGTGGTATTAATATAAGTTATAATATTATTAATTTTTAATAATATTATTTATTACAAATAAATAATATTATTAAAATTAATAATTATTTTATAAATATTTCACACTATATTGTGACTGTGTTTACAATTTACAGGTATGCTGCTGACGAAAAAAAATATGCGCTGTAGCGACAAATGTCAAGAAAACTGCATTGGTTTACATAAGTTGAAGCTCAAAATATAGAATAGAGCCGACCATATTTCAAACTTATGTACATGTTTCCGAGTTCCGACAGATGCATCCGAAACACAGCTCCTTGAAAGCAAGTCATTGATCCAATAGTTCTGGTTTCTTCAACCAGTATTGTCGAAACCTCTGCCTGGCGTATTCCATGTAATCAAAGTCAATTTCATTCACATGTTCCTGCATAAGTATTATGATAGATCATGCCGACAATTACAACATCGCCATCCCAAAATTTTCTTGATGTGGCGGAAAAAAAAGGCGAGTAATATTCTTACCGAAATTATACCCCATAATCCCCACAGAAGATGGCTAGCAAGAGTATATTTCTCGATATCTTGGAGTAGATTCTCGACCTTTTCATTATGAGGTTCTTCTACTAGCAAAAGTCGATCAGATAAGTCAAAGCCTAACAAAGATGTTACAAGTACAAATACTATATATATATATATATATATATATATATATATATATAATTATTTAAGCTAAAGCATGGCATGATCAAGACCTCAATTATTCAGTCAGGCGATTTAGCTTAAGCTCAAGTATCACTTTCAAGTAACAAATATAAAAACATGTCATAAGTTTTTGTTGGGATGGAAACTAGCAACCACCTGAAGAACTAAAATAATTCTGAACAAATCTTTTACGCTCCTCAAAATCTGTAAGATATAGATTAGAAGCTGAGGTCAGCAGAAGGTTCAACAAAAATAATTCTATATTAGTGAAATAAAATGTGGGCGGAAAGAAATGAGAAGATGATCACTAACCAGGATATTTATTGTAATCCAGGATATGAGGGGTTTCTGTATGGTAATCAGCTGCCATCTCACAAAAGTGATTGGCTATATCATATGCAATGGGGTTGAAACCAGCATATTCGTAGTCCTGCAAGAGAGAAAGCAGTTGAGCAACTACATAAAACACTGGAAACTTGTCTTTGACTAAGTGAATAAATCTTTACAAGAAAACAATGAATCAAGCTATGCCTCGGAAGAAAAAAAAATCATAATCAACATGCAACCAATTCTCAGAGAGTAACCCAAGCTCAACAGAGTGCCTGCAGAAGCAGGAGTTTTACCAAAACCACCAAAAGAGAAGAATGAATACATTGATAATTCTTGTAACACTCACTCACAAAGGGTTGGTTTTTATATCAAATACTTGGCAATATTGGAGAAACTTTCTAAGATACTTGCACGCAACAATCCAAGGGCTTTAACCTTCCAAAATATATTCTATTAATTCGGCTTAAGTTTTGTTTCAGTGAAATGCATGAGTAGTTAATCAATGAAGTCGGACACTAAATCGGTTTTGCTTTTAACACACATTTGCATCTTGCGTACATCTGACAACAAAAGATAATTACAGAACAAGTCTATCTCCTATGATACGAACCATTGGAGACTTGAAGTCAATTGTCATAAGAGCAAAAGCGTAAGGCCTCAATTTTTAATAGAAAAAGAAAAGTGCTTGAAGACACTCAACTTTTGCGTACCTTTATTATAGGATGGAATAATGGTTATTAAAAATTCCTATTCTCCTATGAAACCTAAGGTCTTTTATACGCATGAAAGAGGAAATCAAAATAATTAATATCCACAGACCAGTATTACAATAGGCCAGAGAGCAAGTTACTTACTATTATGGTAACCACCCTAGTCTCTTCGTCCATCATGATATTTCCATATTGGAGATCATTGTGGCAAAAGCCAATCATCTGGTCTTCATTTGAGAGCTTATTTTCCAAGTTAGTGATCTCATCTTCAATGCTATCCAGGCAGAATTCCTTAAGCTCTTCAGAAGTGCACAACATTCTAGCTTCTTTGCGCCAATTCCTACATGCATAAAACAGTCAGTTCACAGATTCTAAAGAGCCTACACTTTAATTAAAAATAGAAGTGCACCTTAATCTGTCCCATAAAATGATTTGTTTGGAGCCCGGCATGTGAAGTTCATGAAACTCCCTTAGTCTTGATGCTATAAGAGCAGATATTTCTGGGTCTCGGAGATCCGCTGCTGACAAAGTCTGAAAATCCATAGATCATTTAGGACAAAGATTAAACAGATTCTTTTGTGCCAAGACTGAATGGTTGGGACCTTTTGGCAGGTAGAATATGGGTTGGTGACATGAACTTAGAAAATTATGCCCAGAAGACTATCAAAGCACTCTATGAATATTCTTCCATGGAGATGAATATAAGGGTTGGTGACATGAACTTAGAAAATTATACTCGGAAGACTATCAAAGCACTCTATGAATAAATTCTCCCATGGAGATGAATATAAGAAGAAAAAACAGGTGCTACTGTAGATGTTGGAAGTACTATTATAGCTCTTCAGTTAACATCTAAACTAGTGATGTTGGAAGTAATGCAATTTTCAAAAGGAAGTGTTACACAGCAACATCATAATCCTCAAACATATCACAAGTGATGTCTGTTTAATGCAGATGTAAGAAGAGACATAAACATTGTAAGTCTTTTGTGCTGTCTGCCCCTTGAAGCAATAAGTTAGCAGTACTAAGCAAATCTTATACAAGATTTCCAGGGGGAAAGTCCAGTTTGATACTCCCTACATCTAGTCACGCATCATAATCCCCCCACCCACCCAAAACACATATTAATGGTCTAGTTCATGGATTATGACAACCAAAATTATAGTGTCCGACACTTACATCTACTATTTATATTACCGGATCTGACCTAGGTGGCAAACTGTTGCAGCGTAGTTTTCCTTTTAAAAAACAAACTATACAAGTCAAATATAAATTTCAAAAGAAATGCGTAATTCATGAAAACAAATTCCTTACCCTAGCATTTATAAACTCCTCAATTCGGCCGTTAGGGAATCGACCAAGAAGAAGCGGCCCTTGGCCATGCTTCGACATGCATTCAAACGTGCGGATCTCATCCTCCCTATTAAAGAACACATCAACACCTTCACCATAGATCCTAACAATTACTCTTCTCGGTGGCTCGGATTTCCCTTCGGCCACGGGCCATTTGATCTGGAAAACCTGGTTTGTCATCGCCCCTTTGAGCGGTACCACCTCAAGATCCCTGGCGTCCGCAACATCTTCCCAGCTCGACGCCAACTCGATCAACCTCCGCTTCGCTTCCTTGGGGATTTTGCATTCCATCTCGTTGTCTACCGCTACCATTGTCCGAGGAGATTCGCTGCAAATGTAACAACAATTTGTTCAGGAATACAACCCCCCAATAAATTTGCTCAAAACCAAATCATAGATTGTTTGTTCTAAAGGCGATTAATTACCAGAAGAAGATCGACAAAGATTTCAAAATTAATTGGAGAAGTGTATCGAGAAAGAGAGGAAAAACGAACGTATAAAAGCCGTTAAAAATAGAGAGAGATTCAGAGAACGAAGATGAACCAGATGGTCAAATAGGATATGGCCACGTGTTCCGAGTATTGTTTTCTCGCGAGCTGGCGA
Organism: Xerophyta viscosa; assembly: GCA_002076135.1. Lineage (NCBI taxonomy): Eukaryota > Viridiplantae > Streptophyta > Magnoliopsida > Pandanales > Velloziaceae > Xerophyta > Xerophyta viscosa. Next base: position 344,051 of record MJHO01000175.1, on the reverse strand, counting down.
AGCTGGAACACGTTGGGGTGCGTAACAGACGGAAAGCTTATCCAATATTTCGTTTTGACGCGTTTTAACAAGAAAAAATAGCATCATTTTTAAATAAGTAAATCAGTTCTTATTCAAATAGTTTGTAAATTAACTTTTATCCAGATATTTATATTAGAACTATTTTAATTATACATAAATATATGCTAAAAAATTTTAATAAACTAATTTTAGTGTAATTTGTTATATTTGTAACTAAATATATTTAAATATGTAATTAAATATATTTTAAGATAAATTTTAGTAAATTTAAAAATGAATGCGTTAAAAATTTAAAATACTATTTAAATATACAAATTAAATTTTATATGTATATACAATTCTGGATTTATGATATTTTAATAAAATTATAAATTAGAAGTTTATCTTCAAATTATGTTTAAACGGGGCAAAAAATTTTTTTAATTATAGTTTTCAGTGTCAGATGGTATGCGTATATTTCAACGGTTATTGGTACAGCAAGAATATATACGAAAGGTGTTAAAAAATTTTATATTTTATATTTAAAATTATAAATTTATTTTATATTTTTGTTTTATTTTTAATATATATGTGTGTGTGTGTATGTACGGTCTGTATGGTATTATTGATAAAATTAGTATATGTGAAAATATAAGTTTATAGAAATACGGCGATGATAATAGATAAAAACCATACTTTTTAATAACTTAAGGCGAAGAAATATTTCAACGGAATACGGGGACCGCGCCGCTGCCACGTGTCGAATAATAATCCAGCTATGCAAATTATATAATCTTGTTTATTCGCTGTTTAAGTATTAGCAATTGGACTGGGACCCGCTTTGGTGATTCTGTCAAGATTCTTCTTGCACACAGTGTCGTTCTTCCAGATAATTGCTGTTCTTCGAATTAATTGAGCTCCTCCACGGCTGCTTTGGAGATAGTTGTGTATATCAAAATTAATAGTCGGATAACTCTCGATATTTTATATTTGGACAGAAGGTAATGTCAGATCAAAATTTTCAGATCTAAATCTAATATCCTTAAAGATTTAGCTAGAAATAAAATTCAATAAAATAATTTAATATAATATGTTAAAAAAGTTTTGCCCCACCACGTCCTGCTATAGAGATAAAGTTAAATGGTATGTTTATAATTGTGTACACCAAAACTAATAAATGGATAACTTTCGATAGTTTTATAATTGGACAGAAAGTAATGTCAGATCGAAAAAAAAATTTGATCAGATCCAAATCTAATATCAACTAAAAGGTTTAGTTAGAAATAATATTCAGTAAAATAATTTAATATAATATGTTAAAATTTTTTTGGATAATTCCATATCAACCCCCTCGTTTAAAAGGTATTCCGGATCCGCCTCTGAAAATTCAAAAAAAGGGGGTTGATATGAAATTACCCCAAAAAATTTTGCCTCATCATTTCAAAAAAAAAAAATTATAATTGAGCTAAGATCTAAGAAATAGGGACACATACATGGTTACAAAAAGAGAAACCCTTTACTTTCCAAATAATTTTTCAATAAATCTTACAAAATTTTAATTTTTCTTTTGTAGAAATATTTTTTTTGAAAAATTTTAAACATAAAAATTATAAAATTTGATAATATCATAATTTCTATTTTAATTTTTTAAAAACATATTTAAATAAATATATTGGAGCTATAAAAATTAACAGATTCGATCTCAGTAAAAACTGTACTTTTAGCCCCGTTATCTTTTGTAGCTCAAAAATATTTTTAAAATAAAAATTATAGATCTCATCAAAATCTACAATTTTAATATTCAAACTTTTTTTTTTTCTAAAAAATACTTTTAAAATGTATGTTTTAAGACGACCTGCTTTATTTGAGAGATTGTTGAGGAAATGGTGGGGGATATTGTAGATAATTAAGTTTAGAATTATAACATTATATATTTTAACAAATTTCAGATGATTAAAATTTATATTTTTTTGAAATACTAAGAAAATAAATTTTAAAGAAATATAGAAATACAAATTCATAAATAAAAATAATTATAATTAGAAAATTATATAGAGAGAAAAAAAAATTATAACTTATACGGATTATATGCCATATAATATCTATAATAACTATTATATATATTTAAATTTATTTTAACTATTAAATAATTATATTGGGATATAAGACATTACTTAACTTCTCTTTTACATATCCAATATATATATATATATAATATATATATATATATATATTATATATATTATATATATATATATATATATATATATAGGTTATTATTTATATAAGAGATACTATTCTCAGCTCGATTTAAGAATAATTTTAATAAATTAACATCTCAACCGTTGATATTTTTTTATCTAATGGCTGAGATTTAATTTTAATACTTAACGATAGAAATTGTTATTCCGTTAAGTTAAAATTAAATTTTAACCAATATATCAAAGAGATCAATAGTAAGATTTTAGCTTATTAAGATTATTTTCAAATCGAGTTGAGAATAGCCTATATATATAATCTGACGCTTGTACAACTTCTTCCGAGGATGCAGTAAATGGGCCAGCCCACAAACTTGATGCCCAGAAACTGAACCATCATAAATTCTCAAGAAACTTTCAAAGCGCGAAAAACTAAATTCCCCCATTCTCTTCTTCCCGGGCAATTTTACATCCTTCCAATCTGGAAAATTCGAAGCTGCTGCTCTCGATCTCTGCTTTCTCTTCCCCTACCGACTTTGATCACTTCCAAACCCTATAAGTAGCTGGAATTAGTTGTGCTGAATCGTGGCGGAGTTCGTTTTTCAACGATCTCGTTCTCCTCGGCGAAATTCATCATCGGAAAGTTTTTGTCTGACCTAGGGTTTCATTTTTCGTGGAATTACCATAGGCGAATTCAGGTTCTTTTAGCTTATTTTGGGTTTCTTAACTTGAATTTTATACTTTACATGTTAGTTTGGACCTTTGGTTGGTCCATTGTGATGTTTGTGTGACTAGGGCTCGCATCGTTGCTTGTTGTTGGTTTTGTTAGATTCATGTTATGAGATGACAGAAATCAGGGAATTTTCAGATCGGATGTGTACAGAAATTGACTTTTCTTGTATATGTGTTTATGATTAAGTAGAATATCTTTTGACCTGGAGATTGAGGATGTAACTGGATGCGATTTGGTACCTTCTATTGTTCTGACGATCAGTTTGTGATGAATATAAAGTTCTTTTTTAGTTTGTATTTGAACTTACTAACATACCAGAAAGCGACCATGAGAGGCCACTGTATTCATTTTTGTGCATTTTCCATTTGATTTTTAGTTACAATGTTTCTATCTTCTCAATTTGTTCTTTTAATTTTTACCTATAATCCAAACTCGTCAACAAGGATATTTTTTAAGTGCCATTATTTTGATTCTCCTAGTCAAAGTGTTGCTATCCCTACAGAATCTTCTATTCCGACCAGTCCTTTTGCCTACCTGTTGTCTTTGTTTAATTTCTTAAAGCTAGGAAACCTGGTTGTATATAACTTCCTTCTCAGAGATGATAAGGCTCTTACGCTATTCAGTCCAAGTCTATTGATTTATTGACTGGCCATTTCTATATATTACCAATTAATTGTCAATGCAGTTATTCCCTCCGAACACGGTATCGGATTTTCTGAAATAGTTCTTTTTGGAGTGTAAAGGTTTCTAAATTTGCTTCCTTTTTAAAATTCAAAGAAACGCTTGTGGAGTGGTGAGATAATGGAATATCATCTCCTTTCACAAAGCATGCTGCCACCATGCCTAAAATATAACCTCTGAGCATGCCTTTCGTATTTATATATTTAACATCCTGACTCACTAGTTAAACTGGTTAGTGCCGTGGTGGCGCCAATTCCCTCATCCTCTGCTTCCTCATATTGGTCTTCTGACTTCTTTTTTTTTTTTAATTTATAGAGCTTTATACAAGTAAAAGACTTCTATTTCATGAGCAATGTTTATTTCCTTATTCGTTAGTCTTGTTCTGGTTTTGTAGTTTACAAGCATACATAGAGGTTGTTCTTATAGATGTTGGATTTCATGTCTTCTGGTCATGATGATTGAATGCAGTCAAAGTTGTTAGCTGTTATGAATTCCTGTTCTTTGTCCCCATTTCCTCCATCCTTTTTCCCACATTATGTGCTTATATCTCTGCATGTTGCTCACTACTTAGTAGTATTATAATTTATGAGTCCTATTATATTGGCGATGAGCCTAATATGTGTATCATCTTCTCTATGTGCTTAGCTCCTAACAAGACTGTTAGTTTTGTTATCCAATTAAATGCCATGAAGAGTGTTGCATCATGTTGCGGAGCTGACAGTGTCTCTTCTGCAAAGAGAAAGTCCAATCCGATTCTTACTTGCACAAAGTCTGGGGCAACCTCTACTAAAGCTGGCAAGCAGAGGCATAAAGCTGCTGGTAGGGATCTCTTAACTCTATCTATATTTAATTGAATGGCATACATTTCTTACATAAGTAACCTATGATATTGCAGTATGCAAATTATATCTTGAACCTGCATTGTTTTACTTACAAGAAAATTTGTTCTTCTTAAGGTTAATATTAGCTTTCTTTATTTTGCAGGCAATGACATGCCCACAAATACGCAAACTTTCTCCTCGTTGATACAAATGTCTGATCCGGATATCCAAGTTACTGGAGGTACTCTCCAGAAAGCTGCATGTGGGCTACCTTTACTAGAAGGACAGCATCCACAATCCTCTCGAAAGTTAAAACTTCAGCTCTTCCCGATCAATGATTTTACTCGGAGAGGACTGGAGGAGGTAATTGGGAAGATTTCCTCAATCTATTATTTTATTAAATTGACAGGTTCTTCATTTAGTTAAACGACTTACTCCTCTAATGAATTCAGTGTAAATATAATCCTTATTTGGAGCTGACTCTTGGAATACAAAAGAAAATATCGTCAGTGGTGAAGCATCTCAACACCAAATGGGGCAACTCGAAAGCTGCTTACGGAGAGCTAATGCTCTTCCCTTATGATGCAAAGATTGAGAATTTAAGCAGTTACCAAAGATGGACTTTTAAGGATTCTGGTACAACTGCAGCTGACGTATATGATGCCCTAGGCAACCCTGCGGTTTTTCGTCTAAGGTTCATCTCTTTTCCCTGGTTATTCCCTGGAAGTTATGAGTTAATAAGTGCTGGCTCAATTTTTTATTTTTAACATGACAGATATGGCTGGTTCTCAAATTTCTACCAAGAGCTTTGTGGTGTTCCTCTAGTTTCTTCAGAAAGTTGGAAACAGAATTCCTGCCATGCATCTATTCAAGAAACTGCTTATCAGGAAACGAAGTCGTCTCATCTGAGAGAGGAACCGGGTTCTGATTTTGAAAATCAATCTGCTTTGGCAGCGGATGTCCCAGATACTCCTTTTCAGATAGAGGTAACTATTTGGATTCTTGGAGAGCTATCATTTTTCTGTTCAGTTTTTCTTTAACTAACCTGCACCTTTTCGTTGCAGGAGAAGGATCTCAGGATAAAGAACAGTGGTGCCTCGCTTGTGCTACCTGATGGCCTCTCAAATCTGAGTTTTCCAGCATTGTTGGATGAAAAATCACAACTTCCAAACACCTCAAGCCTTCAGCAGTTTCCATCAACCTGCGACTCATTTGATGCAGCTATCGCCCATATCGCTTGTTATCAAGGCACAAACCCTCGACCTTCAGCTCAAGTTCCTCAGCCATCTATATGGGATGCAGAGGAGACTTGTGATGCATTTCCATTCCGAAAGATGCAAAGGAAGCTTGCGAGCTCTTCTCCTCAGAACGACGTTCCACAGTTTATGAGAATTCATGAGGTCGTAAATCATTTCATTCCCGGTACTAAATTATTAAGCTTGCAGTAAAATACCCTTTTTTTTTTCCTTAACTGATAATTGTATAATGTTTTATTGAGTTAATATTGCAGCTAGCTTCTGAAGTTGGCCAAGTAAAAGATAGTGCTCCGGAGCGAACAGCTGTTGTCAACGATGTTGCGCATTTGAATAAATCCCAGGAGGATATTTCAGGTCCTTCGGAAGCTTCATTAAATGGATGTAGTGATCTCGCTAACATAGACTTTTCCTTGGTACTCCTTTTACCTTACTGTAATTACTTAATTTATAATTTCAACCGTTCCCTACTAACTTGGTTTCATTTCTTTCTCTTTTGGGTGTGTAGTCAGAATCTATGGGTGCTTGGCTCAATGGCTTGTCATCCTCTAGACAAATGCTTGGCGGCGATATTTGTACACATATTCCCGGATGAGGGATCCTTCTAATGGAGGCAATATCATTTATTCAACAAAAAAAAAAGGATATTCCCGATCTTTGTGTGGGGCATCATTTGTACATCAACACAATACTCCTGTAAAATATAGATCTTGTTCGTCTTTCTGTTGCTGTTTTTCTCTCACATTGCTTTACCGGCCAAGAAGAAACTGGTCTTTTGGAAACTTCGGATCATTCTATGGCGAGATCCGGTGAAGTTTCATCATCTCAGATGTAATCTTAAAACATCTCTTTGAAAGTATGTAAATGGGAATCTCATAATTGATAAAGAAAATGATGGATAATTATGAACAACAGTTGGCAAAAGCAATAATGAGCAGATAATGGATAATTCATAATAATGATTAAGTAGGCCCAGTAGCCAATTAGGATGGTCCTTAGAATGGACTGGGCCCCATTTTCGTTTGTTGCGTGCAGTGCGCCCTAACATACATCTTCACCATTTCATTTAGGGATAACTATAAATCAATTCTTAAATTCGCTTTATTCATATAAATCAAATCTTAGATTCCTAGTTACTATGTGAACTTACAAAAAAATTTCTCTCCCGATATTTGTACTGGAGCAATTTTGACTATTATATAAATACTTTTTAAAAAAAAAATTAAATAAAAATTATAAATTTTGATGAGATTTATAACTTCAATATTCAATATTTAAAAAAAAATTATTTTCAAATAGGTATTTTGAGACTTCAAAGTTTTACTGACTTTTAAAATTAATCTATTAGCTCGCTGAACTGTGGAGTCTTAAAATATTTATTTAGAAATATTTTGTGAAAAATAATATTAATATAAAAGTTATAAATCTTAACAAAATTTACAACTTTCATTTTGAATATTTTTCTAAAAAATATTTTTAAATAAATATTTTATAATGTCAAAATTAACGGATAAAATGAAAAATTTATTCGTAAAGTTTAAATGTTGAAGGGTCTAATATGTTCATCAACCTTTCAACAATTTGAGATGTTTACCTTAAAATTTCTGTCAATTCGTATGGTCCTTAATATATATATATATATATATATATATATATGTAAGTTTAAACATAAGTTTTAGCATGTTGATATAATATATTATTTTTTTAGTTTTAAGTATTTATAAAACAATATCAAAATAAAATATAATAGTCCTAATGGTAGCTTTTGAGTTGTTTAAGCACAAGCGAACCATTGCAGTCAACAGTTATCTATTTGGCGATGCTTGGACACACGGATTTTATTATGGATTTACATACGGAATATGTGAAAAAATGTATTTTTTTGTGCCAGTGGAATGCGTGAACCCAAGTATTTTTCTTATCTATTCACATACATTCTGTGTATAAATCCATGCTTGAGAGCGTGTATCTAAGCATTTTTATGTTTACATTTCAAACTACTTTAATAGTCTATAAAAAAAAATTGTGTTTCAGCCTCTCTAACTTTGAATTTGGGCGATTCAGCCTCCGAAAACGGAAAACGTACTGATGTGGTGCGGCGACCATTGCAGTCAACGGCTTATCTATTTACATTTAAAATTACTTTAATGGTATACAAGAAAATTACGTTTCGACACCTAATTTTGAGCGATTGTGCCTCCGAAAACAAAAAAACATGCTGATGTTTTTTCTTTTTTGGGCTGAATCACGGAAATGGAAAAATATGATGGTTGATTAGCAAATTTTCCATGGTCTATTAAACACAATTGTTAATTTATTTATGAATAATTAAATTCTAAAATTGTAAAGTACAATCCTTCTATTATTTTTTTTACGCATCAAAGCCCACAAAATTGACCAATATTTCCCTAACACCCTTTCTCTATCTGCAGCTCGCTCTATAAATTCTTCCTTTGTTCATACCCAAAAGGAGGAGCTCTGCGTTCGCAATGGATTGGAGTCCGAAGCTCCAGAGGCAAAGTTCATGCACGTGCACGCCGCTCGACGTCGCCAGCATCTGGCGGAGCAACAGCAGCAGGCGGCGATCGTCTGCGGCGGGATTCCACCGGCGGTTCGATTTCATCGACGACGGCTACGATAACTTGAGCTACGCTGGAAAAATCTCCAGATGGCGAGGATTTTGGCGGAAGATCGCGAAGGAGAAGAGGAGAATACTCAACTCCACTTCGCCGGTGCAACTCAAGTACGATCCTTACAGCTATGCACAGAACTTCGACGACGGTGAGGCTGCCGCCATGGAGCCCGACAATTTGTCCAGGTCTTTCTCAGCGCGGTTCGCTGCTCCGTCGAGAATGTTGCAGAGAATTAGATGATAGCTCTGCTTATATTGATTTCTGGAAGAAGAAGACATCTCTGCGGACACTCTACAGCAGATTCATCTCTTAACTCACCAAGATCCATGATTATATTACTGACTTCGTACAATTGCCTTATTTTACTTGAAATTATGGAAGGAAGTAATACGGAGATGATCAAAACTTGAACTATAATTTCTTTAATTTTCTTTTCCAGAAAATGTCGTGTACTCATGGATGGAAGCTATTCTTGCCCTGATTCCAATCCTAACAGATACGTCAAACAGATTAAAATAGCTTCCGAGTTTGGTAAGGTGTTGTCGCAATAAGATAAATTTTTAAAAATTTAATTATTCTATATTTGACTTTTTATTCTATCAATAAAAATAAAAATTTTACTAATTGGTGTGCATATGTGTGGACTTTGTAGTCTATGGAGGCACCCAGTTCATATTTAAATTTAAAGGCCATAATTCTTTGAGAAGACGGTCACTGATTTACGCGAGTTTTTAAAAGTATTGATTTTTTTTTGATATTATTCCTTGATTAAAGAAAAGATTGCCTATCAACCTTTAGTTTTCAATCTTCCAACAGATTAGATGCTCATTTTTTTTAAAAATAAATTAGTCTGTATTCCAAAATTTGTGTCAAAAGAATATTTTAAAATATAAAAAAAAATCGAAATAATTATAGTGTTCAAAATGTTTTCAAAATCATGACTTTAAATATTTATTTTGAGATTTCAAAATGTTAGTAGATTTAAAAATTAATTGCTATCATGCTAAAATTTTCGCATATAAATATATATTTATAATTTTTTTTAAAAAAAAAATTGATACAAAATAAATAGATTTTAATATAGTCAACAACTTTTGTAGTCATAATTTCCATAAAATATGTTTTTAAATATTTGTTTTAGGCGTAAAAAAAATAAAGGATAGTAAATTAGGAGTTAGCTGCTCCATTGATATTGATATAAAAAGTAATGGCATCTATGATCTCATCTCTTGCTCGTGATGGTGAGATTCCAACTCATTTCGGCCATTTTCATGATTCTTGACCACGTTGCTTATTAAACTCAAAATAAACCTAACCTTAATTAATTAATTAATTAAGTGCACTTATCTTAGATTCATATGCATAGTGAACAAGTGTATGATGTTTGACTAATAGATTAGAAAGAAAATAATGGACCAAGCAGCTGATCGAACTGGTACTCGACCGATATTATTAGCGTACGGAGGTAGAGGTGGCTGAAACAAATATTTATCCCCGATATCTGTAAATTGCGCTAATTTTTACTATACACTTAGTATGTCTTCCTCATAGAACATGTTATAGACCGTAACTGGTATATATTACTCGTGTTTGTATCTATATCGGTATCTATGAATTATACTAATTCCTAATATAGACTTACCATAAATACCACAAACTATTGCCGCATAGCTCATCTCAATGTCAACAAAAGATGTAATAAATAAATGATTAGTTATATTTTAGCCCCATTTTCAGAAGTTTTGTATATCAGTCTCTAGAAACGGGACGTGACCATGCACGCAAAGTTCAGAAAAAGGGTAGCTGATATGAAACAATCCCATAAATAAACTAAGAAAGTTGAGAAGTTGTGGTTTTATAAAAGAAGAGTTGGATTTCTTCTATATGATATATGTGATATAATAAAGTTAGGAACAAGACAAGTATTCAACCCAAGAACTGTCACTCATTTGTTAAATAAGGGCCCCTTCATCACATGGATATTTTTTTTTTCTTTTATTTATTTTTAGGGGGATTTACTTATCAGCCCCCCTATACTTTCATTTTTACTGATCAGCCCCCCTATTACTTATAGGCCCCCCATTTACTGTTTCAAAAAATTTCGGACGAAAATATCCTCGTATGTATTATCAGTTCGGAAATCGAAAACACCTATTTAGAAGTATTTTTTGGAAAAACTTTTAACATGAAAGTTGTAGATCTCGACGAGATTTACAACTTTTATGTTAAAAGTTTTTCCAAAAAATGCTTCTAAATATGTATTTTTGGGGTCCGAAGTGTAGACCTCGGTCCAAAATCCGCTGAAAACAGTTCGGACATCAAAAACACCTATTTAGAAGCATTTTTTGAAAACATAATTGAACATGAAAGTTGTAGATCTCGGCGAGATCTACAACTTTCATGTTCAAAATTTTTTCAAAAAATGCTTCTAAATAGGTGACCTCGGTATCCAAATAGCTAGGGATATTTTTGTCCGAATGCAGTTGAAATTGGTAATGATGGTTGATGTGATGGAGATGTGATGGGGGAGGGGTTGATTAGTAAGTTTTATAGTTTGAGGGGAGATGGATAGTAATTTTCTTTTATTTTTATATATCACGTGGTTAGACGACCAAAGTGTTGTCTATTATAGACTGTGAATTAGGTTTACCCTCCACCTTGTTATTGTCATGGATTAGATACGGTCAACAATTATCCAACAACAAGGCTCCTACCTCACTTCTATCATACGAAACAGCCTCAATCGGAGTATATGACTAGAGATATCTACCCTGACTAGGGATATCTACTCTCATTAGACCCCTTCGCGGCGAGACTAATGACTGAAATATTGTTCTTGTTACTTATATTATACTTCTAACTCGTTTTTATACAGAATTTTTTTATCAAAGGTTTTTTTTTTTTTCTTTTATTAGGCTAAACAACATTGCAGTTCAGGACATGAAATAACATACTATATATTCTAGGGATGAGAAAATAAAAGTTTATGGCTAATATATTCCCAAAATTCAGAGCTAACATGGATAGTGGAAAAACAGAGCATGTGGAAGCACTACTTGGAATCTTTTTTCCTTTTTGTTTGAAGTTATATTTAAAGAAGAAAAAACTACTTTCAGGATCATTTTGACATGAAGATTTCAGAACTGGTATGGCATTATCCACATCAGCTTATTTTTTATTATTTAGTTTTTTAGAAAGAATCAATTTATATGTCATAACTTTGAAAAAAATAAGAAATTACTCTTTTCAAAGTATTGAAAAGAGTTTAAAAAAAAAATTCAAGTATTTTGTTTAATTTTTGGACTGATTTGAACAATGACACATCAGGCCCGAAATCTAAAAATATTTTTAAATAATTTTTTTAACAAAGTTGAATAAAAAAATTATATACATATTTTTTTTTTTCTAAAGTTTACTAAAATTTATTGTTCAAATGTCCAAAAAAGTATATATATAATTACGGGCTTTCTTGATAGGATTTATAAAATATGAACTTTTTTTAACAAAACCCCTAATATTTATAGGTTCGTCTATTAAAAACTTAGCGATTTTAGCCCGCGGCCCATAATTGAACCCCAGTCTGGCAGGTCAGATATGGGCCAGGCCAAGAATTTCAGCCCGTACCAGACGCAGGGGCCGTACGAGCCAAGCCGGACTGTACGAATTCTGGCTCGACGGGTTACCAGCCGAGCCAAGCCGGAGCTCAATCCTGCACGAGCGAAGCCGGCTCAGCTCATATTGGATAAACTAAGGGGCAGTTCGGGTCTGCACTTTCGGCATCTATACCAACAAATGTATTTTTATTAAATTTGTTTATGATTGACCGTAAAATTTTTATTTATATGCATTCCCTAACGAACATATTCAAACTGTGTTGAAGAATTATTAACTGTAGTTCACAACGAATTTTTTTCTCTCGATTATTTTTATCGACCGACTTGACCTATTTTATATATTTAAATAAACTTCAAATTATAAAGTTAATAAAGAAAACACATCCATAGGAACAATCTTCTACCAATAACAATCTCGAGACAAGTATAATACAAGAGAACACAAGCCTAGGCTCTTCCTTTGGGATTTAGTGTTTGAATTTGTTTTCTTTCTGTCAATTCAAGATGTTCACCATAATAAGATATGAATTACTTGTACAAATAAAGGTAATGTTGAATATTGCACATTATGGGCATGCTGCTGGCTTAACTTTTACAAATAATAATAATAATAATAATAATATATATATATATATATATATATATATATATATATATAATATATATATATATATATATATATATTGGCTGCTGTAAATAATAGAGAGAAACTTTTCATCTTCTTTGTTCAAGAAACTCAGGCCTCATCCTTGTTAATATGCTTGGTTTCTTGATCTACCATACTATATTACATACTATACGGGGTCGCGCCCTGAACACATCTACACGACCAATGTAGATATTTTTAAATATATATTTTGATATTCTTATATTTAACGATTTACAAACAATTTTTAAATTTGTCAAAAATATATATATGTACTACTATCAGCTGGATCTGAAAATAAGATTCATAAGATGAGTCGTACACCGTTAGATCGGACATTTTGATCGTGATCCAACGATCTAGATCGTATTTTCTAAATATAACCTGGACTGTTGATCAAGATGTGATTTCGACCGTTGATCGCTGGTCAAAATCATATCTTAGAAAATACGATCTATATTGTTGAATTATGATCAAAATATTCGATACACGATCCACGAATTATCTTACAGATCTTATTTTCAGATCGAATTGAGAATAGTATATATATATATATATATATATATATATATATATATATATATATATATATATAGATATATATATATATATATATTTATATTGTGTGTGTGTGCGTGTTTGAAAGTGTGATCGTACTATATTATGATGCAGTTGATCCGACAGAATTAAGTTCTCACCCAAAACTTATAGTACGAGCCTTGAAAATATAGCACATTTGGATTTTATCGAACGAATTTTCACAAGATAAAAGTTTTGGATTCAAAAAATAAAAATAAAAAACTCTTAAATGGGAAGCACAAGAAACATTAAAGAATTTTTTATTTTTTTAAAAAAAATGTTTTTAAAATTTTTGTTATTGCTGTTCTAGAAGTAGTCCTAAAACAACGTCCAATGGCAGCCGTTGACTAGCAGCAAAAAGCATCATTCCGGAAGCCCATGCAATGCTCAACTAACTGATAACTGTAAGGTTGTTGACAACAGCGGCATGTGTCGCTCCCAGAATCACTCCCAGAATCACTCCCTTCCTTGGTGTACTTCTAGAAGGGTGATCCTAGGAGTGACAAATAGTTGGAGGGCTTTTGTACGTTTATTGATTAACAATGAAGATTGTTCACTTGCAACACCCGACTTGCAACGCTGCTTCGAACCCGACCTTCTTTTTTTTTTTTTTTTAAAAAAAAAAAAAAAAAAAAAGAGATATTGAGATGGGTGGAATTTACAGGACACGAATTTGACTTATTATGATTTTTTACCCACACGCAATTGAAGTCTTTTAATACGTAAAATCTTTGATATTATGTAATAAAATTTTAAGTATTTTGATTCTAATTCTGCCGAAAAGATAGTTCATATTTTATATTATGTACAGTTTATAACTTTTGCTTTCCACCATAATTCTTTCTTTGTTTTATCGGTAGCAAATATCAACAGCTTGTGCACTGAACCAGGGGCTTTAGAATATCAACAGCTAAGCTCTGCTCTCCAAACAAAATATTCTAAAGAAATGAAATATTAACGGCTTTAGAATTGCTTATGCCGTAAGGATGTGTTGGATTTCATCTCAATCATTTATCAAAATCTTTTTTTTTTTAAAAAAAGAAAAAAGAAAAGGAGATCAAAACTCCCTTTGATGTAGGCTAGGGTATTGGTAAATTATATTTCTTTTATTTCTTAACTCTCACAAATAATCGGTCATAATCATGAACAATTATAGTTATCACGATAATCCTATAGTTTTAGAAAGGCATCCGAAAACCTTATAATCAATTTTTTCCTGTTTGCTCCGCTTAGATGGCTGGCGTGGCATATCAATGTTCTTTTTTTTTCTTTAATCTTTTATCTTTGTGCAGTTTGTATTTTTGCACTCTCTATAATTGAATTTATCGTCTTTGTATCGTTCATCTATTTTAGCTAAAATGTACCCCTTTGTTATATAAAATGACCAAAATGCTGTTGTTTTGTTTATTCCAAAGAAAGCAAAACTGATGTTATTATAGCAGTTCTTTTTAAAAAATAATAATAACACAATTTTCTCTCTCTCTCTCTCTCTCTCCCATCTCTCCGTCAATCTATTTCTCTTACGTATATCTCTCTCTCTTCACCGCAATCGGATGAGGCATCGTTTCATCTTTGTAAAGGTGAAATTAGTGATACCGCGACACTATTTCTCTCGAGGTAGTCCATGACACGAAGCTTGCTGGCGAGTTTAGGATGGACAACACCACCTCCGCATGCCACATACCCCAAAATGGCTGATGAATCACCTAAGTAGTTTTCCATCTTGAATAACTAATGGAATTTCATATAACTTAATCTAAACACATAAAAACTCATTCAATATATATATGATCACCTAAGAATACCAAGAAACACATACGAATATATTCCAATAACTGTGAACACATAGAAATGCCGTAAGCACATCCTTCGAGAGAGTACGGAGAAATCAAAGGGTAGGAAGAAATCTAACTTATAGAAAGAGTCCGCGAGCGTGCTGTCACTGGCAGAACTACATACCCTTAATCCTATTCTTTGGAGTTTGAATAGTCCTCCGTAATTCATTCAAACAAGTCGATACAAATATAAGTTTAAGAGCAATCCTTCATTAGCGATGGTTAGCGAGCAAGTCACCCCACCAGTTGAGCTATACCATAACATAAGCTATAGGGGCAAAAAATGCCCTGATAAGATTATTCCCTCATCACCATGCATTTAAAATTAAGCACAAGTAAGAGCAGTACTAGGGTGTGCCTCAATCCATACGTCGGATTTGACCCCTCCCGTAATCAGTTGCATATAAAATATATTATACTGACATTTACGTACACGTGCGTTTCCTCCCGTAAACGGGACAGTCTTACGGTGAGAGTGTCCTTCTGATAGAGCGGAGTGGAAATATTCTTACACCGGAGAATACTAGCTCCAGCTAGTACCGGGACCCAAAGAATAAATAAGAGTGGTAGTTGTGCTCGTATATTTTCTTAACAAAACGTTTTTCTTGTTTTATAGTACCAACATTCAAACCAAGAAACCAACAAGCTGTGATTTTGACGCTGCGGAAAAAAATATATATATAAATACCATCCCACTCTTAGTAAGAACACAGCAGAAAGAAGGGAGAAAGAAATCCTGAAAATGGAACTCGAGTTCAACGGTAAGTCCGGAAAAGGAATCGACATGCCGGAGATCAAGTTCACGAAGCTATTCATCAATGGCAACTTCGTCGATGCTGTCTCTGGTACGCAAAACTAATTCCCATCATTCACTTCCTCCTCCTCCTCCTTCTTCATTTCCCGCTTCCAAACATAATACCTGTAGTAGAGATTATACAGTATTTTTAGTCGGAATATTAACAATATTACTCAAGTGAAGAGTCCTGAAGGATATTTTATTTTGTTGTCTTTGTTCTGTTTGTTAGAACGAGTTTGCAGTTTTTGAGCTCCAATTATTCGATTCAAGGCTGATTGTTTGTAAATACTTTATTTTGTTTTAATATAAATTCTTACTTACCAAAAAAAAAAAAGTAATGAAGAATAATTATGATGCACCGAGATTCAGTTGGTTAGCAAAATTGAACTCTACTGCAAAGGGACTTATGTACTTGTTGGGACGGATATTATCGAACTTGTTCTATTTTTTGAACGAGATTAGTTTCACTCATGTCGGGATGAGAATATTCGTAGAAAAAATAATGCTGGTCATGCGAATATACGGTGCAGGTAAGACGTTTGAAACGATGGATCCGCGAAACGAACGGGTGATAGCAAGAGTTGCAGAGGGTGGTAAGGAAGATATCGACCTCGCTGTCAAGGCTGCAAGAGACGCTTTTGATCACGGAAAATGGCCCCGCATGCCCGGATTTGTACTCTTCTCTTATTCTTAACTCATTGTCTTTTTTTATTTGCCCCTTCCATGTCACATTCTATCCAAAAAGCAAAATAAGAAAGATAAAGAAAAGAAAACTATCTTTGAGTTTTTTTTAAAAAAAAAATAAAATTAGTTCACCTTTATGCTTTTAGCATATAAATAGATAACATATAAACTAACTACTCCTTGTCTATTGTTCTCTCATATCTAACTAGTCGTATTCCTTTTTTTCCCCGTTTTCTGTAACATATTCTATCCCTAAATAAAATAAGAAAGAAAAATAAACTATTTTGAGAATTTTTTTTTATATAAAAATAATTCATCTTATGCATTTAGCATACAGACAAATAACATATTAACTAACTACTTCCTGTCCACAATTTAACATTCCGCCACTACATATTCTGTTGGGTGTATTTTGGACCGTACTTGTACGCTCACCTTTGTATTTTATATATGACGTTTACGTCAATACTAACTGATGTAGGACCTTATCAATAAAAACAACCGCCTTTTGCTTAAAAAAAAAAAAAAAAAAAAAAAAAAAGATAACTAACTTTTGGTGTATGTTTGAATCATCAATAGCAAAGGGGTAAACTGATGATGAAACTCGCGGACCTGATCGAAGAACATGTGGATGAAATCGCCGCACTTGAGAGTCTAGACGCCGGGAAATTATTTACTCAGAATAAATTCATGGACGTACCAGCTGTTGCAAACATGCTACGTTACAACGCTGGTGCTGCTGACAAGATCCATGGCAAGACTCTGAAGCCATCAATGGAGGTCCAGGCGTATACGTTAATGGAGCCCATCGGTGTTGTAGGCCTGATCATACCTTGGAACTTCCCCACTGCCATGTTTGTCAACAAGGTCGCCCCTGCGTTGGCCGCCGGTTGCACCGCCATCGTCAAGCCGGCCGAGCAAACACCTCTCACGGCCCTGTACCTAGCCAACTTGGCCAAGCAGGTTAAACTTTTTTCTTTGTCAATTTGTACATCTCTTAATACTGAGGTCCTCCGCCCCTGGGTGGGACGGCCGGGGCGCTCGCCTCAGGAAGCGAGTGGCCGGGTTCGAATTTCCGGAGGTGCATGTAAAGGAAATGTGCCCGTGAGGCGAGGCCGGAGTTTTACTCTCCTGCGCGCACCTTGGTCCAAAATGGTCTATAGGTGTGCGTAGAAAACTGTGGCCCGCGAGTTAGCGGAGAACCAGGGAGGAGTTTCACCTCGTTATCTCAAAAAAATTAATTAGTAGTACTGAGAAGAAATATATATAAAATTGAAGAAAACAAGAGAAATGTATATGTTATGACCTGTTGCATACAATCACAAAGAAAGCCCTAGAGAATCTCTATGCTTAGCCTTTAAAAAAAAAAATTGACAAATTGATATTTATTAAGAATAAATAGATCAATCAGTACATGCCTTTCTGATACGGTTAATAATAATGCAGGCTGGTATACCTGACGGTGTGCTGAATGTTGTCACTGGCTTTGGACCAACGGCTGGCGCTGCGCTTGCGTCTCACATGGATGTTGACAAGGTTAGCTTCTACCGCTTCGGATCGTCATATCGATCAGCTTCTGCTTTTCTGTGTGGCCACTACGTCAGCTGAGACTGATATAGGATATTTTTTAATAAATGCAACACCTTTATTCTAGAAAAAAATAAAAATAAATAAAAGTAAGAGGCTTAGTTGTCACTTGTCATTGGGTAAGGTTCATGAGCCCCCGCCCATTCAGTGCGACATTACGTCATCCCCTAAAGATATCATATATGTTAGTTCTGATTAATGCAGTGGAAGTATCTGATTGAGTGTTGTGTTGGTTCCAGGTTAGCTTTACAGGATCCACAGAAGTTGGAAGGCTCATCATGGAAGCATCTGCAAAGAGCAACTTGAAGCATGTCTCTCTAGAATTGGGTGGAAAATCTCCGCTGATCATTTTCGATGATGCGGATATTGACACGGCTGTTGAGTTAGCTCGCATTGCCATATTTTTCAACAAGGCATAAATTTTTAATCCTTTGCAAGTAACCAAATACAATAATTGGGAAAAAAAACGACATAGAAAATTGATCATGATGCGTAAATCTTGTATAGGGAGAGATTTGTATCGCAGGATCACGCGTTTACGTGCAAGAAGGGATATACGATGAATTTGTGAAAAAGGCGGCAGAGAAAGCCAAAAGCATGACGGTGGGAGACCCATTTGATCCCAAAGTTCTTCAAGGACCTCAGGTAAGTGGAGAGTTGGTTAAAAATATGAGCAAGGAGCGCAGTTGGGGCGGCCGGTAAGGTGCTGGGCTCAAGGAACCCGTACTTGCCGGTTCGATTCCCACAGCGTCATCATCATGTTGGGATGGAATATGCACCACCTCCGCTGCTGCGTTGCACACGGCTTCCCGCACGTGCGACGGGTCCACGCTTCAGCGTGTTGCTCATCCTGGTCGAGCCAGGTTATGAGAGTCCAGTCCGGGTCAATATCTTGACCTCGTGGGTCTGAAACAATTCCCACCTCTTTAAAATAAGAAAGAAAAAAAAAAGTAAGTATATTATCCAAGATTGTATGATAAAGACAAGTTTGTTTTACTTCTACTCTCTACAGGTGGACAAGGCTCAATTTGAGAAGATTCTTAAATACATTGATATTGGAAAAAGAGAGGGTGCAACGCTGCTAACAGGAGGCAAAGCCCGGCGTGAGCACGGATACTGCATCGAACCTACGATATTTACGGATGTAAAGGTATAGATCTATATATCATGCCGCGATATTATAAACATAATTATTTTACGGGTTATTAACCTAGCGTAAGTTAATTTTTGAGCAGGACAATATGAAGATAGCACAAGATGAAATATTCGGGCCGGTCATGTCTGTTATGAAGTTCAAGTAAGTATCCCCTACATTTTCTTCCATAATTTGCAGCAAAAAGAGAGAATACGAAATACTTCTGCAAAGAAAACTTATGCTAACCGATATAATCGGTACGGCAGGACTGTCGAAGAGGCTATAGAAAGAGCGAATGATACGAAATATGGACTCGCGGCCGGGATTCTGACAAAGGACATAAACATTGCAAACAGAGTATCGAGATCGATTCGTGCAGGCATCGTTTGGGTCAATTGTTACCTTGCCCTGGACAATGACATGCCCTTCGGCGGGTACAAGATGAGCGGATTTGGTAAAGACGGGGGAATGGAAGCGATCGAGAAGTATATGCAGATTAAATCTGTTGTGACAGCCATCCATGGTTCTCCATGGCTTTAGTATGCAAGACTCGCCAGGAAAGAATCCCATGGCCTGGAATAAAATTTTAAGTGGGTTTGAATTCGATCAACACAAAATAAACTGTTCCTTTTGAGAAATAATTTAGTAAGGGCCAAAAAAAAAAAAAAAATCCTAAGTGATTGTCCTTATTTCAGAGTCTATGCAACTTCCTCAATATAGTTAATGTTGTTAAACTTGTCTCTATATACTTTTGTTTGGAATAAGCAAACAATATAGAAGTATGTTGGTATATTTCCGTCTCGATATCCTTTAGTTTTAAGGATTTTTGCTCCGTCTTTCTCCGAAACGTTTTGTCAAGAAGTTTACGAAAGTGTTAAGTTTTTTAAAAGGTTTTGGTTTTGGTGAAGTAGGATCTACTTCGACGAAAAAAAAAGGCCTATCTGTAAAAGAAGTAGCAAAATTATTGCTTGAAGGTGATGGTAAATTGATATTTATCCGAAGGTATACAAATAGAAGAGGTCGGTACATAACTAGCTAGAAATAAACCGTGCTTCAAGATTACTGAGTGGGCTGGTGCTGTGGTTAGAAAATATGTATCCTACGTATTCTGAGATAAAAGAATCATGTCGCGCTCGCCCTTTTTTTTTTTTGAAAAAAACGTACGTGCATAATGCCATGACAGCATTAGTTCATGCGTGCAGCTCTTCCCTGACATTTATTTAATAAAATAAAACAAATGAATAAATAAATGACCTTTTTTTGAAAAAAAACAAAAAGAAGTTGTTTGTTTATTTGTTTTATTTTTATTGAATAAAAAACTCTAAATGTGGGCATATTCGAAGATCCGAAGGTCCACTTAGTGGGCTAGACTTTGGTCTTCCGCAAATTAATAGTAATCGGATGAACTTTTTTCTTTGAGAAGCTCGGAACTATGCTTTCATTAGAAAAACACAATAATCCGATGAACTTTTTACTACACAAAACTAGAAAACAAAACAGCAAATTTTTTCCAATATTTGATACAATTTGTACATACACAAAGTCTACAAACTTTGTGGCGGCTTTACCGATCGAGAGTGACGAGTATCAATGAACGAGATAAGTAACAAATAGCGCTACGAACATAAGAATATAAGCGACACCTAGACGATAGCCTTGACATTGCCAGTCGCCGGTGCTTGTCCATTGGCTATGTCCATTGACCCGAATCCAAAAATATTGGGAAGAAGACGGAGCGCATATTCATAGAACTTATTTCTTCTAAAAATATTAGTACTAGATTATTATCTATGAAAATTCGAGTTATGAAGATTAATTGGGTCTTTTAAAAATAGGTATGCAAGCTGACCAATTTGGAGATGGAGCTAAACGTATGAACTTGGTCTAAAATAAAAAATAGCCGCCATTGCTGGGCTATGGTGGACAAAGTGATTGATTTCAATGATCTAGAAATTATTTTTTATTTTTGGAATTATCTTGAAAAAATTATGTACTTAATTCGTCAACTTTATATAACCATCATAACAGATAATTTTATGAATGTCATCGATTCATATAGCACAACCTAGTAGTCTCAATTTTTCGATATGGACAGGCTTAAAGGTACGCATAGATAGGTTCAGAAGGCTGATCATTTTTTCACAAGATTTATAAGATAATCATTCTATAACCAGCATATTTCATACGATTATTATAATATATAAATTTTTAGTTAGCACTTACACTTATTTAATCGGACATTCGTATCCGACTCACGTGCTTTATTTGAAACATCAACTTTCATTTATACTTCCGCAAATAAATTCACTTATCTGCATCTCGTAAAATTAAAATTTCGTAGCCGTCGGGTTTTGAACCCGCGACCCGGCACTCTCCACCGCGTGCGTGGAGATCATAATTTTTAAAACCTGGTATTTTTTATTGGCTATACCAAATTGAATTGGTATGATAATGCCAAATGTATGAATATTCATTGTAAAATAAAGGTGACGATTTTGGAGAGTGTTGCTCTTTTTGACTTCAATATAGGGCCCACTATAATAACTTAATGATATGTAAGTACTCCTTGTGAACCGATCACCTGCCTTTCATTACTTGAAATTTGAAAAATCCTAGGTTGGTTTTCAAAATCAAATTTGGGTCAAAATTTAAATCAAATCTTTTTGTTAAAATAATAATATTAATAAAATTATGTCGGACATGATATTTAATTATAAAAAAAAAATTATAAATGAACATATTGATAGTCGTAATTATCATCCTCCAACGTATGGTTGCGTACAGGTCTCTCTACTGTCAGGAAATTATCCAGGAAAATCCAAACAGATGGAGCCCTAGCCTTCCAGTTCACTACACGCCCGCCACCCGCACAGCCTACACGACGCATGCAAAACTATAAAACCACTGTTACGAACAAGCAGAAATCGAACGCGGGACCAGGCGCTTAACTGGTATGCCCAGTGCTTGCCCTGTGGTCGTCACTTTGATTTGATCAACGTTCTCCTGAATAGACAGACGGTAGGCTAAGCCATGCACGTCGAGCCCATAACTAAGGTGGACTAGCTTTGATTTCTATATCTCATCCCCTTGGTCAAAAAAGGGGTGCTCGCCGTCCATTTATGATTCGTTCAACAAGCCGGCTCTATAAATCCCCATGCAAACCCTAATCACTGCATGCTATCTCAACCTGAAACAAACCAAAAAAAAAAGCCACAAGTTTTCTCCTGATCTGATCAAAACTAGTCTCATCTTACAAGTTGTTTTTCAGTAAGATTCTGAATCAAAGAGAAATGGGTGGTGCCGGAGTCAACGTGCTGTTCTTGACGACCTTCTTCGTGTCGGGATTCATGCAACTTGCTAAAGGCGAATTCGAAGCCATGGCTCCAGCACCGATGACCAGCGACGGCAAGGCGATCGACCAAGGAGTAGCATATTTGCTCATGCTGGTGGCCCTTATTGTCACGTATATCGTTCATTAGATACTTACCATGCATGCATTCCGTGCAGAAATGGAGAGCTCTACTATCCATGCTTCTCTTTGTGCGAAATTTGGCGGGGAGAAAACACTTTTTAATAAGTGATATTAAATTATTTTCTTTCAATTATTGTTGCCGGATACTTGTAGCTTGTTATTGGAAAATTTGATTTATTTTCTTAATGAGTGAGATATATATGGACAAGAACTGGTGTAGGAATTGGATTTAAAAGAAAACAAAGCTCTAATACGTTTGGTCACAGACGTTGTCAATATATATAATAGATGGAGCAACAATGCGATTTTTACGTTCAACAATGTCATTTTGTTGATGTGTATATGAATATGGTGTTTGATGAATAATTCCATTCTTTGAAAAAAAGGAATAACTTTTCTTGCATTATCCAAACGAAAGCATTTAATTTTTTGTTCCAAAAAATATTTCATTACTAATTATGCAAAAATATTAAATACCATTAAATAGCCACCAAGAAGAAACGACATGGTTTTGCAAGAAGCTATATATATATATATATATATATATATATAATTGGGTGATCAAAACTAGCTGCGCCACGTGGTATCTGAAATAACTTTCAGCATGCTATATGCCATTTGTTCTTTTTTCTCAAAACGTTACGTGGAATTGTATTAATTGATTAATATTTAAAAAGTAATGCAACTAATTTAAAAAGTAAGATCTAAGATGAAAATTAATAAAATACAATAACTTAAATTTAAATAATTAATTAATTTATTAAAAAATACTCTACATTTTATATGCAGACATAAATATTAATATAAAATTAATTTTATTATTTATATGTAATAAGAATTTTAAAATAAAATTCTATCCATATTACGAAAAGTTGATAAGATATATATTTTAGCATTATTATTTATATAAATTTATGATTATATTCGTACATCATGGCTAATAACTAGTAATAATAAATAAACTGTCAAAGAACCTATGATATTCATTAGAACTTGAAATGTTCACTGACCCATAAATAAGAATTTAGAGTTAAAAAAAAAAAAAAAGAATGGTTTCATTTGAAACGTTACTAGGTTTATTAAAGCATGTTGGGCAAGAAACACAATTGTTTTTCCTAACTCACATGCTTCGTAAGAGGGTTCAGAAGAAAATGAGTAAATCAGTCGTAACTTGTCTGACAATAGACAATGAAGGATGTCCCAATCGATGACCTCGTATAATAGAATATGTGGTAAACGGAAGTGCCGAGTCCAAAGTGGGTTAATGCATTAAATATATACCATGCTGCTAACGACCTCCATCAACACCTTCGGCTGGAAGTTCTAAATGACATGATGAGTAGGATAAAGGGTAGGAATAATTGCATACCATATATTAATTTTTAATTTTTTTATAAATCAGTCTTTTATTTCAAATCCTTTATAAATAGGTCTCTTTCTAAAAATTCGTGTTAAAGATATTTTAACTACTATATAAATATTTTTCTGACAAAAAATTGAATATTAAAAAAATAAATTTCGATGTGATCTAAAACTTTCATATTCAATTTTTTTTTTTAAAAAAAAATACTTCTATATAAATATTTTGAATGCACAAAAATTTTTTAATATGCTCTATAAATTTTATGTTTAATTTTTTTTCAAATAATGTATTTAATTACGGCAACATAATTAAAACAAAAGATTTATTTGTAAACTTGTGAATAGTATCGGTGCCGATATGCAATTCTCCCTAAAAGGTAAGGCAAATAAGAGATTATTTAATGAGTTTAGTAAGAGATAATAGACTAGAAAGTTGATATTTTTGAAATAGAGGACAAGCGTAAGGAATGAGTGAAGAGATGTTACCAATACCGGCAGCTGGGACTTGAGAACCGTTACTAATACGAACTGAAATATCAGACATATCAGATCCAGGATGGCAACTTAGATGACGAAGAGGTTGGTGTCAAAGCCGAAAAATCTATCACGGTGTATCAAATCGCATTTCAAATTTAAATTCAATATTCAAGATTCAAGTTCAAATTTCTTTCTTTTTTTTTTCTAGAGAAATCAAATTCAAATTCCTGAGTTCAAATTTTGAAAACCTAACAAAAAAGTGAAAAACCAAACAATATGAATAGTAATTTTTTATAATCCAAATTTCAATTAAATATTCAAAATTAAAATTCTAATTTCAAATTTCAAAAACTTAACACAAATTCAAAGAATATGAATATAACTTGTTTCAAATTGAATTTTTAATAAATACGACTAATAAGCCAAAATAATGAAACAATTACATTGCCTTAATAAGAAAATCAGGTGATTTTACAAATTTTGGAATAAATTTATCTCATCATTAAATAGTTTTAACAAACATTCATACATTTAAATGCATTTTTTTTACACGAGACAAAATTTGTTATGCAATTTTGACGGCGCCAGAAGACCACCAAATGCTTCGGTTTGACGTCAACAGGCATCTATAAGCAAGCTTTCTGACACCGCACAGAAAACCCTGATCCACCAAGTTATGGCACTTCAAAGTCATATATATTTTACAATTTTGTATCTTTCTCATATTACGTCAATCAAGCTCATTAAGCCGCAAAAAAAAGCCCCGATCCAACCACCAAGCACAAAATTATGGCATTCAAAGTTACGTATATCTTATTGTATTTTTCTTGTATTGCGTCAGATGCACGATCCATCAAGCTCATTAAAGATCGTCGAGTGGTCTTTCCATTAGTATTCAACGTCACCCACAAATAGAAGGGCTTTGCTATGCACCCCTAAGAAACCACACAAAAAATCACACATGCTGGCGTAACACAATCAAGACCACACATCACATGGGTATATCTGTAATTTTGATGTTTTGTGTGAATCACGAGGAAGTTGTGCGGATCACGAGACGCGTGTGTGGTTTATTGGGTAGTTTGTTGAGGGCGAGTAGTTTTTCCTAAATAGAAAGATATGATTGATTTATGGGTGAGGCCCAAATCACTTACGACGTGGAGGGTGGAGATAAAGAGAAATAGTGAAAAAAAAAAAAACCGTGCCGCATGAGGTACTCCTGACACCGCGTCATCACGTGTCCCGAATGCAGTCTTGGCGTTATTGGCTCCCTTTCGCTTTACACGGTTTTTTTAAAGGTTATCGTCTCAAACTTTATCGAGGCCACTTTTATGGCAAAGATGTATACTCTACTAACCGAAGAGTCCGAATATATCTCTTGCTCTTCTTCTATCTACTCTTTATCAGTAGCTAGTAGGTTGCGTTATTATCTCTCCTGAATGCAGAAATGATACTGACGGGACGTATAAAATGCTTTGTTAGCCAAATACAGAAAGGGGAAAACCTTCAGTAGTTTGTAGGTCTCTCAATTGAAGCCACCACCATTGAGCATCTCTATCACAGAAATTGCAAGCTTCTGGAACCTTTCCTTCTCTTCCTCCAGAATTTTACTTGTCTCACTGGCAGATTCCTTACACTTCTCTATATCTTCTCCTATGTCGGCGGCGCTTTGATCAATTTCACTGCATGCATAGTTCATTGAATCAAATTTTATACTGCCTATCAATGATAGGTAAAAGCAATTGGCGAAATACTAAAGCCTATGATTGATTTGTGGGTAATTCAGCATAATAAACCCATACTGACACTTTCTCAAAACAGGAAAAAAGAAACATTCAGGCACAGATGGATATCTTAAATTCCATCATAGAACAGCAAATAGGAGAATGGAGCAACTACTGACAGAGTCATACATGGTAACCATTTGAATTATAAGACCACAGATCGATGACCTATGATGCAAACCACCCTACAAAGGCGCCATTTATGCTTCAGAGATTGGAATGCAAATTCATGTTTAAAGTTTTGTATGACTCGACATTACAGTTAGTATTATACAGGAAGCATACCTGGTTCTCTTCAGCATGTTCTGCAAACCCATCTCAACCTGCTGGGATACATCTGTCATTAAGGATAAGAGAAGTGAGCTTTACTTGCACCATTATTTTTGTGAGCATTTCGGTGTATAATTGGTTAAACCGGAAACAGTTAGTGTTTAATTACATAAATCTAAATAATTGATCCAGATAATGCAAAGCAGCTGTCAACCCTGCATATTTAGGATAAGAGCCGTGTGAATTTGAAATGCAAGATACAACAGCATCTTGAATTTCTGTCAG
Source organism: Xerophyta viscosa (assembly GCA_002076135.1). Lineage (NCBI taxonomy): Eukaryota > Viridiplantae > Streptophyta > Magnoliopsida > Pandanales > Velloziaceae > Xerophyta > Xerophyta viscosa. Next base: position 317,206 of record MJHO01000175.1, on the reverse strand, counting down.
TTATGATTATGCTAAGCGAACAGTTAGAATATGGGATTTCTAATTGGGATGATTCTGCATTCTAAAAGCAGAAAACATTGGATTTCTATTTTTTTTTTTTTTTTTTTTTGTGAACGAGGAATTCTGCATATTCTACAGAAACAGAGAATGCTGCAAAACTTTACAAGATCAGCATTTGGAAGACCATGATAAAAACAGAGACATAGAATGCCCTAAATAATGTCAAGAACAAACACATGCAATCATCCCAATTATAGGAGGGCAGATGCTCAGAGTAGAAGCCTATGCGGTAACAAGGAAAACAAGGATCTATTATAACTATAAAGTTATTAACACGCAAGACTGAAAGCAATTTAATCATCTTGTTGCATAAGATATCTACAGCACTCCGAACAGATTCAAAACCAGATCTAGGCAGATACAACAAATGAGAAAAAAATCGCCTCAGGCTGATCAATATCAATATCAATAAGCACATGCAGAATTCAGAGCATTGATTTCTCGAACATAGCATTAATAATTATAATTAGCATAGTCTCAGATCCAAAGTTATTGATTCCTAAAGAGTTCTGGTGTTGCAGTCACAGTACGCACTATTCAGCGAAGAAGCACAGCGGATTCAGATCAACTCTTGATGAAGTTTAATGCGGTAGATAAACAGAACCTAAGTGATTCAACTATCACAGGTTTAAATATAAGAGAATTATATATGTAAATCATCTTGATATAGAAGACGCATATGAAGATCTAAAGAATCCTACAACCCTTCCTATAAACTTGGCTCTACCGTTAACATAAGAGACAAACAATATCTATAGATCATTGAATCAAAGGCTGATGGAGTGAAGCATCAATAATAAGAATGGAGATATGAACAGTCTAAGTTGTCTCAGCAACATTAGCAATCAACGGAAGATGAGGTAAAACAATGGACAGGTTTATGAATTCAAAAACTGATCGTATAAAACTGGACAACAAAGATCTAAGCGATCAAACGTCATCTTAATGCTCAATCGCAAATGAATTAACACAACATACTGCGAGATTGAGACATTCAAACAACATTAGATATAACGAGCTTTTCAGGAGTTACAAACAACACCCAGCTTGATTTAGAGTTTCAGAAACACTAGATCAAATGAGATCCGAATATATTCTAGAAAGGGAATAACGAATTTGGAGAAGCGATCAAAAAATTCGCAGAGAACATGAAATTACTGCGTAGTGAATTACAGTAGAAGATGTTCAAATCTAAGCTTGAGAGTGAGGAATCAACCGTACCGTAAAGGAGAATGGAGATCATCGAGTCAGCCTCAGGTTGGGAAGCGATCACGCCGCCGGAGGAAGAACCTGCCGGAATAATCGCCTTCAATCGCTCCATCTCTCTCTCTCTCTCTCTCTCTCTCTCTCTCTCTCTCTCCCTCTCTCCGATCAACTGCGACCAATCAAGATTTTTGAAGGGGAAAAGAGCGGGGAAAAGAATGTCGCTGACACCATCTACTTATAGCAAGGATGTCGGAGAGAGAGAGTGAGAGCCTGAGAGGGGAAAAGAGCGCCAGGATGACCATCTGCTGTTCGACACGTGGATATCATTACTTGATTTGACGGTGGATATCATAAGAGCATATGGATATCAATTTGGGCTCATGTTAACGAAAACCCATTTATCCTATTCCTACAATCTAAAACCCAGTAGGCTGAGTGGGTTGGCCCACTTTGTATTTCAATTGGAATTGGACAGGTCACGAGTACTCCACCTGCATGCTCAATCCATACATGTTATAAAGAATAAAAACTATTCACACCTATTAAATCACATATTAAATAATACATAACTAATATCTACCACATATTCATCTCGTATATTTAATCGTAATGCGCATATATTATCAAAATTATAAATATATCTATTATAATATGTGGTCCTGATATTGCCACGTATTCTATTTGGTATATTGTGTGATTTTTTAGATGAACATATAAAAAAAAATAATAAAATAAAAGCGTATTTATGAATAGCATATTTACGACCGATGTACACATAAGCACATACGTCTTTTCGCATACGATAGTACATTTTGAAATATCATCTTAGAAAAATTAGGTAAAAATTTTGTAAGCGGGAGCTCTACTTCTAAGTGGAAACCGGCTTTAAAAGTAGAGGTTATGTTCGCAATTATCATGAAATTATTTTGTAATTTTGAGAATAAAGAATCATTAATATATAAAAAGGTAAAATACCTTTTTTAGCCTTCTAACTTTAAACAAATATGCCTCTATAATTCCGAACTTCAAACTATACTCGCGCTAATCCTGAACTACGAAACACGATAACCTTGCCATCAGTTTTTCCGTCATCACCGCTAATTCGCTGACGTGACAGTTTTTAAATTATTTTTTAATCAATTTTTAATTTTTTTTAACTTTATGGATGGACAAATATGTCTTTATATGTATTTATTTTAACTTTGTGGAGTGACAAATATGCCTTTATATGTATTAAAATTAATAAAAAGGTTTCGAGTTTGAGTCCACATATAATCACTTAGAAGATAGTAATTATCTTAAACGAGCACTATCTCGTTTTGGTCTGCATGCACTCAAAACGGAGTCAGATACTAGAAAAAAAAAATCGAAACGGAATAACATAAAGAGCTAGTTGAACCAAAATATATTTATTTTGATGTGGTTCGAGTCGGTAAGGGTTGACTCGAAATTTAAGTTAGCTAAGAAATGACAATTTATAGTTTTGATTAAAATTTTTAATTAGGCTGAATATTATTATAATATAAATGCCCCCTGCAGAATAATGGTATATATATGATCAGTGGATTACCTACTTTGCTGAAACGAACAAGAATGGCATAATATATTATCTAATCTATATACATCTATCTACAATAATGTAAAGCGGGGCTATATCCCTATTTTACTGCCACGTGTCCATTCTAAAGTGGTGCTGTGCCACATGTTCATTCTAAAGCGGTGCTATGAAATGATGTGTCAAATCTCCAAAAAATGTATATGTTCATGAAATGATGCATATGTTCATCAAATGATGCAACCATTCATTTCATGAAAGGATGCGTATGTTCATGAAAGGATGCAACCATTCGGCTCTATATATAACAGTTATTATTATTTCTTCAGAACAATTTACTTCCAATCCTAATAATTGTTAAGCTATAGTGATCGTTCGGTTGTCCAGGTATGTTATCAACATACCTATCAAATTCATGTATATCTTATATCTGATAAAATGTCTACTTCAACTTTTAACTATTGAAATTATCTCCGCGGTATATTTTGTTAAACTGTGATATGCATTTCTTCTAACACATTCTTCCAAAAAAAAGAGGTTCAAATGTCAACTTCCGAAGTTGTTATCCCCATCAACTTCAAGCATATTTTGAAGAAAATAATCAGAAAAATTGAATTACTAAAAAAGCCAGCATTCAACTATGAGATGAAAGATGGCTTCCTCCTTACTTGTGTGACATTTAAAACAAAAAAAAACGAAACATTGAACTTTTTTCGGTGAAAAACGTTTCTCATTAAAAAAATCTGAACGTACAGCCTGTAAAACAGTGATTGAAACGTTATCGGTTGTTCACAAGATTACCATTAAATATGTCAACTACTCAGATATGCTAAAGGAAAAGACTGTCTTTTTAAGGCTCTAGGAAGTGTATGAGGAACTACTAGACAGATACAAGCAGATGGAGGATAAAGTTAATGCAATGTACTCACCTATCATCTTTAAGGACTAAGTACCGAAGTAGTACTACCTACAATTATGTTGAAGTAATTCATTGAATAAATTGTCGAGATATTTTTGTTTTAATTTTTTAACTGTCGCATTATTTTAGATAATATGTTGAGATAGCAAAACTATATTTAGAATTAAATGTTGTTTGATTGTTTTAATTATCGTATCGTGTTATATGGATTGCTGTAAGCCGTGTAACATGGCATAATATTAATGTTAAAATTGTTCAAAAGATTAATTTTTTGGTCTTCCAATGTCCAATAGTTTGAAATGATTCCTACTTATGTTTCAAAAATAAATAATATTTATTGGAAAAAAATTACGAAAAGTTGTTTTATTTATATATTTTTGAGAACGTTGTAATGTCTTCCATTTATCATGTCAAAAGATTAATTTATAAAATAAAATTTTTATTATAAGTGTCAAATATTTAGTATTTCAACTGCTTTAAATAAAATTTATCATTCTATTATAAAATAAAAAAATTATAATAAATTATTTAAAAATAAATAAAAATTTATACAAAATAGTCCGTACATTGCACGGGTTTTATACTAGTATACATATAAAACAGGGAGATAAAAGTCGTTATGGCACGTGGCATTTTGAATAATTTTTAATGTGCCATATGGTATTTGCTCTTATTCTAAACAAACCATATGGCATATGTATTAATTGATAGAAATTTATAAAATCATATAACTTATTTAAAGAATATGGAAGGTCTATTATTTTAAAATAATTTTTATGTATGACACAAAGTATATGTTCTTACTACAATAACATATGATAAATAAAATACAATATTTTTTAAAAAATAATTATTAATTTTTATAAAATTAAAATACTATAGATTAAAATGTTAACATTATTATTTATATATATGATTATATATATATAATTTATAACCGTGGATCGTACGGATGCAAAACTAGTACAATAAATAAACTATTTATAAGATCGCCATCTTCTAGAATCTTTCGTAATCTGTGCAACTTGGAGCACTCAGCAATTATTGCAGCATCAATTTCGGTAAAGAATACAAGTATAATAGGATGAAAGGAAAATTACTGTTCAGTCCCCTAATTTTAGGGTATTTCAAAACGCCCTTCTAAATCGGTTTTTCCGCCGACGTGGCGGCGCGCGCGTGCCGCCACGTGGCGTTTCGGAGGGCTGAACAGTAAGAAATGGAAAACGGGAGGGCTGAACAGTAATTTTTTCTAGGATGAATTATGATTTTGTAATATACGAAATTTGTATAGAAAATTACTCCAAAAATATAAATTTTTTTCGGTTTCAGGTTTCGTAAACGTATCACGAAATTGAGAGCTGAAATAATTCTGCTATATTTTTACTTAGAAATAATTACATATCAGCTTTTGTTTTTGTACTTTACAAATTAATTTTTAAAAACGAAAAATATATTAACGTGGTGCACTCTTATCATCATATCAATATATTTTTTATATTTTTAAGGATTCATACATAAAGTTTTTTTAAAAAAAAAAGATTGATACACAACATCTTTTTATTATATATTATGTACTAAATATTTATTATTATTATTTTTTATATTATTCCAAAAATTAGTCATTTATAATTCAATTATTATTTATAATATTATTTCTTAATTTATTATGTTTTAGAGTAAAAATTATATAATATTATATTTAAACTAATTTTATAATTATTTATTTAAAGATTATATATAGATGACTGTCTAAAATTTATAGTTCCGTACTTAACACTAGTTAAAAATTGATAAAAAAAAATGGATTTTGACAAATGCACGGCCTTGTTTTTTCCTATTCAGCACTTACATTCTAAATATGTTTATATTTTAGATAATCCCATATCAGCCCTTCATTTTTAAAATTTAGCTGAATCAACTCACGTTTTCAGGGGTGATACGGACAAATGAAAAAACGGAGGGCTAATATAAAATTTGCCCTTTATATTTTCACTGACGTGACTCATAAGTCTTTGTTTTTGTGTCCAAATGTATTAGGCTGCAACATATATATATATATATATATATATATATGTCTTTGAAAAAGTGATGGAAGTTTCTTCTATAAAAAATCTGTGCTTTTTTTTTTTAACTCTGGATGTATTTTAGATCGGAAATTTATCTATCATCATTATCATATAAATATCGGCCTGCTAAGGATATTCGGTTTTAGTATTAATTAGAAAATTTAGGAACTATTTTATTCCAAATCTGAGTAAATTATTTTAACACTTGTGGCTAGGAACCTGCAGCAACCTGCTTCAAAGGTATAATACAAGTATGAAAATGTGGCATTATGTCGCCTCGGCTCGGATTGTAATTCAAAACGGAGTTGGATACTAAAAAAAAAAAAGAAAAATGAGGCCAATGTATGCGATCCCACTACATATCAGTTGCTTGGCCATCAAGATTATTAAGAGTTACTTCTGTACGAGTCGTGTCCGAGCGAGTTGGTACTGCTTAAACTCGGCGTGATTTAGAAAAGGTGGAATCTAAGATTGAACTTAGAGTACTCGACGTAGCATCCTTTTTATTTGAGGCTAGATTTGGATAAAGATGAGTTATATAAATTAAGTTCGAATTGACGAAGATCTAGATTCAAGTTTAAGTTCGGTTTGAGCAGACTTAGACGTGCCAAGTTTAATAGCAGTATCGATATCATCACTATTTTTTGTAAAATATGACTATGTATATTTACTCTTTCAGATTTTGATTAGACGGGATTGAACTAAGTAGTTATTGTTATTGTTTACTTTTATTTAAATTTTTTTTCTCTTTTATTTTTTTATTTATATTTATATTTTTACTATTATTTTATATATGGTTTGCATTAGTTCTATGCATATACATTGTGATTTATTGATATATATATATATATATATATGTGTGTGTGTGTGTGTGTGTGCTTGGTTGTCTGTATTATTTAAATTTGCGTTATTAAAGTCCACTGTGGATAGCTATGTGTATCTATACTTTTTAAAGTCCACCGTGGTGGGACATGTTGTAAAAATATTTGAAAACTGTTCTAAATTTGTACATACCACGAATATCTAATATATCACACTATTTTAAAATTAAAAATTGGTCATTAATAAAATATTTAGTGTACTATTTTATGATAAAAAACCCAAAAAAAGGAAAATAGCGTTTCAGCTCCCCTAAGTTTGGGGTCGCGCGATTCAGCCCCCCGAAACGCCACGTGGCGGCACGCGCGCGCCGCCACGTCGGCGGAAAAACACGTTTCGGAGGGCTGAAACGTCAAAAATGAAAAACGGAGTGGCTGAAACGCAATTTTCTCTAAAAAAAAATTAGTGTGGTATTTTACTTGTTTATTATATTGTACCACACGAGCGCAAAGTCTGCTCGGTTCGCAGCCGGCAACCCGTACGTGCGGTGAAATTATGACCGTCGATGAACCGACTGTGCGCAGGGAATCTTTCGATCTGACCGTCCGATAGCCGCATGATTAGCGCCTGAAAGGGGGAAAAGGTCACCCGATTCGGGCAGCGAGAAATCATGAACCTCTGACACGGAAAACGACAAAAGGACTGTACGTTAAACCCTAGTTAAAATATAAAAGCAGTTGTGGATCAGCCTTTGCTTGGAGATTCATATGATAGATAAACTTTATTTTATCCTTTAATTAAATGTTTACTTACATTTAAAATTAAATTTTATTAAATGGATAAATTAAAAAGGATAAATTAAATTTTAATTATCTTAAAGGAAAATTTTATCCTTGAAATAAAAGATAAATTAAATCTTAAAAGGAATAAATTAAAAGGATAAATTTTAATTAACCTATAACTTTTATCATATCATTTTAATTAAAAGGATAAATTAAATCTTATTTTATCCTTTAATTAAAAGGATAATCATCATCTAAATTAATTTTTTTTATATTTTATTGTAAATCATCTTACATAATATTTACTTAAAAATTTTTAAATAGAAAATTTTAAAATGTGAAACTTTTAGTTTCTTAAATTAGTTATTAAATGAATATTAACGACTTAGCAGGCATAAATCTATAATTTGAAACATAAAAACTAAATGTTTTATAAAATTTCACTGTTGTTTTCTCCTAATTTTACCCACCCTATCCCGGTTTTCCTGACGTTTCTCGTTTCTGGGAAAAGTTAGAAATTTGTACTAACAATTTTTAATGGATGTTTCTTTAGCTTTTCTGAAAATAATAACAAATACTCAACAAACAAAGTAACAAAATTTAATAGAATTTTAAAATTATATTAAAAACTAACTTTTAATTATTCAAAAAATTCGTTAAATGTAAATTCTAAAATAACTATTTAAAAATCATTTTTAGAAAAAAATTAAGATATTAAAAACATAAATTTTACTAAAATATATAATTTTATATTTAAAATTTTAAATATTTCCAACTTTTATTAACTATACGAAGTGATAAATTTTTAATAAATCAGCTGAAAGAACATATATTATTCTATTAGGTACACAGTGACCTGGGTGAATGAAGTTGATCCGACTACAATATTTTTTTTTGGAAAAAACTACGCATCCACAATGAACTACATATTAAACTACACATAATTAATCTCTATTACATATTCGTCTCGTGATTTATATATTTATCATGTAATTCGTATAAATTATTAAAATTATAAATATATCTATTATGATATAAAATTTTGATATTATTATATATATTATATAATTTATTCTGTAACTTTTTTGAATTAGTATAGTAAAATCTTTTTTTAATTATTCCAGAAGCTGAACTCTCACCCGTCAGGTATTGTCTGATGTCGAGGTCCCCAACCTTTGAGGGCCCCAACCTTTGACTGCTCCATACAGAAATTTGAGAAGCTGTATTATTATCTATGAAGAATATTGGATAAAAATTAAAGAAATCAATTTGCCGAAATTCAATTTGCATATAAATCTATTTGGACAAAATACATATTAGCCCTATATATCATGGACTAGTTTGCGAGGGTTGATTTGCAAATCTTGATCATAGTGGGCTGATATGTTATTTCCCCCTTATTATTCCATCATAAGCTGTATTTTATAAATTTTTGGATATAAGGAAATCCGACCATCAAGCTTAGAGGTTATTATAAAAATCAAAATTGTTGGTTGTAAGATAAATAAATATATGTGTTTGCAAAGTGTCGATATTGGATAATATATAAAAATTGTATATGATAACATTTTGATGTATATATTCTTTTTAGGCCAAAATTTAGTAAATACCCATCTAATATCGACTTTTGGGCACTCATACTCTTCAACTTATTTTTGGATCTTTCATACCCTTCTACTTCAAATTTAGAAATGCGATGCCTTTATTCGATTTATTAGGCTGACACGTCACTAATCTCGCTGATGTGGCACCAATTAATATTTTTAAAATATTTTTTTAATATAAGTTGAATATTAAAAAATTATCAAAATATTCATAATTCTATTAAAAATAATTAAATAATACTTAATTGGTGCCACATCAGCGTAATTAACACATAAATCCTCTTCAGGGGTATCGTATTTCTAAATTAATAATAACGGGGTATGAAAGTCACAAAAATAAGTATAGGGGCATGAGTGCCCAAAGATATATAGTAGAGGGGTATTTACTAAATTTTAGCCTACTTTTTAGCATATAAAGTTCTTATTGAGTACATATGATGGTAGATTAATCTGTTCGTATAATTAAAAGAACATTTTGAGAATATTTTTAAGAAGAATTAACCAATAAGAAGCCTTTCAAAAAATATTCTTATTGAGCACGTCTCTATACTTTTTTAGTAAAGAAAACTACTGTTCAGCCTCCCTAATTTTAAAGGTGTTTCGAATTAGCCAGCCGAAACCAATTTTTTCGCCGACGTGGAGGCGTGCGCGTGCCGTCACGCGGCGTTTCGAAAAACTGAACAGTAAGAAATGAAAAATAGGAGGGCTAAACAGTAATTTTTCTTTTTAGTAATGGTTAGGTTGACGTTTAGAATAATTTTGTTCATTGAAAGGGTTCATAAAAATTAACCAATTCATATGCTTAAAAGAAAATTTTAAGAGTATTATTTAAAAAAAAAAATTTATAAATTCCGATAAAATTTATATTTTTTATTGTTTGAAATATTTTTGTACAGATATTTTAAACTCTAAAATTTAATAAATAATTTTAAAATTTAATAAATTTAAAGTATTAAAATATTATTTTAAAATATTTTTAACATAAAAAAGTTAATATTTATATTTTTATATTAAAATTTCAAAATTTTATAATTCACAAATTTAATAAATTTTTTAATTTATAAATTAATATATTTTTTTATTGTGGCAGCGGTACTCTTTAGTTTTTTCCTTTAGTTTAATAGTGTAAGGTTCAGTCGGAGCAGCCATGAGTAGGAGTATTTCAGAAGACGCTCTGATTTTTATGCAATGGATGCCAGAAAAGAGACAGGAAAAAGTGAAGATTAATGCTAAAGAGAAAATATAAGAGATATGTATGTACTACTGTTGTAGTCCAGTAATACATTAATAAATATCTTTTTAAAAAAAATATAATAAATTAATATAAATGTTTTTACATCAAAAAATTTTTAAAAATATTTTTAGATAATGATTCTAAAACTTTAAAATTTTAAAGAATTATCCAGCTAATCTATTAAAAATTAAAGTATTAAATATTTTATTAAATAAAATAAATAATAATAAATTTTAAAAGTTAATATATAACATTTTTTATATAAAAAATTAATTTGTATAATCTCTTAAAAATATGGTTGAGATGGCATTTCTCTAATAAGCTTTGAAGGCTTTGTCGTTGCCTATTTTTACTGCACCTGGGCCATCTTTATTAAAGCCTATTGGCAGTTCTCAGACAATCGGAGAGGAGTCATGAGCTCTTCTTCTTCTTCTTCATCATCATCATCTCTCTGATAAGAGAGAGAGAGAGGGAGAGAGAGAGAGAGCATTGAGTTGGTGTGAAGATAAGCGAAAAGGAGAGGAGAAGGAAAGGAAAAGGTGGGATTTTTAGGGGATTGGTTTCACTTTGATTGTTGGTTGTGAGACCTTTTTCCTCATCTGGGTTTAAACATTGGGGACTCCGTGAAATCTTCTAGTGCTTTTCCTTTTCGCCATTTATTTCTGTGTTCTGATGCTGAAGCCCCTTTTTTTTTGGTTCCATCTATCTCTTGCTTTCTGTTGATGATCATATTTTCCAATGCGATCATTTTGTGATTGGAGACTTCATCTTCTAGGTATATGTATGAATTTTATGGTCTCTACACATCTCTTTCATCTTTAACTACATGCATGGGTTTGGGTATTAAAGAAAAAAAATAAAAAATCTCATTTTGAGACGTTTGTAGCGTCATCTAATAATCCCATTCTCTCTAATTCAATCGCTTTGTTAGACTTCTTTTTAAAAATTTTCCCAAAGATAGATTTTTTGTTGCTAAAATTATTATCACTGATGATTTTCCAATGTAATGCTATTTTATATTCATTTCCACTAGATTTGTTGCTAATTTTGGAGGTAAAGAACAGTTGCTGACAGGATGTTGAGGAAGAGAAGCAGGCTAGCTCTGAAAGATCAAATGTTCCTCCATGAAAATCAAGTTCAAAGTTGTGATCTGACGGCTAGAAAAAATTCATCTTTCTTCACAGTTCCCCGCCTATTTGTGGGTCTGAGCTCCAAGGTTTTACCAGACTCTGAATCTGCTAAGAGTCCAACTTCGCCTCTTGATTACAAGCTCTTCTCAACCCTCAGCAACACATTCTCTAGGTCCCCCAGATCTTCCCCAGTTCATCCCAAGAGCTGGGATTCTGGCAAAGTTGGCCTTGGCTTAGTTGACTCTCTCAAAGATGTCGACGACTCCATTGCCGATCCTTTGGGGTCCTCTGGTAGCAAGAACATACTGCTCTCTGCTTCACAGATGAAGGTCAACATCCCCAATCCTTCAACTGAGGCACCTAGATCCCTCCCTAAAGATTACGGGATGAATTTACTCGCCAAATCTGCTTCAGATTCAAAGAAAGCCGAGTTCGAGATCGGCGATTTCGGAAAGCTCCGATGTTGCTCTGCCGATGGTAATATCTTCCGATCATCATCGGTCTCCTTACCCCGAGACATCCAACTCTCACAGGGAGTCATGGGTTCTCCTTCTGCAAGTGAGATCGAATCCGAGGATTACACTTGTATTGTGTCCCATGGGCCAAATCCAAAAACTACCCACATTTTTGGGGACAATTTCATTCTGGAGAGTAATTCGATCGAATCACCTGATCTTATCAGTAAATTTTGCGGAGAGGCTGGGAGATCATCTTCCTGGGCTGTTAAGTGCTCTGATGTTTCACCTTCACCTGGTCCTTCTCATGATTTCTTGAGCTTCTGCTTCTCTTGCAAGAACAAGTTAGAAGAAGGGAAGGACATCTACATGTACAGGTTAGTGCTTTGTTATTCTACATAATCTATTTTCTTCGCATATATATATATATATATATATATATATATATATATATATGCACTAATATTCCCTGTAACACTTGCTGTTTTAGTCATGTGAAAATGTAGTAGATATGTAACAATTGATATTGTTCTTATTTACAGGTAAGTTTGTTGGACATAATCTACGAATAGTAGGTTATGATCGCATAGTGTTAGGAAATATGGATAGATTTACATACACAAAACCTAATATTTCAACGGAAAATTCCGACAAATGCATCTAGTCTTGTTTTGATGTTACCGTTCAAAATATTTTGTCCGTAATCGGTCCACGTTGTATGCGTCCGTCATAACAGATAAATCTGCGAGTAACACCGGCTGTGTTTCACTAACCAAAGGCTATCATCCTTCTGGACTGGGCAAATTTGAATTAGAGGAGATAAATTTCCTTACTCTTGTGGGTGGCGCTTGTCGGATTCGAATATAAAATTTCTATTTCATAAGACGGAAGTTCTACCATCCGTCGTAGACGTCTTGGACGACAATATATATATATATATATATATATATGAGGCTATTCTCAGTTCGACTTGAGAATAGCATTGATAAGTTAACATCTCAGCCGTTGATTTTCTTGATTTAACGAGCTAAATTTGAATAAGAAGAGATAAATTCTCTCCACACTTGTGGGTGGCGTATGTCAGATTCGAATATAAAATTTCTATTTCATATGACGGAAGTCCTACCATCCGTCATAGACGTCTTAGACTCTTGGGCGAAGAGTCTAAGAAAGCTATCCTTATATGAGGCATGCTGTATGGTTCTCATAAATGCAATGAATTCTGATATATTTGAATGATATTTAGGGGAGAGAAGGCATTTTGTAGCTGCAAATGCCGCGAGCAAGAGATTTTGATGGAGGAGAAGGAGAAACCGGCACCGGAGCTCTCCATTTCTCCTGCATATCCCTTCCATGATGGCGATATATTTCCGGAGGAAATGACAGTCTCTGGATAGAGCTGGGAATCACCATCTTCTGCTGATCCCGAACAAAATCGATGGCTCGATGAACTTGCTGTCGTAAACAACTTGATGCTTGTGTATATCTCTTTGCTGGGTTCGTTTTGATAGCCATGTCATTCGGTCGGCGTCGCAAAGGCGGTGTTATGCTTGGTTCGTGAGGTTTTCTATTTCTTTTTCGCCCATATAATCATGGATGATGAACTCTTTTTTTTTTTTTTTTTTTTTTTGATAATAATGGATGATGAACTCTTTTAGTGTTTTAGTTCGATAATTTTGACAAAGAAGGTGGGAGCTCTTCCGCGAGCTTCCCAAATTTTCCCTTCCTTGGTTGATTATGAGAGAGTATTCTGAGCTTTGTTTACGTATTATAATGCTGATGCTAGTTCTGCACCCATATAATTTACATATTTTAGTTATATATATATATATATATTTGATGCCGAAAAATAATTGTTCAATTTTTTTATTTTTTTAAGCTTATATACATTGATTGTTATTTTATTAAAATATTATATTTATTTGTATATGTTATTATAGCAAGAATAAATATATTATTTGAAAAAATTACTAGCCTTCATTAGAAAGAGTGTTAAACTAGACTTCATGTTCAGTAATCATAAAAGAGTTATAATAATAATAACAATAATTCGATCACGTCTCCCTGCGGTGGGATCTGAGGAGGGGAAGATGTACGCCGCCATATCCGAAGGTGATTGTTTTAGTAAGGCTTCTAGATAAAAAAAAACTGAGCTTCCAATCTAGTTCCAGTTAGTAACAGTTGTTTATAGATCATAAAAAAAGAAGAAAAATCATAAAAGAATAAGAAAATTTACTTTGACATTCTGGCAGGAACACAATAATAAAATTATTAATAACAACATAGTTATAAAAATAGAACAATAGCAGTAAATATAGTTGGCAATAAAATTATATAATTAAAATAATAAAATATAGTTGTGAACTGCAGCTATTGAAAATTATAATAATTTAAATATAGATGGGTGGGCAGCAGCCGAAGGCCGTCGACATCAATTTATGAATTAGAGATTGAGTTAGTCAGGTAGAGAATAATTTTTCGAAAATCGACTATACAAGAGTTTGGAAAGAAATTTAGTTTTTGTGCTGATATTTTAGGAAAGTAGAGGTGGTATAAATGAAGGCCGGATCTTCTGTCCCCGTTTTCAGTTCCAATTCTCTATTCTTACATCTTAAAAAATACTTATATTTTTTAAAAAAAAAATATTTTAAAAATAAAATTGTAGATTTTGATGAGATTTATAAATTTTATATTGAAATTTTTTTTCAAAATATGTTTTTAGATAGGTATTTTGGGACTCCAACTTTTTAATAGGTTTAAAAAGAATTTCTTACAACCTATTTTGTAAATCATTTAGATTTTGAAGTCCAGTAACACTTATATAAAAGTATATTTTAGAAAAAAAATTAATGTAAAATTTTTATTTTATTAAAATCTATAACTTTAATGTTAAATTTATTTTTATAAAATAATACATATAATAAAGGATATTGGACCGCAAGTTAGGAGACTATCGCCTCTCTGCTTCTCCCCAACCTATATGTGGCTCCGCAACTGGCTGATCGGAAGAATCTGCAGGAACAATCGAATGGATAATACATGGTGAGTACGAGACATGTCGACTGAGCATTTCGGATTTTTTCATTCCGATTTTATCTACTCTTCCTAACAATCCAATCAGATCTATAAATAACCGGCCTGATTGCCAATGTAAAGAGTTTTTGCCTGAATGATAATAAGAGATTTTGTAAAAGCTTGTCCGAATTAATCGAAGAGCTCGGATTTAGACACTAAGAGATTATTATACTTTGTTTTCATTCACTTTTAATGATTATTCTTTTATTGGTCGCATACAATTCGTCGTTTTATTTCGATTCAAGCTGATGAATTTCACGTAAAAAGTGATGTGTCTGTGATTGCTTGTGAACTTTTTTTAGCTATTTGGCCTTCGAACAGTTAAGACATCGATCGACTACGAGCTCAATCAACAAGCGCTTTTTTTTTATTTCTTCTTTTTTTTTTTTGGTGAAGAACAGGGGATTAGAGTTGTTTATCAGATTGTAAGAACCAATCTGCAAAGCATCACATGAACTTAAGCTGCTGTATTCTGTGTTCTACAATGCAATCAATTATCTGGTAAAAGCCTAATCAGCCACTACACTGGATTTGCACATTAGTCCTCATACTATTTATCTTTTTTGTTTTATAGTATCCGACTCCGTTCTGAGTGGCAGTCCAGATTGAGACGATATAGTATTAATTTAAAATAATTCACCCTCTTCCAAGTGATTGTGTGATGGCTCGAACTCGAAACCTTTACCATGTCTAGCTGCACCTTTTACCACTAGATCTAGACCACAACCATTTGGTCTCATACTATTTATCTATTTGTAAATAAACTATTTATTTTAAAAAATATCTTTTTTATGCCCCAAAATATATATTTAAAATATTTTTTAAAAAATTTAAATACAAAAATTATAAATTACATCAAAAAGTTTTTCAAAATTTTTATAAAATAAATAATCTTACACTCTAAAGTCGTAATGGTTTAGTTTTTAGATAAACTAAAATTTTGGAGCCAAATATCTTTTTAGAAAATTTTGTTTTTTTCATAATTAAAATCTTTCCAAAAAATACTTATATAATAGTTAAAATATCTCTAATAAAGGGATGTTGATTTGTAGACAATTTGAAACGAAGGGCTGATTTGTAAGGAGTTTAAAACTAAGGGCTGATATCAATAATTCAAAAAAAAAAAAAAAAAAAAAAAAAAAAACCAAGGAGAAGGAAATGACAATAATAACCTCCATAATACCGGAAATTCATAGCTGATTGGAAATTCAATCAACTTCTTGCTTCTGGGTTCGGCATAGCACACAGAATGATGGGTGGGTCGTATTCTGGTGGGCCTCCGCTGTCTCTTTGTGTACTGATTGGCCGGCCCATTAGATTCCCTTTCGTGGGCCCACTTAATCATCCGACCGTCGGCTGTTTGATTCTACGGTTGACGATGCTCTTGGTTCCTAACCCAAAAAGAAAACGACGTCGACGTGTCACGGCTCGTGTCTCGTGATCGATCAGAGCCCCCATCAGATCGTGATTTTGATGGACGGCCCTGATTGTGGGTTCCACCGCTTTTGATCACAATTGGTCCCTCTCTCTCCTTGGGCTCCCTTTTTTGGATGTGTTTATTTAACGCCGACTTAGTAGTTATTTTTGGGAAGAAAATAATTCAATATAGAAGTGAAAAAATGCGCCGATATGACGATAAATATTACATTTTTAATCACTTTTGAAAGTGAATAATTAGATGTATGTGAAAATGTTTTAAGAAATAGAACATAATTGTAAGTGATAATTAGAAACTTTATTTTTGGCATACTATATTCATAATTCCACTAATGGATTTTGAATTCACTGAGCATTCCCCTTTCTGCTGATGTTGCATTGTGTCAATAATTATGTATTTTAAGATGACTAAAAAAAATAGAAGAATTACAGATCAGTCTTTTTTTTGCTGTTTACGAATAAGCTCTCATAAACGGTTTTTGCGCAAACGCGTGGCGCGTTTTTGTACTTTCGAGGGCTGATTCGTGAGCCTGCGAATTTCGGAGGACTGATATATAATTTTCTAAAAAAATTTATTCACCTCATTTTGCAAGCCTATCATATATAACATCATCTCTTTTATCTTCTTATTTCACAATTATCTCTGCAACGAAACACTAGACTTCGTCCGGAAACCTAAAAATAGATGAAGAGTTTATTTATTTATTTTTATAATCTTTGTCTTTATTTCTAATTTGTTTTATTTTTATGTTTGAAAATTGTAGATCCGCCGCTGCAAGGTCATATACTGTGTCAAATCGGTCGTGTTAGAACCTTTCTTTTTCTTTTCTTTTTAAAAAAAAAAAAATCATATTTCGAGAACGTTTATGGTTGATCATCAGATTGCAATTCAGCGAGTGGATCACTATTGTATACATTTACGGAAATTATACATCTCATTAATATATATATATATATATATATTTTAATAATTTATATTAATATATATAATGTATATATATATATATAATATATATATATATATATATATTATATATTGTTTTAAATGCCGGTGTATAAAACGGTATATAAAATACGATGGATGCAGAGGATCTTCACCCGCGCTCGCCCTATCCGGACTTTCGGCATCATTTAAAAAACTATAGCTGTTGAGGCATGAACAGAATTCGTAGCCATTATTGAGTGCTCAAATAGCATTTAAAAAAAGTTGAGGGCCAAGTTGTTGGCATCAAATTGTAGACAAATCCAAGCCAAAAAGAAGCTATCAAAACTGCGACCTCTTCGGATGATAGACTTGTTGTATGCAGAAGATAGTTGAAGCAAAGGCTATAGCCTATAGTTAGAAAATTATTAAAAAAAAAAAGAGAAAATTGTATATCAAACCCTCCTTTTCAAAGGCATGGCAGATCAGCCCTCATTGTTAAATTCTTATAAATTAGTCACCGTTAATATTCGTATTGTTATAAGTATTTTGACTACGATATAAATATCTTTTTAGAAAAATTTTGAATATATAAAAATAAAAAATAAATTTCGATGTGATTTACAATATTATCTTCAAATTTTGTTAAAAAATACTTCTAAATATTTTTTTTTTAAGGTTTCAAAATATTATTGGGTTTAAAAATTAATCCGTTAACCCGATAAAATTTTAGAATATCAAAATAATTATTTAGAAATATTCTTTTAGAAAAGAATTTTTAAATATAAGAAAAATAAATTTTGATTTGTTATATAAATTTTGTATTTAAAATTTTTTTAAAAGATAATTCTAAATAGGTGTTTTGAGATATCAAAGATAACATGTTATAAACAACGTTTTAAAAGCCGGGTGGCACGCTCGGTGCCGCCCTGCACGCCCCCCCTCCCCCCATTTTCTTCTCTTCTCTCTCCTCTCCCTCTCGTCGTGAAGATGACGTGACTATCTTTTTTTTTAAAGGGCGGGCAACCGTCTTTTTTTTTAAGGGCACGGGCGCGTGACCGGCAGCTTCCTTTATCTTTTTTTATTTAAAAAAGTTCAAATTTTTTTTAAAATTTTTTCAAAAATATATAAAAAATAATATTTTATTATCGGCACAACCGGCACGATCGGCACGTCTCGAATTTAGTATTTATCGAAACTCAGCATGAAATGACATTTTAAATCTTAATTATAAATGAGATATTTATTTATAAAATAAGTTTAGACAGAAGGGCTAATATTCGTAAAATAAGGTTTGATCTCTTCATCAAGAGGTTGTCACAAACTTTTTGATGATAGTAACTGGTCTTGTTTTATGCTAAAACATGTCTATCATACATTAAAATCTTGTTGATTTATTATCATTAAAAAACCAAAAAAAAAAAAAAGATCTTGAATGTTGCATTGTTAGAAGAAACAAACAATATAAATTATGATCTATTATTGTGATGGGGACCGACCAAGATCCATAAGCCACGCCCCCATTCATAATATCCCATAATGTTTTTATATATAGAAGAGGTGGGTCTTAAGAGACAGATAAGGCATAAAAAAGGAGGAAAAAAAAAAAGAATCTGAATCTAAATCTTGGAAGAGAGGGTCTTTTGTGGTGGAAATCTTTTTTTTTAATAGATTTTGAAATTTACTGACAATATTAATCTATATCGAACTAACCGGAAAAAAAAATCTAGTCTTTCACTATTAACAGGCTCGATACCTACTTCGTCCTCCACAAAATACAGCGTCCACATATACAAGAAAGACGCACATATAAAATTCGAAAATGATGCTTTGACTACACCAGTAAAAAATAACCGGTGCACATTTACGGTAAATTCCGACCGCCGAAGAGTTGATCACTTCATTAGCAACTCATAGGTTCAAAATAACCTTTCGATGGTCTCATGCAATGCTGAAAACAAATTTCCCCTTTTAAAGCAAAGGGTACAATTGAAAGTGTTACAAGGTCTAAAATATAAAAGTACATGATTTCTTCTTTTTTTTTTCTTTTTTTCTTTTAAAGACATAATGAGGCGGCCTAGTCTCCTAACATCTAAAGCACATTGGTCCAGACTTTCTGTAAGGAAAAAACCAATGCTCAAAAGGTATCTTTATAGTTCCTGAAACAGCTTTTGCCTTTAGAGTTTTGTTTAGAGATACTTCAAACGTCTCTAGTCTAACATTGCTCAGCATAACACATTTAATATACAGTAAATGTTCTTCTACTTTTGATTTTCTCCTTTGAGCATGACATTGCAGGAGATACACAGGTGAACATATACTTACCTGATGTAGAAGAGTATAAAGTAACAATATTAATGCATTTCATAAAACATTAACAAGTATAAAGATCTTCCATAATAAACGAATGGTATGCCTTGGAATCATCGCTTTATCCCGTTTTTATTTGGTCGGCATCAACAACAATAGCAACTTAACAAAAGTTTCCACCTGCGCGAATATGAAGAGAGTAGGGATATACATAGTTATATATCAGAGGAGGATGTCTCCATAAGATCCTCACTTTGGACAACAAACACTCAAATACACAAGCACATAGGTGCGCAGAGTAAAATCAAACCCCACACATCCAAGCAAGCAAATAGATGATGCACACAAGAAGTATGCATTAGAAGGCTTTAAAATCACGCGGCAGGAGCTCCCGTTCATAGAAGGCCTGTATTTGGATCCTAAAGCGTCGGTCGGGGCTGGGCATAGGGGTTTTCCACAAGTTTTGAGTTCCCTTAGGGGGCGTGCGCTCACATTACGGGTTCCACCACGATAACCTCAAAAAAAAAAAAAAAAAAAAAAAAGAAGAAGAAGAAAAAAAAACACGGGGCAATACATGGATAAATGATAGCCTGAATGACAAGTTGTCAGTTGCCTCGAGTGAGCTTGAGTGCGGGACGAACCTTAAGAGTGCCTTGAGCGAGTTTGTCGTTCAACCCAGAATAATCGATAGAGCAATATGACAAGTTGTTAGTTGCCCTATAACTGCAAAGAAACACAAAAACATTAACCAGATGATAATCGGGGCCCCTGCAGTTCCCGGAAATGGATCCTTTTAGTCCTGGCTGACGGTTAGCGAGCTTCTCTACTGGGAAAATCATTTAGATTTTTTCTGGTCTCCACCTCTTGAACCTATTATATTGCATATGGGTTGATCGGGTGACTGGAGTAGTTTGAGTGCGGGATGAACCTTCAGGTCTTTCATCACCAACTTCTGGCCCACATCGAGTTCGCTCAGGTCCACATCAATATAAGGTGGAATAATGTCAGCTGGGCATAAATATCTGACTGTCCTCTTAATCGTATTCAAATAAGCACCTATATTTTGAAAGCATACGTGTATTCATCTCATTGTAGAAAGATAACAGAAAATATATAAATCCGCATAGTAAATATGATGCATAATATATTTTTGCATCTATACAGATTTATTAGTTCTTCATGTAACATTTTCAGTTTTCTACAAGATTCTATTTAGTAGTCCTCGTCCACAAGAAGTTTATTGGATGAAAATAGGCACGCAGTGGAAATTAAGGTTAGTTCTAGATGATTGCATTATCAAGAAGAACAATTTTTCTTTGTTTCTTCTATTTTCATTCACATTCGCTTAGTTTCTTACTCCTTAACCTGCTAGGATCTACACCGATATGGATCCCCTATGTAAGAAGAGAAGAACATAAGTAGATAAGCATAAGGGAAAATAAAAGTATTGGGCTATTGCACCATTTAATCATGGAGAATGCTATACGTCCCAACCCCATAACCCGAATTCAGCCCGAACGCGCGTTTTCTGTGCCTCGGTATCGGTTTTAGTATTGGGCTATTGCACCATTTAATCATGGGGAATGCTATACGTCCCAACCCCATAACCCGAATTCAGCCCGAACGTGCGTTTCCCGTGCCTCGAGATCGGTGTAACAGATCCCGAGGCGTAGGAAACGCACGATCGGGCCGTTTTTCGGGTTATGGGGTCGGGACTTTTTGCTTTTTCCTTTAATCATAATGCTCCACGGCTAAGGCATGTAATGCATAATGACCCTTTCAACCATAATTACTTACAGCAAGGAAACGTAATAAACAATTTTATGATTTCGATCAAATTTAATATCCAGAAATAAGAAAACAACTTTCGTGACATAGTTTTAAATAACTAAACGCATTTTAGTAAAGAACTTGAATAGGTAAAACTACTTATTCTACCATAGACTAATGATAACAATCATCATAAACTAGATTCCAATAACCGTAATCTCAAACATTAATTAATTTGATCTTCAACAAGGTTTTTTGTATGCGAATTGGCAGACACGCTTACCTTTTCGGAGTCCGGGGCATACATCATCACCTCTGAACACAAGAGGTACATCAACCTTCAGTAAAGCATGTGATGGAGCCCTCAAGAATGTCACATTAAGTACTCTATCAGTGCCTGAATGCAGATGTAGCTAATGAAAAGAAATATTCTATTAGACAAACTGGTTAAAAAATTTCACAAGAATACCTTATATTCAATAATAGTGGACAAGATAAAGTAAAATAAGCATCTTAAATTGACAATAGCACAGTCTCTCTCTCTCTCTCTCTCTCTACACACACACACACGCACACAGAGGTGACGTTTTTAATAGATGCTAAATTACAAACTTAAAGCAACTGCAAGAGCAATTCCTCTCTCTCTCTCTCTCTCTCCTCTTCTTCTCTCTCTCTCTCTCTCCACTCACACACACACACACACACACACACACACCGAGGTGATCTTTTAAATAGATGCTAAATTCAAACTTAAAGCAACTCTCTCTCTCTCTCTCTCTCTCTCTAAGCACACACACATACACACAGAGGTGATGTTTTTAATAGATGCTAAATTCAAACTTAAAGCAACTGCAAGAGCAATTCCTCTTATAGCATCATACCAGCAACTACTTCCTATCACCATATGTATCTGCTAGGTCAATGCTACCAAAGAGGGGTGACGGAAGTTTTGTATGCTGTATACCTGAACAGGGTGATACGTGTCATACGCACAAACCACAAACCCCAAACAGATAAAGAAATATCCCTACGAGGAACATAGAGATTTGCATGACGTGTATATCATGACCAAAAAGACCGAGTATTGATCTTTACAAACAATCCTTCTCCTTAAATTTCACAAATTCTGTAAGCCCAAGTGTTTTTTAGCTTAGCTACAAGAATCTAATAATCTCTGAATCGTCCTAGCATATTGCTCCTGTCTGTATCGCACCAGCACATGCTTTGGGCAACTATGGAATGCTTTGCTAGTGACCACGTAACTATTTGGCCAAACGTGCATGGCCAATTCTATTGCTTTTTCATTTTTATATGTGAATGTTTATTTTTAACCCTTGAACTTTGTGTAAATAGACCTTCATAATCCTTAATTCTAAATGCTTCCATGAAGACCCTCAAGTTCTACAAAAAGGTTCTACTAATCCTGCCATTACTGTTTACTCCGGGCGATGACGAGATGAAATGCAAAGAATTTAAAATGATTAAAAATGTAAACTAATATATTTTTAGCACCTAATCACCAAATGGCATAAACAGCAAAATCTGACGGCAGAGTTAGCGGAGGTCCTTTTCAGAACTTGGGTATTATAATACACGTCTTTAGAATTTCAGTATTAGGAAGGCCCATCTGTACAAAGTTCAGGGGGTCAAGTTGACTTTTTTATATTAAACAAAATCACATATATAAGAGGTCTTGAGAGTGCTTTAAAAGGCGAAGAAACTTTTCCCAAACTAAGAATGTCAATTTGGCTGAACCTTTTGTATGCTACTGTTATAACTATTGACTGAATTAGCAGCAAATATTCTTATATATATTCTTTTTATTACAAGCTTTCTATCTGCTATCAAGCTACGACTTTCTAAAATTGCTCGCTTCCCAGCTCCAGCACATATACCCGTATTGCGCAACTATGTCTTTTTTCGACATATGAGCACAAAGTATAAAGACATAACGTGCATATACTTATGGCATGGATCACGACGCTGTATACAATCTTCGGCATTCTATGTTCACATCCCTGCCACTCCACCAACTTGCATCCTAAATTGTTAAGAACATGGAAAGAACACTTTGGGAGATAATGTAATCCATCAGTAATATAATTCTAATTACCCTAAAATATATGTTATGTGGGATACAAAGAACTGACGTCCAATATTTTAAGCACTGACAAATTCAACTTCGTCTGCATGTCGACAGAACATGGACAGCAATAGAACAAAATGTTTGTCCTACATAAGGCACTGATACTCTATAAGGAGAACCAACATGTTTCGTGTAGATTTGGACAAAAAACACAAATAAAACACACATCATGTAACAATTGCAAAGTATCTAAATTATTAATGGAATGTAACATTCAAACGTATACTCCTAGCATATACGAAAATTAGTCTGGCCTAGGTTCCGTACAAATGCTATATATAAACTTCAATTCTTAAGAACTCTCCACCTTCCAACAAATAACACATTTATATGGTATAAAAAGATCGGAAGTAATCGAGTGAGCAGCTAAACCTTGCGAGGGAGCACGCGGACCTTCTCGATGATTTCTGCTTGATCATCATCGAACTGCAACCGAACTTCGAGATCAAAGAGCCGCGAGCAGAAGAAAACTCGTCCCAGGTGCGAGACGAGCTTGCGAATCTGATTAGTCCTGACGGAGATCAGCTTCTTATTGCCACCCTCTTCTCCCTTCTCTTGCTCAAACACAATACTCGGAACTCGCCCGGCTTTTCTCTCCTTCGCTGCGATGTTCTTCCCCGAACTCGCGCGCGGCACCGCCAAAAGCGTCTCGGCGAACTTGGGGTCTGGGCGCGGGAAGCCTTCTAGATAGTCCAGCTGCGGCGGCGGAGGGGGAGGAGAGTCCTCCACATGGACGGCGGCGGCGGCGGCAGAAGATGTAGAGAAGGAGCGGTGGCGGAGTTGGAGGAGAGGGAGGCGCGAGCGGCGGAGGACCGACATTTTTTTGATCAGAGAGTGAGAAACGGTGGTGGTGATGGTGGAGGCTGAGAAGCGGGGCAGCAGAGTGGGGTTGAGCTAGGTTTCGTTTCAGCGTGCTAGCCAATGGGCTCTTGTTATCCAACTACGGCCCGTTAGATGTAATTCTACCACGGGCCCAGAAATTTGTTAAGATCTTTTGAGCCATAATCAACTAATGGATTTTTTTTTTTTTTTTTTTTTTAGGGATCTTTATTTATAAAAAATAATATATTCGAATTTTAGAATATCGGTTACGGTTGAATGTGCCAGTTTTTTATGAATTTAAGATATATATAAACATGTGCTTCATATTATGGATTCTGGCATGGCTCGTGGAAATATAGTTGCATTCAAGACTACAAGATTATAACTGATAACATGATATTAAAGAAAGGTGTGACGTAATAAGATTCCATGATAACTCCTTATAAAGATTCCTACTTTACCAATACATACATAAACCAATATCACATATAATAAGGTAAGACGGTTGAAGTATGGATCATATTAATCGCAGAAAATTTAAACATATTGAGTTATCTATATGATACTAAAGTGCAAAAGGGAGATTCAGTAGCGTCTTATATCTCAATATTATTATTTCATAATTAAACAAACTTAAATTATATATGATAATTATTATAATTATTTTGTAGCTTATGTTATGTAGAAATTTATAAAAACTGCCTACTTTTTTCTCAATTCTGTATTCTTTTTATATTAGATTCTTTTTATTTGTGTATTTGTGTTTCTAAATTTTAAAATCTATTTTTATTGTTTTTTAGAAAAAATACGATATAATAGATCGAATAAATAAGCAAGTTAAAAATGCTTTCTAAATATTAACTAAGAAGATTATAAATTTTATTAATTATTAAATTTTAAAAATTACCTTTTGTTGGCACATGCATCACGAATGTGTCGTCCGCTAATGGTGAAATAAAATGCCACATATGCTTTGAGGGATAAGGTATTATTAGAATCAAATAAAATGCCACATAGACAATAAAAGGACTCGAACTCCTAAGTCTTAACAACGTTTATCTAGTAAGAAAACACTTCGAGTATTAAAATAATAATTTAAAAAGAAAAAAAATTATATAGAAAGGTTGAAAGTTGAAGAAAAAGTGGACAACCTTCTGATTCTTCTTCTAGATAGGGGTTTCTTTTTCCACATGATACATTGTTAGACACACTATATATTGATCATGCAAATATGTTCTGAGGTATTTGACACCTCAAAAAAAAAAAAAAAAAAAAAAAAAAAAAGAAAGAAAAAGAAAGAAAAATCACAGAAATTTTGACTTTTCTTCTTAGAACAGCAGCTTGATAATATACAAAGGAATGATTAATGGACAATAAAATTATAAAACTTATGCAGGTGAAAACATCAGCCAGCAGCACTTGCATCCAAGAATACTACTTCCTCCAAAAGATCATGTACTCTTGATGATTGTATCAAAACCCTCTTTTTTCTAGGTAGAGCTCTACGCCGCTAAAATATCTACCTTCGTCTGCATTGCTGAAAGACGTCAGGGTTGGGCTTTGTTCGAAGAAGAGATATTAGCAATGGCTTCTCCAACAGTCATGTATACACTTTCTGATCCTAATAGCTGCAACACGTCCGATCTTTGAAGCTTTTCCATGACTCCTCCTACAGGATTCGCTAGAACAAGCTACAAGATCGAGTAATAGTAGATTCATGAATCATCCTGTGAAAAGATCGAAAATTTTTGAAAATGAGAAATTTCCCGTTACCTGAAGAGAACGCTTATCAAGTGCCTTTTTCATTTCCAGGAGTGCTTCCATGCCGCTCGTGTCTATTGCCGTCACCCCTGTATTATGGTGCAAAAATAGATCATTTATTTCCTAGACCTCGTGTTATTTGTCTTAATTCATTTTCTCAGCTAAATTACCGGCCATGTCGAGGACGACGTACTTGATGGAGCAATCTTTCGTTTTTGCAGCCCTCTCCTCCTCTTCCCGCACCCATCTCAATATCCTTTCTTGGAGGTACATGCAGTTGGCAAATAATATGGGGCTTTCAATTCCTAGGACAAGGAAAGAAGGCACTCTCTTGGCGTCTTTGTAGTGTCCCAGATTTCTGTAGCTTTGAGTCCCTGGGATATTCCCGAGGATAACGATATTCGGCCGGGTTACATGTAGCATAATTTTCAATATTGAGATGCCAACCTGCCATGATAAGAATTCATAAAAAGTAATCCAAATATTAGAAAATTCAACATAGTACAAGGTATTCATAAAGTTCGTATTATTAATATTAACTTAACGGTGAACCCAGCGAGCGAAACGCTCCCGAACTCCAGCTATGGGATGACGGGTTATATGTATGCGTCCATATCCGCCACCTCGTGGAGGAAATTTTTGTCATGGCTTTGCCAAGATTCGAAACCACACTAGTGCGCTGACAGGAGTGGGATCCTATCCGTGCGTCGCTGGATTCACCAATATTATTGATATTAACTTGTTTTCCTGAATCTTTTTGTGCTGTCAATTGTTTAAGAATTTGTCGAGCTTTAAGACTTACTGCAATTGCGAGACCCATCTGCACTGAGATGAAAAGAACACCGAAGAAAGCACTAATGCAAGCCAGGAAATCAAGTTTGTCCACCTTCCATAGACGGAATGCCGCCTGGAAATCGATAAGTCCGACGACTGCTGTGATGATGATAGCTGACAAGATAACATTGGGTGTGTAGTAAAACAAAGGCATGAGGAATATCATAGTAACAAGAACAGCTGAAGCCATCACTATGTTAGACATCGCAGTTTGAGACCCTGCATTATAGTTCACAGCCGATCTAGAAAATGATCCTGCACGGCCAAAAACAAAAGGAAATAGTAAGCAGACGCATAACATAATATTTTATAAAATGTTGTATTCTAGCAAAAAGATTTGCTTGTTTGCGCTCTAACCAGTTGTCACGTAACATGAAGAACATGAGCCTGCCATGTTCATGATCCCAATGGCCATCATCTCTTTGTTTCCATCAATCTGATAGTTTTTTATTGAAGCAAAGGTTCTTCCAACAGCTATTCCCTCCTGCAAGATCAAGCATGTATTTTTTTTTTTCCAATCTCAAAAATCATAGTCAATTTTGTTGTAGCTCAATGGATTATGAATAAATTTTTTTTTTCCAATCTCAAAAATCAATAGTCAATTTTGTTGTAGTTCAATGGATTATGAATTTAAAAGGAGAGAGAGAGAGAGAGAGAGAGAGTTATTACTTACTGTCAGAGACAAGATCCCACTGATTATTCCTGTTTTAATAGCAAGGCCCATATAGGAACCATGGAAATAAAGCATATTGGCTGAAGGAGGGTTCAAACCTTTCTGCAGATGGCCAATCTGCTTAGAGAAAGAAAATTAGGAAGTGATCCGAAATATTTCGAGTTGGTATCCGAGACTGTTAATTGTGAGTAGCATATCAGAAAGTTGGGTTCTTACTGTCATAATGCCATGGTTCTGAGCTTTAAAGGCGAAACATAGAACAGTGGAGATAATCACGGAGGTTAGAGGGGCTGCTGCAGATACCCAGAACAACCTCGGATTTCTCATGCTCTGCAACAATGTTTTGCATAACCATGTTAAGTAAAAAACTCCAACATTTGCCACATAATTAAAATATAAACTAACAGATGCTAATAACATCATTATTAAGGTCTCAGTATAAAAGTAGCATTGTTATCAGCAGGGCATTAATAGGAAAGGAGCTTTTTCTAAGTCCTGATCGCCAAGTTTGGTTTCTATCCTACATCTTGACCGGGAACGGTTGCGCGTTAAGATGAAGCTCCTCCCAACCAGATGTTGCTAGGATTTAAACACCCTGACCTACCCTTTATGAGGAGAATGCCATAGTCTCCTCCTTTGGCCCAGTTGTGCTAACCCAACTGCGCCAACACTGATCGGTATAGAAAAGAAGCTTTGCGAATCTAAACAAATTCCTTCTTCTGCTTGCCCAGTTTTACTAATCTCAGGACGATTAAACAAATTCCCCTTCCATTAGCTAGATGTTTAATGATAATGGCCTTTTGTGTAGCATGAATGGAACTTTATAATCTACTTTTGCTACTAACTTAAATATTCAAGGGAGACTTGCATATTAGCCCCTCCTTTAAAACTTTGTTCACGAATGAATCCTTGTTTACAACCCATTATTTTCGACATCCTAAAACACCTATTAGCTGCATTGTTTGAAAAAACTATGAATACAAAAGTAGTAAATCACATCAAAATCTATTTTGTTTGTATTCAACATTTTTCCAAAACATATTTCTAAATAGGTATTTTGTGACGCCAAAATTATAGGAGTTGGTGGGTTAATTTTTAAACACACTAAGACTTTAAAACCTCAAAACATCTATTTAGAACCATTTTTTTGCAAAAACGTTGAATTAAAAGTTATAAATCACATCGTAATCTATTTTTTCATGCTTAAAGCTTCTCCAAAAAATGATTATATAATAGTCAAAATATTTCTTACACAAATTCTAAAAACAAGGACTGATTTGCAACAAATTCAAAACCAGGGTTTGGTTTGCAAAGACTTCCAAAATCAGGAGCTGATATACGATTTTCCCAATATACAATAACAAGCACACTCTAACACACACACACAAGCTTTTACCAAAAGAAATCGACTGTAACTTTCTTCCAAAAAATATCTGTAATTGGTGGCAATAGTAGTTAAAAGTATGCATTTCCAGAATTTGTTTTTAATATATAAAAAGCAAAACAAAGATCATGCTGAGAAAAAGTATGTAAAATGGTGTAAGAACATACTATATGCCTTGCCACCAAAAGGAGTGCCAGGAAGGAGAAACCCATTACAATAGTTTGCCAAGCCCACTGCACAAAGCCATGACCATAAGAGTTAATTAGCTTTATATAAACAAGAGGTCCCAGTGTTTCTGAATTCGTCGATTTAAGCATTATTATTACCTCATGAGTATGATGGAATACCGATCCCATCACGGGTACGAAACCCATCTGGTTAGTGAAATGAATTATTCCAAGTAAACCTTTCAGCTGCTGAAGTGATACAATAATTGCAGCACCGCCCATGAACCCAATCAAGGTTGGTTTCGATAGAAAATCTACGATGAATCCAAGCCTATACCATTTAAAACATTTGTTCAAATACAAAAGCGCATGTGAAATATATGTATGCATCAACGCGTAGATAGTGTCAAGGTTTTCTGTGCCGAGCCGAGCCGAGTTTCAGTAAACTCAGATCCCGGCACGTGCCGACATATATTTATTTGTTATTTTTTTAAAAAAATTAAAAAAAAAAACTAAAAAACTAATTTAAAAATTCAAATATAAGATTTTTTGACACGTGTCTTGCCAGTTCGTGCCGTGCCTACAACTGCCGGAACAAACATGTGCCGTCCGGCATGGGCTGTACCGACCGGCATCGAAAACCATGGATAGTGCATTAAGAATATTACAGGAGACAATGAAGAAGACATCATTGAAAGCGAAAGCTGAGTGCTAATATAGCGGATTCTCTTTTTTCCTTTTTTTTTTTTTTCTGAATTTACCGAAACTGAACTTGACACAACGTAAGAATCTTTTACCTCAGAAAACCCAAGGAGGCCTGGAAGACACCAGCGAAGAAAGTTGCTGTAAAAGCTAGTTGAAGATAGAGGTTGGGGTTCTTCTCAGGAGAAACCATCTCCCTCAGCATGGATCCCATGACTAAGGATGCAATTGATACAGGGCCAACAGCCAGATCCCTTGAGCTCCCAAGAGCCGCATATATAAGTGGCGGCACAAAGCTCGAGTCTATTACAAAAATCATCATAAATATGAAAATTAGCATAAAGGCAGTAGCTCTAACTTATTGCAATGACATGCTAGCAATATCATCTAGTCAAAATTAATTTTTTGTCCGAAATCGCTTTTGTAACATAAAAAGTTAGGGGCTTTTTTCAAAAGTGAAGGCAACATTATCAGATTTTAGACATTATCACTGCATAAGGTAGCAAAGACTGAGACTTTACACTAATTCATCAATATTTGCAGAGCACAGGATAAGGACTTACACAATCCTATGATGGGGGGCAGATTTGCAAGTTTTGCATAGCTAATTCCCTGTTTACAAAAAAAAAAAAAAAAAAGAGTTATTGATTTCACCTCTCTCTCCCAAATTAAAAAAGATTGATATTTGTTACCTGTGGGATGGCCAAACTGGCAATGGTGAGACCAGAGATGATATCAGACTTGAGAAGCTCGAAGTTGTACTCAGAACCCCATTGTAATATAGGAAACAAATACTGCAATCCCAGAATAAACTTCCTGAACGGTGACTGATTCTTGAACTGGTACAAAGGATCATCAGGGAAGAAGACTTCTCCGAGCCTCTGTTTGAGGTTCTGCAATGTCGGTTGTTTAGGTGGAGAAGATACTTTGTGAATATCCAGAGGTGGGAGAACTCCGATCCCACCATTGTTGTTGGATTCGAGGTCGAGGTCGAAAGCTTGGGAATCCGTGAGGCTGTCGACTCTGTTGCTGCTTCCCACCATTGTTGGAGAAGAACGACGATTTAGGACTGAGAATTGAGAATGCGGTGCAATTCCAAAATCTGCGATGGCTTGCTTGTGCGTGGGAGTATGAACAAAGTGGTAGTATTTATGGAGGAATTGTGAGAAGCTAGCAGTTGCTCTAGAGATTGACCCAATCAATTTTTAAAAACACTATCGGATCCAATAAAATAGACTAAGCATAGTCCAAGCGATTTTTTTCTACCTCAAAATTTTGATGTACGAAAAAATACAAATTAGATTATTTTTTCAGATTAAATGTTAGATCTAATATCATTACTTATTAATTTTCTATTATCTATTAGTCCACTGAATTAATTATCAGACGCTCCACCAAATTTAAACTCACATTTTAATATATATATATATATATTGATATGACACTAAGCGGTAATGATATACCCTCCCAACTATTCGAACTTGAACCTCCAATTTATATCATGTATAAGGGATAAATTTTTCGTCTCCTTCTAATATCCAGCTACGCTAATCAACTGGATTAATACTTGTTAGTCTATGTAATAATTTGAGTATTAAAATTATAAATTACAAATTTTTTATGTTACAAATTAGAGTTTAAAAATTTATAAATTAGAACATTAAGCAAAAGATAATACTGAGGATATAGTTTAATTTGTGTATTTGGTCCAAATAATAATGCTACAAAGCGCTTTATTTATCGACCTATTTCCGAAATATCTCTCATTTACCAATCACATGACCTATTATAATGCAGAAAGGATTTATGAGGGGTGCAAGGTAATTTGATGGGAGTGATTATGGACATTGTAAATTACTCCTAGCTATCACAAATATACTGAGCACTATTATTCATAAAAATGATACGATATATACATCATGATATACTATATATGATAAAAATATTTCATAACTATCAGGGTAGGTCGCGAAGAATGGCTTTTTTAAAAGTTTTTCTAATTTTTTTTTAAAAAAGACGTTATTTTTATTAAATAAAATAAAAAACCCCACATTAATAATGGACTGACGGTGGGCCCTAAAGGAACAAAGATCACAGTACAGAAAAGATTCAATCCTAGCCATAAGTATCTATAATGGAAAAGTTTTCCAGGAAAAGTAAAAATAGGGAATTCTAGAGCAACTTGTTCGAAATTAAAAAAAAAAAAAATCATAAAAGATTTGATGGGGAACTTTATTCTTAATTTTAGAAATTATCAATCCCATAATCATAAATAAATGAATCAAATCCTCAGATTTTGAAGGCTTATCCATGCGACATCAAATTGACAAATACCATATCAGATTATGGATGTTCGTCAACAATCATCTTTGAGGGTAATTATTTTATTTTATTTTGGGAAAAATTGAGGGTGAAGGAATTCAAGCTTGAAATATCACGATCACAGTATTTAGTCATGGATTTTTTTTCCTCTCGCTTAAAAGTTTAATTATATATAGAATACGCTCCAAAGTACGTATTATTTTAAACTATTTTAATCTATGACGATTGAAGTAGACGACAGTCTCAACTCATTTTCACTCATAATTAGTTCTTTATACAGATAACTTTTGTGCATATTAAACTAGTTATTTCGGCCAATTCGGCTAGGTCTCAATCACGGGGTATACCAAAATGCTCTATCCAGAATATCACTTTTTCCTATACCAACATTACAGTCTAGCTTCGTGCCATACCGGACCTAACGGTTTGTTTTTTTGTTTTTACAATATTTTTCAATAATAATTATGATAATTCCATAAATAAAGCAAATTATCTCTATTAAAAATTAATTTGCTACATCTATTCGTCGATATAACCGATACAGATATCAATATTGTGTCTTAAAAAATGACCAATACTGATACCAATATCGATACTGCAAGCACTGTTATACATAGATCACCCATATATATATATATACATGGAGGTAAAATTCTCAAATGAGACACTCAGGCCCCACCATTACCATTAAAGATTGAATATATTATACGAATCCGTATTACTTTCAGATAAAGGTAAGGTGCAACATTTATACCCGGTCCCTGTAAAGTGATTTTATAGGCCACAGAGCTCAAACCAGACCCGTGCAGGTGGGTCTGCTTTTTGATGAAACATCTGGTTTGCATGCCACCAAATGGTCCAGCTTTGTCAACTTTAGAAAGAGCTTGAGGTTTCGTGACCTTCCTTCGAAACATGGTGCAACAAGAGTTCATAACTACGTACGTACGTGTTATTTGTCTGCATGCATGATTCCAGCCAGGTTAGGAGCTACGTAGAACTTTGTTTCAGAATAGGGCGTCCATAATTAACCTTAGTTGTCAAGTTTCTAGCTCTTTGCAAATGTGGATAAGATTTAAAGAAACAGGCCATGCTTACGTCATCCGCACTCTTCTATGTTATATATGCATGCATGGGACGATATTATCGATGATTGCATCTTCTAGATCCAACGTGCATGCTCGATCGTCATGTATGTTGTTACGTGGATGTGTAAAGGTGCACAAACAGCGCTACTTTTTATCAAGATTATCTTAATTTTCATATAATTAAACTTATTTATTATATGTTAAAATAAGGATGGTATATATATATATATTTGATTTTAATTATGACAAACTCTGAGAAACCATCAAAAAATTGTATTTCTAAAATAGCCTCTAATAGGAATTTTTTGCAACCTTTCAATTAAGTGAGCTTTAACCTTTAATTTTAGTTTGAATTTAATTTTAGAAACTTAGATTTTAACTTTAGCACAATAAATTTTAAATTTTAGAAACTTAGAAGCCAACTTTTGATTGGTGCTGAAAATGTGGATTTAGTTGCTAACACATATCCCGATAAGTGATATAAACTTGGTCCATAGTTAAAATAAAACACACTTTTTTCTTAAAAAATCTTTTCAAAACATAATTTAAAACACTGCCACTCATCTTTAGCCATCAATAAGCCTGATACAATCCAAACCACATGACTAGATGTGTTACATTAATACATTTCACGAAATAGAATATATATGGTTCATGAGGACATAATAGAAGGCATATTTCTTAAATTTATGAGCCCGCCACGTTTCAATTTGGCCGCTCAAATTAGAAGTTCTACATTCCAAGATTTTATATTTGGTCTACTCAAATTGTCTCTCCTTCTCCCTTTAATCTCCATTTCTTGCAAACTGACCCTAATTAACTGAACTTAGCAAAAAGAAACTAAATTTCATGACTAAATTCAGAAACTATGTATCTCAATGCTTCCGTATACTTTGTAAGTTGACCTTCTGTCAATAATTTGCGCCAGTCTTGGCGAGAGTACATAGGTCAACGGAACGTTGACCGGCCTCGTCGGCTAGCAACCTTGTCTCTTCGGAACTGGATGCCCAATCTTATATGACGATAATGGGCCAAGATTATTCATTTTATAAAGTGGCCCAGTCCAAACTAAAAAGGATTGGGCCTTAGTACTTGGGTTTCAATTTACTAAATATGCGATAGAATTCAATTTAAACACATTTCTTTGGGTTTCGATTGGATCGGGCATGGAGGTGGTTCAAAATGACACAGAAATATGTCGGTCCGAAGTTGCAACTTTGGACAATAACTTTTTCTTTTGGTCTTGACCGTCAAGTTCGATTTCTCACTAAAATAATTGTTGTGACAGTCGTGCAAACTCGTGGACCGTTTGCAAGCATCATTTTTCGCTAAAAAGAGTGAAATTTGAAGAAATGGCGATGTTGCCCAAGATTGATCGTCTCCAGCTTGCTCTACGATGTACCATCTACAAGAAGTCGCAACCAAACACACTAAGTTTACGGATAATGTGGTCGCTAACTAGTTTTGTCATACTTTATATTTCAAAGTTGGTATCCTTTGGCCTATTTATGACCGAAATTGATCTCCTATGCTTGTGCGTATGGTAATCCAATATGCATGAGTGTATGGGTTTAAAAGCATGCAATTTATGATTATTTTTTGAAATAATTTTTAATATAAAAGTTATCGATTTTGATGAGATATACAACTTTTATTTTATATTTATAAATATATGTTTTGGGATCTGAAAGTTTAACAAATTTGAAATTGGTTTCAAAACAGTTTTAAAATCTACTTCAAATCTGTTAAACTTTGGGGCACCAAAATATTTAATTAGAAGTATTTTAAGAAAAATTTAAAAATAAAAATTATAAATCTTATTAAAATTTATAACTTTCGTGTTAATTTTTTTTTCAAAAAATAATAACAATTTTATTTTTTTTCCCATATGCTCGTGCGTACGGTAATTCCATACGCACTAGCTTATGGGACTAGCACCGATATCTGACTCCCTGTACTACACTAAAATTTGTAATTGCTAAAATAGTTAAATGATTTTGTAATGAAATGTACGGTAACCATCCTTTTTTTAAGAATTGGGCACTATCGTCGTTTCGAAGCCGGCTCTATCTAACAGAAGACTATTTTAGGCCTATCAACTATACGAAATCTTCCATCACACATGAGAGAGCTTATATGTGCGTTACCATCAGCTTTCGAACAAATATCTCTCAAACTGATGACGCCAAAATTTAAAGCTCGATGAAAAATATTTTTGAGCCCGTCCTCCTGCTGCGCTACTCCGTCGTCCCACCCCAACCAGCCCATGATTGAATCTGTTTTACTCGGTCAAAGCCCAATCATTTTTAGATATATATATATATATATATATATATATATGCCAAAGCATCCAGCAAAAAAGAATGGCAGACAATAATTCAGGATTTATTCCCCATTATCTTAATGCACAATAATATTCTTCTTCAACAGCAAAAGAGCATTCCACATCAAACGCAATGTCTTTTGGGGACCACCACAGTTAACCACGATCACATATCGGTCCATGTATATTTATTAAGGAGGATTACAAATCAGCCCCCCTAAAACTTTCAGTTTACATCCCCACCCCCTAAGTTTCTCTCCTCATCGCCCCCTCCCTCCCGACCAAATTTCACTTTGAGGCCTGCTATTCATCAGGGGCCTCTGACGGCCTTGATGAAATCGGGGCCGTCCGAGGCCCCTCGGAATGTGTTTATACACATCCCGAGGGGCCCGCGGATGGCCCCGATTGTATCAGGGCCGTCAGGGGTCCCTGATGAATGGTTTTTTTTTTCACTTTACATCGCGCCTCCCCTTATTTTTTTCAATGGACGGAAATGTCCCTCTTTGTGATAGACGTTTTGATTCACAAAAATATCTATTAAATTTTTTTTTTTTAAACCGAGATCTATAACTTTAAGGGGCAACCACCGATCAGCCCTCCTGTTAAAAATTTTACTACTAATCAGCCCCCCTGACAAGATTCCTTACGGCTCAGCCGCACCCGCCCTCCCCCTCCGCCAAAATACTTTTTCGATTTTTTCGGACAAAAATGTCTTTATACGCGTTAACACTTCGGAGCTTCAAAATATTTATTTAAATATTTTTAAAAAAAAATTTAAACATAAAAGTTATAGATCTTATCAAGATCTACAACTTTTATATTTTAAGATTTTCCAAAAAAGACTTCTAAATTGTTGTTTTTGGGATTTTTCTATTTCAGCAGGTAAAATGATCGACCGTTAACGGTTCGAAGCCCCGAAATACCTATCTAGATGCATTATTTGGAAAAAATTCAAATATAAAAGTTATAGATATCATCGAGATCTAAAAGTTTTATGCTCAAAATTTTTTCGAAAAATACTTGTAAACAGATATTTCAAATATCCAAAATAATAATATATAAATAAGGACATTTTCGTCAGAATAAAAAATGCAGAAGGGCTGATCTGCAAAGGAAAACTTCTTTTTTTTTTTTGGGGTGGGGGGGGGGGGCGGGGGGGGGGGGGGGGGGGGGGGGGGGGAGGGCATTGAGCAATGAAACATAGGAGGGCTGATCCATAATGTCAGAAACATTAGGGGGTTGAATGGATATTTTCTCTAACTTTAATGTGGAACATTTTTTTCAAAAAATATTTTTAAAACGGTATTTTAGGGCTCTGAAGTATTAACGGATATTTGGACATTTTTATCCGAAAAAGTTACGTTTCGTGCGCGAGGACCGAAACGATGACAGCGACCTGTTGAGGCTGATCTATGCAAAACTTTATAAAGACTGATATGCAGTTTCCTCTATTTATTATCATTTAATAAAAATATAATATATATTTTTTATTATTATGAATGAATTTATAATTAAATTTTTTATAGTATTTATAATATTAATTTAACGAGTTCAGTGCAAAGATAAACTCAGTTCCACATTAATTTTATTTAAAAAAGAAAAAAAAACAAAACAAAACACATATTGGGACCCTCTAACCCAGCGGACATCACTCCATTATTAAGTAATTTGATCTTCTGGGCAGTGATAAACTGGCCAGAACAGTACTATGCATTATAAAATCTTTACCCCATGTTCAACGCTTCATATTCCATTTCCATCTCTTTCAGACATTCCATCGAACACTTTGTTTATCACGCGGTTGCTATATCGGCAAAGTGCTGCTGCTTGCGTCATCCTGCGTCATCCACTCGCGCAGTTTGAGAAGCACGTACGCAACGACGCCGCAGACGAATCCAAGCGCCGCGCTGGATCCGACCAGCGACACCGCCGTCACAATGAGCATCACGAACGACTCCGTCTTCGTTCCCATGTCCCTCGATGCCATGGCGAGCTCTATCCCCGCGAACAGTAACAGGACTCCTAGTAATCCTACGGGAAACTGTGTTAAAAGCTTCAGAATTGAACTTCCCACAAACAACCCTATGATTAGCTTCGCTGCTCCGAGCGCCGCCACGCAGCCGCCGGTGCGGCCGCCGAACTTGTACTGTCCCGCTAGCCCGCCGGCACCGTGGCAGCACGGGAGAGCTCCGAACCAGCATCCCACCATGTTCATCAACCCAACGGTTACCGACACCGACGTTGCGGATGCTCCAGAAGTCTTCTCCGGGAATAAGTCTTTAGATAGCTTGCACACTGCGATGACAGAGTTCAACACTGATAGAGGGATCTGCGGCACTGCGCCTCTTACAAACCCTTCTTTCCATGCGTGCCTCGAGATGTGTGTGACGCTGATGCTCGACGGTCCGAAGTGAAGCTCTTTCAATGCGCTAGGTTTACGAATAATAGCTATTATTAAACCTACCAAGAAGACAATCACTGCAGAAGGGGTAGAGAAAGCAATTCTCCATATCTTTCTCTTTCTTCTATTGTTATTCTCGCCGGAGCCATTGACGACGACGATGAAGCAGGCGGCGATGATGGCGAGCACGAGCCCGTCGAGGCCGAGCCATGGCCGATTTCCCAGTGATTTTCCTTTAGAAAAATCTTGTCTGTTGCGGACGTATTTAACCGCAGACAAGGCGAAGGAGAGTCCCTGAGCGAGTTGCACTCCTCGGACCACCGGAAGTGGAATGACTTTATACGCAAAGGCCATGAGTCCGGTGATGCCTAGCAGGAGAACAGCTGCGCCGGTGCAGATTCCGGCAGCCATGATTTCCGGTACGGCGAAGGAAGCGGTGGAGATGGCAGTGGCGGCGATGGCTTTCATTGGTTGTACTGGCATCGGAACGCCGTAGAGCACGCCGGTGATGATGTTGTAGATGCCGCTGAAGATTAGCGTTGTGCCGAGGTTGAGGTCCTTGGCGAGTGCAAGAGCTAGAACAATGGGAATGTAGGTACCGAGGTCGCCCAGGGCGCCATTGAGCTCCGACCATAGTGAGTAGAAAGCAAGGTTAGTGCGAGCCTTGGTTAGGAGGCCCGCCAGGAGGTTTGTCGTCTGGTGCTCCGCCGATGCCTGGGCCGTCGGAGCGATGCCGGCGGCGGCGACGGGGGCTGTGGTTTGTTCTTGCGGTGGGGCGTTATGATTGGTCATTGTAAATTGGAGAAGCTTTGGATTGCGAAGCGAACTTATCGTGACTGTCATCATTTATAGATGTTGAGCATTGATATTTGATAGGATTTAGCGGACCAGGTAAAGACAAAATGGCTCGTTGACTTCTATTATCTTTAAATTTCATTTATTAGCTGTTTATACTAGTATTACAAAGCTATAATAATATAATAATGTATATAAATCACAAGAATTTTAAATTTTGGGCAATTTGATACTTATAATTTTGGTTTGTATTTTTTATATTCGACTCTATTTTGAATGGCAGTTCAGATCGAGACAATATAGTACTAAATCTAATAATATAAAAAAATAATAAAAATATTTTTTATAAATTTAGTTATCTATAAGATTTATGATATAAAAATTATTATTTATGATATAAAAATTTAATTAGTTAGAATAAAGATTATATAATATTATACTTAAATTATATAATTTTTATTTAGATATTATAATATTCAAATAGTTTTAGTTTTAAATTATATGATATATGACTGTTTTAAATTTAGAAAATACATTTTGCAGGTGCCGCTGTAGGGCCATCAGGAGTCTCCGACTCCTAATTCCCACCTTAAAGAATAATAATAAATGGGCTTCGTCTGAAAATTAAAACTAGCTGGATCAATGAGGATTATACGTCCTTTGAGATCGCGAACAGCCGTATAATCGTAGATAATCAAAATATGAGGTCATTTTAGTTTGATATATACCTGAAGATTATATCTTTTTAATTCGACTTGCAAGCTAGAAATTGCATGTTTGTGCACTCCTTTGCCGACATGTTATTTTGAAGTGCATGGTATAATAATTTAAAATAATCCGGATGTGAGTCTCTTTTTGAATTTTGACTGTGTATATCTAATTTTTAAAGACTTTGTGTATGCGTCAATTAGTTTTGGTTCAGTTGGTTAACGAGATTGAGTATTATAAGGCGACTACGGGCTGCTCCTCGCGAATGATAGGTCAAAAATTCGAATACCAGCAAATATTGGCCACAAATGCTAACAGGATTAGAATTTTACATTTTGTTTTATGGTGCAGATGAGCTTCATATACAGCTATTAATTCCATTTAAGAAAAAGATTTAAATATAAGAATATTCGAACCTACATTTACCTGAAGAAAGAAAAAAAGAAATATATATATATATATTCTTTAAAAAAAAATTGAATAAAATAATAGTTTAGTTTGTTCTATAGTTTTGTAATTTAAAAAATTTATATATACATAGCAGTACAACGTAGTACACTAGTACCATTACTGCTCAAGCTGAGTCGCTTAGGACCTAACTCGGCGCCTTAACATCCGCCTCTTAGAATGAGTCCCATGTCTATCCACGTCTCTTAGAATGAATCCGGTTTGGAGTTTCGGTTTCTAGTTCGGATTTTTACAAATATGCACTTCTCTCAAAATTTATATAAGTAATATTTTAATTATAATATAAATATATTTTTTTTTAAAAAAAATTTAAATACAAACTATATAGATATTGATATGATATATAATATTATTATTTAATTTTTTTAAAAAATATTTTTAAGTAGGTAGTTTGAGATTTTAAAATTTTGAGCTAACTAGTAGATAATCGGTTAGGATTTTGAAGTCTCAAAATATTCACTTAAAAACAATTTCAGAAAAAACTTTAAAAAACTTTATATAATTTATAATTTTTATATTTCAAAAATAATTTTTAAATATATATTTTTAGATTAAAAAAATGAATTTACAATTAGAGGTTTGTTTGTAAATTTGAAAGAATGCACGGGCTGACTGTTCAAGCGGTCCATGACGAGGCCCAATTCAATGTCTCTAGTTTGGCAGAACTTTGGCTCCCCGTCGCTGCTTTCTCGACTCCGTCGCTTTGCCCCTTCAATCCACTCTCTCTCTCTCTCTCTCTCTCTCTCTCTCTCTCTCGCAGCTAAATAGAGGTGTTATTTACAATATTTTGACTGTTTGTTTGGTTTGTTGAGATTAAAGTTGGTTTCTGATCTATAATGAAGCTAACCTTGATATTTGATCGAGAGTTGTACTTGCCCAATTATGTAGCTGAGGTTTTAAACAATAGAGCCAAACATTCTGCTAGGGGAACATCTCTTTTACAAGGCTAACTAATTATTTCTATGGTTTTCATTTTTCAAGGATCAGTGGATGATTAAGAAACAAATTTGTGGTAGATTGGGCAGACATTTCATATCATTTGGTTTAGATGCTGCAGAAATTAGAGCAGATTTTATTAGGTAGCTGCGTTTGTGGTGTCAAGGGAAGTAGTTCTACACTGCGGACAATGGTGTAGACTAGCAAGCGGCATACTTTGAAGTCCCTGTTTTGAGTTTGCAAGCTTGAAGACAGATTTGTTGGGGGATTG
The DNA here is from genome assembly GCA_002076135.1 of Xerophyta viscosa. Lineage (NCBI taxonomy): Eukaryota > Viridiplantae > Streptophyta > Magnoliopsida > Pandanales > Velloziaceae > Xerophyta > Xerophyta viscosa. The sequence continues at coordinate 276,064 of MJHO01000175.1, read as the reverse complement.
CAGCTTTGTGGCATTTCGCTTAGAGAAGCTATTTTGGGTAATGGGGTGATGGAGGTTAAGTAGTTTTGAGCTGGCTGATTAAACTAGTTTTTCTGATTAGTTCACTATGTCTATGTAATTGAAGTTCTTCTTCGTCAGAGTGTGAAGGAGCTAGATAAGATTGACCAATACATGCTGCTAATCAATAAAATATTGTGCTTCTTGTGAAACTGCCTACACTTTCATCATATCTAATCGGCGTCACCTGTTGCTAATCATTCAAATTTCTCTACGAAATTTGTGAATGCTGATCTGTTCATAATTGACTTATGTTTGTGTTACTCATTTCATGTTTATTGATCATCGATAAGACCCTTTTTTTTTTTTGAGTTAGTTGAGTCTTGGGTAGTATCCTTTGTTTTAGGTTAGTATGTGTTCTTTAAGTTGTTTGAGCCTCTCCATTTGGCCATTCCACGTTGAAATGACTTCTGCATATCAGTTGATATTCTAAATAATGAGCTTGAAATAGTTAATTCGAAGATAGGTTGCAATAAGCTGGTATCATTGTAGCTCTTTTTTTAACTAAAACTCACAGATGATGAACTGAATAAGCAGCGATTATAACATAGCTTCCTTGTTACTCTATATGTATAGCTTCTGCTTCTCCCCCAAGTTATATTTTAACTAAATAGTCAGGTGTATGTTCCATGTAATTTCATGTGTTTTGTCCCCCTTATTCGTATGTCTGTATTATGTTCTATGAACAAGTGATGCTGGGGTCATCTTCATAATCTGAATTCTGTTATAGAAGTTGATCTTTGATTATCGTTTTATTACTAATTATGCTTAATAATGTAATCTAGTCTCTCTTATTACCCTGGTTGCTTTTTTGTCACATATACACGGATTGATCTGTATCATCTATTTTCATGCTGCTCTTATTCAGGTGCTTGTTTGCATGTTTTTCTTTATCCTTTTTTCCCAGTGAGATCTGATTAGGTTGAATACTGGAATTGTGTTTTGTTTTTTATTAAGTGGGTGTGGACTGCAGTTATTTACCCATTAGTCAAGGTTTGACGTCTCGGCACTGGAACGGCCGTTTTTCGGCCGTCTCGACCTGTGCCGACCGTTTCGTTCGGCACCGAATGTTTGTGCCGACCGTTTCGGTCGGCACACTTTTTTTTTTCCTCTTCTGACTAGCCTGTTAAAGGCTGGCCAGCCTAAAGTTTTAGTGTTTTTTTTTTTTACTTCTTGCTGGCCAGCCTGTTAAAGGCTAGCCAGCCTAAGGTTTTAGTGTTTTTTTTTTTTACTTCTTGCTTGCCAGCCTGTTAAGGCTGGCCAGCCTAAAATGCTTGGCCAACCGTAGGCTAGCCAGCTTAAAAGCAGGCTGGCCAGCCTGCTTATAACTTTTTTAAATTTATTTTAATAATATAAATTATAAATTATCCACTGTAAATATCAAGTTTTCTAGACGATTTCAGATCAGTTCAACCACTAGCTTCGCCATTTGAGTTTCGACTCAATTCATAGTTAGTTTTTCCACTTAAATTTTATTTTTCAAGTATTTAAAATGGCACCACCAAAAAACCAACCAGTTAATGATATTGGTTGGCAACACGGTAAAGTTGTAGATGGTAATCGCTATCATTGGATATGCAATTACTGTCAATTGATTGGAAAAGGAGGTGGAGTTTCTCGCCTAAAACAACATTTAGCCAGAGGTTATTCGGATGTCAAACCATGCGATAAGTATGGTTCTGAGGTCCGTGACGTTATGAAAGCGCATTTATGTTCAGTTAAGAACGCAAGGGAGCATAAAAAAAAACAACGTGACTATATTGATCGCATAGTTACGGAGGAAGGTTGCACAGCTGATGAAAGTACGTCTATTGAAGATGAGTACGATGATTTTGACGAGCGTGATCAAAGAATTCCACCTGGTGAGAGAGAAGACTACGACGAGCAGGGAATTCTTGGATCGCGCTCGTCAAAATTGTCGTAGTCATTTTCAGTAGACGTACTCTCATCAGCTGTGCAACCTTCCTCCGCAACTATGTGATCAATGTAGGCACATTGTTTTTTTTTTATGCTCTATTGCGTTCTTAACTGAATGTAAATGCGCTTTCATAGCGTCACTGACCTCAGAACCACACTTATCACATGGTTTGACATCTGAACAACCTCCAGCTAAGTGTTGTTTTAGGCGAGAAACTACAATTACTTCCAATCAATTGACAGTAATTGTATATCCAGTGATAGCGATTACCTTTTAGAGCTTTACCGTGTTGCCAACCAATATCACCAATATCATTAACTGGTTGGCTTCTTGGTGGTGCCATTTAAGATACTTGGAAAATAAAATTTAAGTGAAAAAACTAACTATGAATTGAATTGAAACTCAAATGGAGAAGCTAGTGGTTGAACTGATCTGAAATCGTCTAGGAAACTTAATATTTATAATGGATAATTTATAACTTATATTATTAAAAGAAATTTTAAAAAAAGTTATAAGCAGGCTGGCCAGCTGTAGGCTGGCCAAGCTTTTAAGGCTGGCCAGCCTAAGGCTAGCCAAGCTTTTTCAGGCTAGCCTACGGCTGGTCAAGCTTTTGAGGCTGGCCAGACCCTAAGGCTAGCCAGCAAGGAAAAAAAAACTTTAAGCTGGCCAGCCTTTATAAGGCTGGCCTGCAAGAAGTAAAAAAAAAAAGAACTAAAACCTTAGGCTTAACAGGCTGGCCAGAAGAGGAAAAAAAGAAGTGTGACCGTTGCCGACCGAAACGGTCGGCACATGTCGAGACGGCCGAAAAACGGCCGTTCCGGTGCCGCCAAGTGGCGGCACCGAGACGTCAAACCTTGGCTGCATATAGTGGATGGGACACCCAACCGTCCGGTTCTTCATATCCATATTACGTGATGGACACGTATGCTGACAGTGTTAGTGATGAAGGCCAACGATACTACAATGAGTATCATCATGTTTATTTGTGGGATAAGTAGGTGTTTTATGTTCACACAACGCACGGGGTAGATTTACAAGCTTTAGGTTTGTTGATCCATTTTATCAACCACAGCGACACTCAATGTGGTAATAATTATGTAATATGTGCTTTGAGTTTGAATGAGACTTATTTTTGTTAGTTAATTTTCAGTACCATTTATATAATAAATCTTATAAATTTTAATTATTATTTTTTTTTATAATTGTACGGGTCGGCACGGTCGTCACGTCTCGAGATCTAAATTTACCGAAACTCGAAACGGCAAGGCATGGTAAACCTTGCCTACAACTGATGTCGGGCTAAAACAACTACTGTCGATGTGGGATCTAAAGCTGCAATTGAAAAAGCTTTGCTAATAACGATGACCATAGTACCAGACAAGAGATACATCAAAGGATAAGGGAACTGAAACAGGAGCTTTGGTAGACGAACCAATTGAAACATGTAAAGTGGAAACTGGTGACCGAGGTTATGTTTCAGTAGCTGCAGTGGATAATGGAGACCAAAGTATTGCTTTTGGAACTGCAGTTGATAAGAAGAATGAGCTTGGGGTAGACGAAGGACAACCTGATATAGAAGGTAATGTAGAGACCATAGAAGAGACTCATAAAGAAGATGGAGAACAAGCAGGTAAAGAAGCTGAAGAAGATAATTCAAAGGTAACTGAAGGGGCTTTAGAGGAGACTGTTACAGATCGTGCTAACAATGAAAGTAAGGAAGAAGATGAAAATGAAAAGCAGGAAGATAAATGAAGAAATGTCCCTTCGCTCCCCTTTAACTCCTCAGCAGTTATCCAACACCCAGAATGCGTTTACTGGGCTGGCTGGAACTGGATTCTCAAGTTCTTCATTTTCCTTGGGTCCAACTTCTAGTGAGGGAACTCTGTTTGGAAAAGTACTGAACGAGCTTGTGGGTTAAAGGGTGACAATCCGCTATTTGTGTTTGGTACTAAAGGGAACTCTGAATGGCGAGTCAGCTGCATCAATTGGTAGTACTGCTAATGGAAGAAGTGGCAAGGCTTCCTTGCAGGAAGTTCCAGTTGAGGCAGGTGAAGAGAATGAGAAGTCTGTTTTTAGTGCTGATGCTATAATTTTCGAGTATATTGATGGCGTTTGAAAGGAGAGGGGCAAAAGAGAGCTTAAAGTGAATGTCAATTCATCAGGTAATAAGAGAGCGATACTTGTTATGAGGGCAAGGGGAAACTATAGGCTCATTCTGAATGCTAGTCTTTATCCTGACGTGTCTCTCAAGAACATGGAGAAAAAAGGCGTAACTTTTGCCTGTATAAATGCAGCTGGAGAAGGAACGGATGAAGTAGCAACATTGGCTTTGAAATTCAGGGATAGTTCTGTTGTGGAAGAATTCTATGAAACTGTGAATTCTCATAAAGGAAAGAAGGCCACTGTACTGAGGATTACAGAGAATTTTCCGAAGGCATCTGATGATTGAAGATATCATATTTTGTTCTCCCTGATGGCTACACTATAATATGGATAAGCTTTGGGTTCCGGTAGTTTTTTTAACTTTTTGGCTCATTAAAGAAGATAGGTCCCTTTGTGATCTCCGAACTGTATTTTGTGCTGCGTTGAGTTTATCTGTAACATGCTGTTGCCTTTTGTGGTGGCTAGAACCTTTACCTGCTCGTGAGACAGTTTATACATCTATACGGAGTACAGCTTCATCAACTTTCAAAGGTACACATGGTTGTTGAAAATATTCTTTGATACCGTACGAATTTCTGGATATGCTGAACATCGCTGTTCAACTTCCCTGTAACTCATTGTGTTTATTTTGCTGCAGATGTTAATCTATTATTGTATTTACTTAATTAAATAGATGTCTGTTTCGAGGGTTTTTTTTTTGGTTTTTTATCTGTGCTTTTGTGGAATTATTTATCTTGTCGCTCGATAATTCTCAGTCTGACTCTTGCATGGCCCTTCTTGAGAAAATTTAAAGATGTAAGAATTATATTCACGAATCCATGCATACACTAGATAAAAGATGGAGTCTTCAGTCCCTCAGCTAGAGAATAATTTCAATTTGATTATGCATTTCACCCGACAAGTCCCTCCTACTCCTTACTGCTAGGACTTTGTAGTGGTGGGAGGGAACAGTTTGCGGCGCATCCCTTGAGGCAGTCTATCATGGCCTCTCCTCCTGCATTATTTAATAGACAAATGTGCCAAATATTAATGGCATAAATCTAAGTATCCTCTTTTGCAGGTCTAACAAAGGGAAGATATCAATTTACCTATCTCGAGATGGCTGCAAGAGGAGGCAACACAAGTGTAGCCACAGCTGAGATCAACAGCTGCTGCTGGAGAAAGAGCATGGCATTTTGCACAGTTACTGAGACAGGCTTCAGCTTCAGGTCCCTCTGCCATAAAACATTTTATTCACCATGGCAATGACCCAATATTTGGGAGATTATTAGACTTTACCTGGGAGGTGGCTGCATGAGTTCATTACACAAGTGTAACTGCAATCTTGTTCGATTGCAGGTGCATCAGCGATCGCGTCGCAGGTTCCACATGTCGCAAGGCAGGTACCCATTTCATCTCCCTCTATCATGGTACAAAGTGAAATATTTTCTTCAATATCTAAATCCAACAAACTATTTTAGTAGAGAACTGAGATCTCTATGTTATTGGATATTTTACCTGGTTCGAGATCATTGCAGGAGGATTGAACACAAGAATAGCTGCATTTCTGAACAATTCCTTTTTTTATAATCATGCAGTAGGCAAAGCAGAGGGGAACACATATGATCGAGTTTGCTACTATATTGCATATTTTCGTGCAACCGGAAAAGCAGCTTAGTGGGAACTTTGCGGAGCTCTGCCCTACAAGCAAGACAAGAAATGCGGTGAGAAGTATATGTTTTCTGGCGCTCCTTGCCTGCATTTTCTCCTTTAAAAGGCTATGGTGATGCAAATGCTGTTATCTGTAGTATTTGTAGGTGAGCCAGCTGCCTTGCATGAGCGGTGAAGATGATATGGGATAAGGTGATTTTAATTGCATGTTTCTCTTTAATGAATATGTTATCTTTAGAATATGCTTAATCATCAGAAGTGTATGTGCCGAATTAGTAAATTGAATATTATCGTTTAGCGAAGAGAGAGTAAGATTAATATGTGAGAGAGTGAGAGAGGTTGCACAATGCTAAAAGTGTGCCCGGATCTGAGATGACCGAATCTTCAAATTCGAACAGCTAAATTGTATAGGATTCATGAAATTTCTGTGTATTTAAAAATCTACCTATCATAGCATAATTGCGTTTGTTTTGGTCTTCAAAAGATAATATCTGCATCCAGAGCTTCTAAATCTTTTTGCTTTTCTGATTTGGCATGGTAAACACCTTAGAGTTTGACAATCTGAAATAGTGAATATTTCAATCTGTCATAAAAAAACTATGTTTAGATGTATGTTTCTCTAAGAAGATCATGATCTTGAATAGGGAGTTCAGACAATTTTGTGTTGCAGAGTCTCTGAAGTTAGTTTGTTTGATAGGCTTTGAATTCTCTTAGGGCGATCATCTCTACATTACATTTTGTCATTAAAAGAATACATAATACAATTCTAGGAAGGCACCGCTGCTGCTTATTTGTAGATCTGGTTGCAGTTTGACTTTTTTTTTTTTTTCAAGGTAAGGAGGCAAAATCGATGACATATACCAGATTATTTCACTATGCACTATTTTCTAACCAAGTTCTTCTACCCCCCTTTGGACCTGATCAGTCAGGAAGTAAAACTTCGGCCTGAAGTCCGCACCCGAACCAGATATGGAGTAGTAGAAGTTACCTAACCACCATATTTAGCAACACAGCTGAAAACTCGCCGAGCTGCCTTATCCCCATTTCAGGGCACATCTACGATTCGAATCTGCGACCAACCCTTCCTGAGGGGTTGGCTGCACCGCTCGATCCAAATGCGGAGGGCGCAGTTTGACGTTTTGTAGATGGAGATTATGCATTGACTCACTATGGTCAAACTTGTAAGTTCAACTATTTGTTTAGCTATCAAAAGATAAATGGTTAAAAGCATAGTTTTTATGCGCTTCCCAGCAAGATCAGTGCTGGACGATACATCTCTGTTCTGACATTACTGGCACAACATGAGTAGGTATGGCACGTGTTGAAATACCTCATATGCGAATTATTAAATTAATTTTTAATTTTTCACTTTATTATTAAAATAATAAACAAATGTATATTAGCACGGTCAGCACCGCAGTCGGTACACGCTGGACGTTGAGTTTACCAAAACCTCGGCTAAGAAAACCTTGGTTGAAACAGCCTTTACAAGAGTTCATAGGTCATGCTTTGAGTGCCATACCTACACTGATAGAGGAAAAAGCAACAAGATATAAGACAGAATATCTTCTTACTGCAGGTTTTGATTCTTCCCGGGAAATGAACGTAGCTGTGATTGCTGCTGTTTCATTCAAATGCCTGCAACAACCCAACACTTGATGACAGATTTCTAACTCTCATATTAAAGGGGGGAAAAAAATCTCAGTTCTTGTAGCCATTATAACTCCCATCTATGAATCTCATATGCTTAAGGACCACGGACTTGTATACACCAAGAAGATTTATTGCTGCATGCTTCCTGGTTCATTAGTTTAGTTTTTTTTTTTTTTTTTTTTTTTATTTATTTTTTAAAGTGTTATTATTTATTCTCCACCAGTCTGATCTGATTTATTTTGCAGGTCGAATACAAACAGAATTGGTCTGATTTTGGACCAATGAACAGCCTCTACTATCTCATTGCTTAATGGTTGGCAGTTTGGGGCGTTTTATAAGTCAACTTTTACTATTCAACAATTTTCTGGAAATAGATTCTCAAAAAGAGAAAAAAAAAAAACACTATATGTCCGCACAGGCTGCCTGCGGGCCGTGGCCCAGCCCGTCCAGCCCCGCGTGCAGGCTGGTTTTTTCAGTTCGGCTTGCGCGGCCCGACCACGCGGGGTGGGCCGGCGAGCTAGGCTATGGTATGGGCGGCGGGCTTTTTTTTTGCAACTCTACTATTAATTGCACAAAGTTTGATCTAGACAGAGATTAGTGGGACTGATTTCAGAGATATATCCTTTATGAATGACTTTTCTGATTGCTGAAGGTGATAAAGCTATGTATATAACAGGAAATTCAGTTCCAGGAAGTGAGTTAAAAAATGTGATCAATGTCAGGAATCCACCAGAAAAACGTGTGTAAGTCACTTCTCCGATGAACTGCAACAGAAGTTCCTTAACGTATGCGCATAAAACATGCAATAGCGCATGAACAAGTAAGAAATGCACCAAAACCTCCAGCATTTTGCTTGCAAATTAAAACAATTATTATTCCTTTCCCTTCGTAGATCAAAACATTCCTTCCTCTGTAACAAACATGTCGAACATAACAATTCTAATCTAAATATTCATTAATATAAGTACGAAAAGGTCCCAAAAGATGGGCAACTTTTTTTTTTTTTTTTTTTTTTACACTACGTCTCCTATATATATATATATAATAATATATATATATATATATATATATATATATATGCTATTTCAGGTCGAGGATAAAATTCGTAGAGCGATCGTTGGATCGAACAGTTTGATCGAAATCAACTGTCTAGATCTTATTTTGATCGATGGTTCAGATCATATATTAGAAGATAAGATATGGACTATTAATATCGATCAAGTTGTTCGATCTAAACGTTACTAATGTGATCCAACAAATCTTGTAGTCAGCTTCGTCTGTATATTATATATATAATATATATATACACTCAAGTCAAACTGAAAATAAGAGCTAAAAAATGTATGTCAGGGCTTTAGTTTTTATGAATAGAAATTAAACTTAGATAAAAAAAAACAGGTACTTTTGTATCTTTTCGGCACTTTGGCTTAAAAAACTTACCAAAATACTCCCGATCAAAATGGCTTAAAAACGTTTGTCAGGGCTAATTTGGTCATTTTACGTCCCAAGAGTTAAAAGTTAATAGAAAAATATTGCTTAGTTAGCTGCTGAACGATGATAAATCTCCAAAATACTGCACGTGTTACGATATCGAAATTCAGGAGTAATTAACCCATTGGCCCAATTCATGTCCCTAGTTTTGGCCCAAAATGATGTCCTGATGGAGATCAGACAACTGCTACGTACGTTAATTGCTATCTAATTTGTTAATGCTCCTTAACATTGCTTTCTTTTTGCCGAGCGAGATTAGCTCGATCAGATGGAAGACGCTTTAGAAAGTATCACCATTTATAGAATACTATATTCGGATTCTAAGTCGGGACTAGACATCAGAATTTTTCGTAAGTTTGCGATTTCTTGGAAGCATGCTCTTATATTATGGATTTTACCACGATAATTTAATTTTTGTTTTTTTGAGAGAAAATCTGCTTAATATTGTTGCTTAATTAGTACACTTGTCTGCACAAAAATGATAAGAGTTCCCAATTTTTCGAAAATTTTGTATGAATAACGACCGTTTAGCAAAAAATGAATTACGTGATATTCAAAAGTAAACTTGAATGATTTTGAGAGAAATTTTGGGAGCTCTAGCATTACTCTTGCCTAATCAATCTAACCAGAAACAATAGCACATTTTGTAGTATTTTTCTAAAATAAATTCCTATAAATGCTTTTTCACAATCTCCAGGCCTATTTTTCTCCTTTCTTCCAAAAATGCTGCAATTTCTCTTCTTTACTGCTAATGGATTCCAAAAATACTCCTAAATTTTGTATATTTAATAATGAAACTCACTCTCTTGCTTCTGGAGTGCATCGTTTAATTTGATCTATGAATTTTCAACCATGGCTTCAGATGAGAATAATGAATTAAGCAACAAGGAGTTGTGTTACAAGTTCATGGAGGAATCATGCTGCACACACTTCTGCATGGGACCAAATCCTTCAATGGCAAGATACATTTACGGTCTCATTTTCCTCGTAACGAACCTCCTAGCTTGGACACTCCGCGACTATGGCCTTACAGTGCTCGCCGAGCTTCAGTGTGAGTCACTCTAATTTCTATTACTTTTTTGAGTTTTTTTTTTTTTTTTTGCCATTTTTTCAGGTGCTTGTGATTCTTAGTATAAGAATATTGCAGTGCTAAAAGGTTGTCAGGGCGCAAAGTATTGCTTGGGTGCCGAAGGCGTGCTACGTGTCAGCTCCGGTTGCTTTGTATCCTTCTCGCTTTCTAGATTTGAAATATATCATATGTACATATGAAAATATTTTTAATTTTTAAAATAATGACATGTATTTTATTACTTAATCTTGTGATAGATATTCTTCTCGGTTATGTTCTTATCGACGGCAGGAACGAAGAAGCTAAATGATCCTAGGAATTCATGGCATTGTGAGTGGTGGCCTATCAAGTTCATCACTTGGCTTTGTCTGCTTCTAATCCCATTCCTGGTGCCCTCACCATACATCGAACTCTACGGCAAGTTTAGGAATCTATTCTTCCATAACTGGTGCATAAAATTGCTAATATTTCTCTCTTTTCTTGATAAGAAAACATAAATTTCTCCTTCTTTTTGCAGATAAAATTGCTCATTTCGGTGCTGGGTATAAACTTAGAGAACCTTTTTTTTTTTTTTTTTTTTTTTTTTTTTTTTTTTTTTTAACACAGAAAAGTTTTGGTCGTTTCTATATTAGCTAGTTTGCATTGTAGGGTATTCCTTCTCATACAGCTTGTCAGTGTTATCAGCTTCATAACATGGTTAAACGACTGCTGCAGGTCTGGATTTAGTAGGGAAAGATGGTACGTTCGCGCACCTCTTCTCAGTTCCATGAATAACTCCGTCGAATTCATCATGCAATCCTCGCAATGCTTCCTCAAGCAACTATTCGCCTAGCAATTTTTTTTTCTTAAAAAAAAAAACATTTTATAGCTATTAATTTAATTCTTCATATGTTGATTGCTGACCTTCGAGAATGCATGAATTTCAGTCGGATTCCGTTTACGGCACTTGCAGTAGCTGCTCATGCTGCATGCTTCGCGGGGGTCGTCTTAATGTACATTTGGTACGCACCCGAATCATCATGCAGACTCAACATCTCCTTCATTACCTCCACTTGGGTGCTTCTGCTTCTTATGAACTTTGTATCTCTACATCCCAAGGTAACCTTTAGTTTCTTTTAATCCTTGTACTGTGTTATTGTATATTTTAATTTGGAGTATAAAATCTTTAATATTATATACAGGTTAAAGCTGGTCCTTTGGCGCCAGGGTTTATGGGGATATACATTGTTTTTCTCTGTTGGAGTGCTATCAGAAGGTATAGTAGCCATTTTCTGTTTAATGACTAATTTTATAGGGTGACAGGATGCTACAGTAATAGGGTGGGCCTTATTAAGCCTTTTTTGTTCTAGTTTTTCTTGGCCGGTGATAATGCGTGTGCGCTCCTCATGTGCGACGGGTGCTCAGCTCGTGGATGGCCATAAGTGAGTTCCTCCCTATTGAGCTAGGTCTTAGAGATGTTAAAAAAACATGCGGCCTACACTGCAGCCCGGCTCGCCCCGCAAGGTCGGCCGTGCGGGCCGGCCCACCTCGCCGGCCGTGCGAGCCGGACTGGGGAAACCAGCCCAGGCGCGCGGGCGGGGTGGGCCGGCCTGCGGGCAATACTATATAAATTATTTTTTATAATTTCGGTCAGCTCGGCTCGGCGGGCTGCCGGCCGGTCCGGCCTGTCCCGCCTTAGACACCGTGCAGGCCGGCATGCGGCCCACCGCCGCGGGCGGCTCACATTAAACCGTGTGGGCCGGCTCAGGCCCGCACGGTTTGCAACACTACTAGGTCTTCACAGAGTTACAAGGGTGTGCCCGATTCCTTAAAACAAATTACTAATTTATCAACAGGGAAGAAGTAACTCTGCGTCATGATATTCTAATCTTAATAACCGATTTACCTGTCATCTTCCACCACAGCGAACCTGAAACAGAAGTATGCAACAGGAAATTACAACCTTCATCAAGGGATTGGCTTACAATCATGGTACTTCTTTTATTTTCCCCCGAATTGATGTATTTATGTATGATCTATCTAACCGGCGATACTTCATCTCGTACACTCTCTTATTGTGGAAGAGCTTCGTCATTGCGGTATTAGTTATCGTGATGGCGACATTTTCGACAGGAATCGATTCAAAAGCATTTCAGGTATACACAGGATGATGATATCTCTGTAATGAGATATACTTTAGATTGCCACTGAATTTAGTAGAACATATGCAGTTTAAGAGAATTTATGTTGAATCAGAAGAAGAAGTACCTTACGGATACGGTTTCTTCCATTTCGTGTTTGCTATGGGCGCAATGTACTTCGCCATGCTGTTTATTGGCTGGAATTCCAATAAAACCATGAAAAAATAAGGCTATTATGTTTCTATCACATTTATGCACAAATTTCATATAAACAAACTCCACCTCAACGGCTTCTTTTACCTAGTGTTTTTTTCCTGAATATATATATATATATATATATAATGCTTGGAGCGATATATTAAAGGCTGCTTTTCCCATACAGATGGACTATAGATGTTGGATGGACCAGTACTTGGGTGAAAATGGTGAATGAATGGCTAGCTACACTTATTTACAGTAAGTTCTCATTTTCTTCCTCGACTCTTTTCTTTACTAGTCTTCTGTATTTATATAACTTATTAGAGATGTTCTTTTTTTTTTTTTTTTTTTTTTTTTTTTGGAACAACTTAAGCATCTATTTATTAGAGATGTTCCATTGTGGTTGTAAATATTCCTTACTTTTCTTGCTAATTAAAATATTTGAAGTCGCGAAACTATTAGGGACCAACAATTTGGGTTAATTGCCTATCAACCCCTCTATTTCCAGAGTTTGTGTGCTGTAATGTCAAGCGTTTCCGTTTTCAGAGACTGATTTGTACGTTTTTGAAAAAGGAGTTGATACACAACTCCCGTATTTACATCTAAAGATCCTTTTAACCATGGGCAATATGATTCTATGATTCAAAAGTAAAAACTCTTAACCTGAATAGTAAATAAGAAAGAAGAAGAACTAATTTATTTTTTGATAGTTTGTTTCGATGATAGTGCTGTTAGTGTCAACTATGTTTATTTGCCTTTGAAATTTCATTGCAGTTTGGATGATGGTGGCTCCTGTTGTTTGGAAGAGCAGAATGAGACAACAATCCACATTTCATGAGATTGAAGCTTAGACTGGCTTTTGTCCCATCCCTCGCATGAAATTTTTCGGAACAGACGCAGCAGAAACATACCTGTGTTCAATCCTGCATACAGACAGTGTTGATCGATGGAGGACGAGGAGCACCGCATGCATTGAAACATGATCAAGTTTATCATGATTCACTGTTTACAATTGTTAAAAGTTCCTGCAGAAAACTATTTACAATTGTTAGATTTCTATAAAATTTAGATAAATGTTAGTTTGATACAGGATACATACCAACATATGAAGAATACTTGGAAATATAGAATAATGAGATGTAACTATATAAATCAAGATGTCAACTACCACTTGTATTTATTAAAGCACGATTCATTGACAGTTCAGTAATACTCCGTTTGAATTTGCCCACCGGGCACCTAGGACGGATGCATGGGGCTTTCACCTCATGAAGTGAAGGACTCAGGTTCGAATCCAGCAAGGCGCCATCGTCAACAGAATTGTAGAAGATTTATTCCCATCTGTACCTTGTAAAGGGTATACACAGTTCCTTCGAATAGTGCACTGTCTAGATCGAAAGGTTGGGACTTCTCGGTTGGTGAAATATGGGTCGGTGTTACCCGTGAATTTATCTATTACGATGGTCGTACAAAACGTTGCCGGATAGGCTTTTGAAAAAAAAGGATTTTTGAAGCCATGAATCACCAAATCAAGTTGCTGCTGAGAAAAACAAGGGAGTCAAGTAAAAACACATTTCAGCAGTTAGGGCTGAGCATACCCGAAAACTACCCCAAAAACCGAACCGAAACCGAGGCCGGAACAAACCAAAATTTCGGTTCAGGTTCGGGTCGGGTTCGGTTCGGGTCGACATTTTACATAGTTACGGGTCGCTTTATATTCGGTTCGGGTTAAGGTGGTCAAATTGTCGGGTCGTTGCGGGTTGGACCCGAATTTATACTACTAGCTCTATTACGTTTAATTAATTTTTGTTGGTTTTTATGCTGCTTTAATTCTTTTCCACTACTTTTAAACAAAAATATTTCATTGTCAAACTATTCGGGTCGTATCCGAACCGACCCCGAAGAGCGTCCTATCCCGAATTTTGCAATTAGGTGTTAAATAAAAGTGATTTGATGTGTTATTCGGGTCAACCCCGAACCAACCCGAACATTGACACTCGCGAAATTTTGAGTCGGTTCGGGTCTTTGTTCGGGTTGAAATAAAATTCGGGTCGGTTCGGTCTGTAATATTCGGTTCGCTGGTTTGGCCTTAAAAATTTCGGTTCGGTCGGTTCGGGTTCGGGTTGACCGCGAATGCTCGAGCCCTTAATTGCCATAAGTAGGGCATGAGATGATTTTGCACTGCGATTCAAGCTATGCTCCGAACTGCTATTTATAGTAGCATTTATGAAGCTTTGGCAGACCGTCTTAGCATAGCCAAACTGTGGAGCACATCACAAAAACATAATTTTTTTTTTTTTAAAAAGAAAAAACAGTAAACGCCATCATAGAATAAATGTGGTACCACGAAAGCTGATCCTGAAATTTTTACCCAAAAATCCTGATTGAAAACTCGAACATTTTCACTACGCACGATGCCGTAAATACTTGCAATGTTACAGTACAATAGCCACACCTACGACAATGAGGGAGGGGAGACAGAGAGCTCAACAAAAGCCCAAAAAAAAAGAAAGAAGGGCGCAATCTTACAATTTTAGCTCCAAGATCATTACAAACCTATATAGATTGATGACTGCATATGGTTACAATAATTTACACCAAGTAACTGGGAAGGCTACCTGTCCCCATTGAGAAAAGCAGTAAATGCCTTCAGCAATATGTATCCTGGATCAGCCTTCAGAGCCTTTTGCCCAGACCCTTGACATTGATTTTACAGCAATGGTAAAGGCACACTGCTTCTAACCTGAGCCTGAAGCTATTCTCAAATCGAAAACATGAGTATTGATGATCAAAACTGAAGTTCCGTAGGCAACACATTGCGACACACATGGAAGTTTCTAGCAACCACCCATCACATTATATACTATTCAAACGGGTTTCCTCCGGAAGGAACAAAAGTATTTGGGTTGCCTATTTGGGTAAAGGAGGCAGCTGAACCCTGGTCCATGCCTGGATTGGAAAAAGAAACTCCGATGTTTCCAAACCCTCCACCTTGCTGGCCCCTATAGTCAACGTAGATTTAAGATACTATCGGACGAATACTCAGAAACATGTGAAATATGATGTTCAAAACTGTTACATTCAAGCGGTAACTACAATATCGTATCTAACTTCTACTTGTAGTATGTATTGTACAGAAAAGATCAAACAGTTCTTAAATACATACATGATAATTCCTTAAGAGGTTGTTACAACTCAGAGTAAACCTTGTCATCGCTGTATATGTATGTAATACACTTAGCCATGAATGTTCATATGATACATCAATGGATGCAATCACCACACCCCAACGACACGCACATCTATAACAGACGATTACAAACAAAGAAAATCATGCATTACATATATCACAGTTGTCTTTTATGAGACGAACTAAGGGCTAATGACCCTCAAACCTTCAACCTCTCCGGCCACACAGTTAACTTACCACCAGGCTACGCTTAATTTATACAATTTTATTTTCAATGATCTTTCTTTTGCTAAAAGCAAAATAGGATAACTTACTAAAAATATAATCAAATATATCTTCACCTAACTAGAAGTAAGTCACCGCTAGTTACACATCTGAATCTATGAGAAATGCTATTCTTCATGACTTTGAAAAAATCAAAATTGATGTGGGATTGTAGTCCACATATTATTATTTTTTTATTAAATATTTTGGGAATGTCCATTTCCAATGCGATTACTTTAAGAAGTGAGAAGTCATCCTTTCCAAAGAGAAGTGGAAAATGATCATTTACAAAGCAATTGATTAAATACTTGAGCTATTGTGGATAATGCTACATTAACCTTGATTTTTTCAGTATCAAAATGATCCTAAGGAATATCATTCTTGATTGCTATTCATATCTTAGTCAACTTTAATCAGACTTTTTAAATATTATAATTACAATAAATAGGACTACTTCACATTTGTAACCTTTACCATGTATTGTAATGCCGTACTTCTCATGCATATAGTGGAACCATTTAAGTCCACTGACATAGCATGGATCCTCCCATGCATACAATGGAATCAATTAATAGAAACTACCATTTTTGATAATATGGCTAATATGATAGTAAAATCAAATAGAATGGGATATATTATGTAGAAGCTTACACAATTGGGAAATTGTTGTTAGGTGCCGGTTGTGCCATGTTCGGAGGACGTTGCTGAACTATGTGTGGACCTGTGATTTAAATTTAGCTGTGAGTAAGTAGTATTAGAAAATAGCAGATAAGCCATAAGCACTTTGGTGTCCGAGTCTCACTTGTTGAGGTAGACGGATGAAGACCAGCTTGTTGAGGTGACACCCACGGTGTTGTTGGGTCTCCAAAGCTCACGCTCCGCATCAAAGGTGAAGGATTTGCTTGACTAGGTAATGCTCCTTGAAGAGATGCCATTGAGGGGAACTATCACGCAAGAATGTGATAACCATTAAGGTTCCATATTAGCAATCATAAATGCATTCATGGATCGTCCAATAGGCGAATCAATCTAGAGACACTATTTCTCTGGACAAAAGTTGTTAATTGAATTCATTAGTATTATAAGATCACAGCCATTGTTAAACTTGATAAGTGCCAGATCCAAATTTATGTTTAAATCATGTCCTACGGACTAATAGAAATTTCAAAACTACGCCGACCTTAAAAAAAACCAAAAAACTTGACGGAAAGAGAAATACAACACACAAAATCTACATACCGAGGAAGCGTGGCTTAGATTTGGCTCATTGCCCAAATCAAACGGATTTGTAGACTTCGAAGTCGGAGCAACGGTTGGCATATGTGCAACAAATTGCATCGGCTTTAAACACAAGTAGAAAACTATCACATTTCAATAACGCATGGATAGGAAAGAAATAAATAGATAATAGATAATGAAAGCTGAGAAACTTACAGCTGCAGCAGGATACTGTAAGCCATAACCCATAACCATATGTGGACCTCTTTGCCAGCCTGCATATGCTACAGGTGCTGGTGGATAAAGTGCAGTAAAAAGATCCTGCACGTTATTTTATAAGCTTAAAGACGCTATGTATCGGTAACAGAAGATTAAAGGTTAGCATAATGGAAGTTGTAAATCATGTCAAGAGTCATGCTTACAGCTGGAAGTTCGCTCCTCCCGCTAGCTTTTGTATCAACAGAAGGTTGTGACACATGCTGTTCATTCAATTCCTGCGGTAACTTTACAGCACCCTGTGATGTTGTCCCAGCAGTAACAACAACTGGTCTTTGCATGTTTGAAGTAAACCATGCCTGAAATGTTCAGCAACCTTGTTAAAATTGAGAACATAATCATGGTTTTTTGTGCCGGTCGGCATAGCCCGTGCAGAGCAGCACGTGCCTGTTTCGGCAGTTGTCGGCACGGCACGAACCGACACGGTACGTGTCAAAAAAATCTTATATTTGAATTTTTACATTAATTTTTATTTTTTTAAAAATAACAAATAAGAATATATATCGGCACGATTGGCACGGCACCATCGGCACGTGCCGGGATCTGAGTTTACCGAAACTCGGCTCAGCTCGGCACAAAAAACCTTGATAATAATATCTGACAGCTTTCCTTGAAGTTACGGAACAAGTAACCTGATTGCCTGATGCTCCAGCAGTAGGTCCAGTTAGGGAAGTGCTGGTAGGCTGGTTACCAGCAGCGGAGAATAGAGAAGTTTGCTGCTGCTGTGTGCTCTGCCACTGCCCAACATCAGATCTAGACCAAGACTCAAGACTGACAACATCTGATGCAGAACTGTTTCCTGCAGCTGTAGACACTGTAGCTGTTAACTGGGACAATGGAGACTCCAGTGGATTCATATTTGATGTCATACTCTGTGAAGTTTGTTGCCCAGCAACATCGAAAAACGCCCAATCTGCACCATTATTAGAAGGCAAGGTAGTTTGTTGAGGTCCTTGAGGATCAGATTGCGGTGCTGCTGTAGCAAGTGGCTCAGGATCTGAACTAAAATCAATCAGACTTCCCAAGTCATTGGCCTTCTTAATTTCAAGTGAACTTCCTTCAGTTGATCCCAAGCTACTTGAAGATGCAATCCTCTGCACCACGTTGCAAATATTTGTTAATCCAAACATTTCAAGTTTAATAAGGACCCGACCCAATAGGAACACACTCCAATCAAGGAAATTAATCTTAAACACTGGAAAGTAAGTATCCTGGCTTTGAAATAGAAAGTCCAATTAGTACCTCATATTGAATCATTCATTTAGTAATCTAACTTACCTGTGTCTTGGAAGAATTATCAGGGGGCCTTAATTCCATTCGGTTTAGGAAAGATCCTCTACCTCGAACGTTGTGGGGCACCATCACCCAAAATTTCTCTAACTGGCCGCACTACTACACGGAGGGCTGGATGGTCCTTGAGTATTTGGAGACCTTCCCACCTGTCTTCTCAGCAGCATTTGGCAACCTTATGGTCTTCGTACCTTTGCTTTTGGTTTTCATTGATAAATCTATCATCTCGGCGCCGATCATCAACTACCTCAAAGTGTCCAGGACTTCTCCTGTAATTACTCTGATCATATCCTGGGCTTCTTTCTCCATAACTTAACCTGAGATTTCTATCATCGTATCTTCCATCAGAACTAGGCCTTTCACCATAACGTCTCTCGTACATATCACCATATGGTGGACTTCTTGAGTCACCATGATATGAATCTTCTCTTCTATTTTCATAGTAATCTTCCTTATCACCCTGTCCAATTCATGAACAGCTTGTAAAATTAAAAAAAAAAAGGACATACAAAACACATGAATACATTTATAAGCTCGTCGAGATTAACTAAGAAGCTCTCCTAGGAAGTTGTTCATACATAACTATGCTATTCTATAGCTTCTAATCAAGCTATTCTAGCAGTAGCATCATGGCATCAGAAAGGGGCAATATATTAAAGAAGAGTAATTCTGTAAGTTGATGTCTAGAAGTTTTCATATATTCACCTTCACTCTCGAGGGCTTATCAACACTTCTTTCGCCGGTATATCTCCGATCTACATAAACATGTTTGATAAAATCTCTGAGCCTATCTACATTGCTGAAAAGACAACTTTGAATTACGTAAGCAGCACAATAATACCATTGGGGTCATTAATGGAAGTTCGATGATTACCTGCTATCAGGTAATGTATGACGCTGGGGGTCCCATTCCTTGAAGAATATTGCCTTTGCATTCTACATAATAGAAACAAATAACCATCAAAGTAAGAAAAGTAGGGTGTGAATGTGCAAAAGATGCGCTGAGCGAGGATCTTCCTCTCAATGACAAGATAAACAAAGTGCATATCAAGCCTACCTCATTGCCACCTTCTTGAAGGGCATTCACTTCTTGTGATGTAAATTTTGCCATTGATATAGACTTAACACGGTGAGTGAACTCACGACTACAGAAGAAAGCATAGAGTAACTAATTAATTTCCAAAAATCATACAAAAGTGTAAGATTGCATTAGAAGCCAGTAAACCCACCATCTAGACTACTATAATGTGATAGAAGCCGACGAAGTATACACAAACAATATTTACAACACTTACTGTATTCCGCTACAGGTTGTACAGATGAAGGTCCAGAAATTTGTACAGACATATTGTGGTCCCTGCTCCCACAGGAGGCATTTTGAATCAATGATGCAGGCTACCAAAAAACAGTTTACATCGATAGACAACAGAACATGAAAACTTGCTAGCATGTAATTTGATCTAGTATTACAGTCAAAACGCTACAGGTGAAGATTGCAACCACCACTTTGTAGAAACAACAATGGGTGAAAACGAGCTGAGCTGCTTGTGTCTTGCCTTGAACTCGTTTAAGCTCAAGTTCGAGTCTTGCTGAGCTCGAGCACAGATTCAAGCTTGAGTAATTAAATGACCCAAGCCTAATCATCGTGCTACTTAGCTTGTTGGGCATGCGAGCGTAAAAAGCTTTTATATTTTATTCATATCTCTTTTACAACAAGATTGCTTAAGCGAATTTGAGTTTAAGCTCGGCCTAATTGATACACTCGAGGCGAGCTTGGCTTGAGCTCGGCTCGATTCAACTCAAGCTTGGCTCAGTTGATACAATCGAGCCGACTCGAGTCAAGTTCTTCTTCGAGATTTTATGAATCGAATCGAATTTGAGCTCAGTCTCTGAAGCTCGTCGAGTTCGAGCTAAACCAATCGAGCCGAGCTTAAGCTTTCTAGTGCTCAGCTCGAATTTAGCTCGTTTTCACCCCTAGATACAACTAAAAGACCCTTATCTACGCCTAGCTGCACAAACTTCTCAAATATTGAACGGAAAAGGTTTGCTGTTTCCTACTTTCATACATAGCTCACTAAACATCATATTTAAGCGAAGTTATATTACTAAAGCTTCACGAATTCATACATAGTGCTCCTTCCTCATATTCCTCTTACTGACTCATACGTTAACTCCTACGGGTGTAGTACTTGTCATACCTGAGGGAATGCGAGATTCCGCTAATTCTGTTATTCGCTATGCTAACTACAAAAGGCTAACGATTACAGCATTTAGATGGTCGATTGTATAATAAGCTAAATTCAAGTTATTAGTCATGTCTAGTAAAAACGATTGTCCGTTAGCTTGTGACTAAATTTAGCTTGTATATGGATCAGGTAATCACAGCTACATAAAGCAGCGGGCAATCAGCAGCTAAATATTTAAATTCAGCTACAAGCTGCAGCGAAACAAAACCTTAGTCTATCGGGTTTAAGCTAACATCGCTGACCACCCATGGATAGTCATATGAGCTCTTCTACAGCTTGCGAACGATGCGAAGATATCGTACTTAAATATAAGCAGTTAAGCTTTGTATGGTTCTATGTCGATGCTGGAAGTTATATGTTTAGCGCCCACCGATCCGCGTACAGCACTCGATGATAGACTACCGACGTCTCCTCATTAACTAGAGATCGTGCATCCACTATGGGCCTATTTCTCCTCGTCTGAACGCTGACTAAGTTCTCTGACACAGACGGCATCAGCTCGCTCACAGTCGTCCCGGTGGCAGACTGCGTCAGGGCCTGATATCCTTCCTCCGCTTACGCCAATAGGCGAGTGCTAGCTCTGCGTCTCCTTGGACATGCGTAGTTCCCGTCTACCAGCACAGATCACTAGCTCCTATACACTCCGACTTCCCTTTCGTCATAATAAACTTTGGTACCGGATAATCGACTTGTCAGCCGGTAGAGTGCGTATAGTCCAATCGGCCGTACGATAGGCCTTGTGAACGCCCTTCAAGCTTCACGCATTTCTACTGCGTCGTAACGCCTCATCGCGCTCCTAATCCGTTAGTCCAATGACATACTCTGCTTATCATATGCGTGCACTAGGTGAAATGGCCCGAACTCTAGATCCTCTCCTCCGCCCACCTAGACGTCTGTGACCATATATGGTATATATGTGGTATATCGCCAATGATTGTCTAATAACCGCTCCTCCTCAGTGTACGAGCCGATAATTCCTCCTGAGCGTGAGACTGCTTTCGAATACTCGCGCTCGGTAGTATTTCTAAACTGAAATAAGTTACAACATACAACAAATTGGTATTTTGCAAATCTATAAATAAATATATAAAACTGGATGATCAAAATCGTTGTACCACGTGACATTCTTAAATAATGTTTAGTATACTATATGATATTTGGTCTTATTCTAAAAAAGTCATTTAATATTTATATTAATTGAAAAAAAATTAAAAAGTAATATAACTAATTTGAAAAATCTGAAAGTTCTAAAACTAAAATTAAATAAATATAAAAACTTAAACAATAATTAATCTATTAAAGTACTCTACATACATACATAATATTAATATAAAAGCATAAAAGTAACTATATCATATATTATGTAATAATATTTTAAAATAATTTTTATGTATGTCACGAAGTATATATTCTTGCTCTAATAATATTTGACAAATAAAATACAATATTTTTTAAAAAATAATTATTAATTTTTATAAAATTAAAATACTATAGATTAAAATGTTAATATTAATTATTTATATATATGATTAGTAGCCGTGCATTGTAGGGATGTATAACGAATTATTTAGATAAATCTCTCCAAACCACACTTCATGTCAATTTACCATTATTACGAAACAAAACCGTACCAGATTGTTGCAATTGATGCATCTTTTTGTGGCCTGGGAGCATTTCAGTCTCTACGATAACCGGCGAATTGTTCCGGATGAATTCGTATCAGATGAATAGATGCCTATCTCCACTAGTGTGGATATAACTCAGAATCTGGCGTCATAAGCTACTCCTTCTCCAAGGGTCTCCCACATACATTCCGACTTCGCCCCATCCATGCTCCAGTGCCCTACCAACGTCGTAATCCATCCTCGCTTACCGGATCTTTAATTATCACAGCTTCAGCAGAGCTCGGATCACCGACTATCAAATTAAGCATTCGCAATCAACGGAAACCAGCAAATCCAGATAAAATCACAGAAAAAATAACCAAGATCTAAACGTAATTCATAGACACCTTATATCCGCCCTGACATAATGAATGCTCCGATGATCGAGAAGATGAGATTCTTGGAGATCCAAAAGGTGCATGGATTTCTGGAATCGCCTTTACGGTCTGAGAGAGCTAACGAACACATGCATGCACTCATATCATGAATACGCTGCCTCTCTGCCTCGACATCACTGGTTCCTAGAGTCATCCATGTCCTACGTTCTGCTCTCACATGCGATGAGAATAATCGCAGACGTAGACCCAGGTCCTCATCGCACCTCCGGGAGTATCGTGCGCGGCTCTCGGCTACGGTTCATCCTCTCGTTTACGCGTTCTCTGCTGTACGTGTCTTCTGACGGCTAGCCGACACTGAGGTAATCATAGAATACGGGCGTCTCATGGTGTCTCGCGTATACGCTCCCGGAAAATCAGAGTATCTCTGAGTCTCTCACCACAGTGACCATCTCAGCTAATGGCTTTACCTCCGCTAGTCAGACTTCGATGCCTCTAATCTGCGCACTCCGGTGAGTGCTGAGCAAATACACTCATCCCTGAATCATTTAATCATATATTCTCGACGTACATTCCGCTTATATGTGAGCGTATACTCCGCTCTCCCAGGATTACTCTCATAATCATGAAGACATCAGTCGGACCATCTACATAGCAGCCTCTGCACGAATACCCTTTTGCGGCCTACATTTTTACTAAATCATACCGGGATAGCGAGTCCATAAACGAACCTCGCAACTTTATTCATCCTCATTAATCACCTTAACTCAATATATTTGGAGTGGTATTAAGGTATGCTTCCAGAAAATTTTAAATTTAGGAATAGAGAATATGATTTTGTGCGATCTCATCATATTCTCTAATTTCTTAATAGAATTAGCCTCAATGAATTTTAAGCGCGTTCATAATTATCGTTATTTTTATTTAATAGCACTCCTTCATTAAAAAAATAATTAAAATTATTTTATATAAAATAATATTTTGTATTAATATTAAAATAATTTATAATTATTATTAAACTACAAGATGAAAATTTACTATTTCTATTTTCACGGTTCATAAAGAGATTCTAATATATATTATATTATATAGATTATGTTCTTTATATTTATAAAAAAATAATTATATACTTATTAAATTTATTATGAAGATATTATATAATTGAATAAATGTTAGGCTACTAGATAATGGTTCAAAATTTACCCGGTTAACGTGATTAGTTTTTTTAGATCTAACCTTTGTGTAGCATTATTACTTCCAGAGTACTGAGACACTTAAAAGACATATCTCTTTCTTCAAAGGAAAATTAATGTTAATAATACCATATAAATTAATTAGAAAGAAATTGTAATGAGATGAAATAAATCCAAAACATAGGGGCATAATTGAAGCTTATCAATATGTGGGGCCAAAAGAATGGACCAATTGAAGCTTGAATTCCTGGTGAGAGCTACATGAGTGCTATTTATTTACGAAGTATTCATAACAAAAAGTTATTCAATTATTGTTGAAAGTATTGTGGGAATGTTGGTAAACGCAGATAATTATATTACATGTAGAAATTCAGTCAAACATTTTTGCATACTCTAGTATATAAAAAGTAAAATGTTTTATTTTTATTGATATAAATATATTGACTCATATTTTACCAGAGTAATGGGTATCATTAAATACACAACGATCTATATTTATCCGCGATAGTATGAGGACACAATATGATCGCTGCAACGCGCGGTCGAAAAAAAAGCTTATATTTCTAATACAGTCCTCATAATTTTCTAAGTATAATGGTTCCTGAGTATTCCCATATCACCTGCTAGCTAACACCGTGAGCCAGATGCCCAAAACTCACAAACTGTCTATAAAATAATTACATAAAAATTACTCGCAGTTATGAATACTCCAAAGAGTACCATTTACATGCTATGATGTTCGCTCAAAAAGGACTATTTACGGACAAAAATTTTTTACAATAATTTCGAAAAAATACTAGTCAATTATGAAGCTGTTAAAATTTTCTAGACAGTTCTTATAATTTCTGATTTACAGTACGATGGTTCAAAATATTCACATATCACCTCCGCAAAGCAGAATTAACTTTCATCCATATTGTTGCCACGGTTCTCCAGTTGATCAAATTCAGTTTCAGCATCAGAATCATGGCCAGGCGACGACATGCTCCAGTTCCCGACTCCTCGTTCGTCATCGCCCCCAGCAGATACAAATCCCGGCCAATTTCCTACTCCTCGCTCGTCGTCACCGCCTAGAGCAACAGATTTTCCTTGATCTGTAGAGCTAGAAGGGCCTTGTTTCTGCTCTTCAATTTTACGACTATCAGGGAAATTCATATTCAAAATTTCCATCCTTTGTCCATCATCATCAGTAACAGATGATAATCTCCAGTTGCCGATCCCTCGTTCATCATCTCCACCTAGAGATTGCAATGACCAGTTCCCCATGCCTCGCTCATCGTCACCGCCAAAAGCTACCGATTTTCTGTTATCTCTGGAGCTAGAAGGGGATTGTTCCTGCTCTTCCATTTTACTATCATGGACACTTAAGTTCAAATATTCCAACCTTTGTCCGTCATCACCACTAACAGATGGTAATCTCCAGTTGCCGATCCCTCGTTCATCATCTCCGCCAAGAGACAGCAATGACCAGTTTCCCACGCCTCGCTCGTCGTCACCACCAAGAGCAATCGATTTTCCTTTTCCTTGAGAATAAGAGGGCCCTTCTTGATGCTTTGTGAGGTGAACGGTAGATTCCACCTGCATGTATTTTCCTACCGTCAAAATCAGCAAGAGACCAAAGAAAAAAGAGTACGTTGTATATACAAGTAGGCATGAAAATTTCAGCGACCAGTCTCCGAAAATTGCATATATTTCTTAAAAATTATAAAATTATAATTTTTATTTTTACTTTTTTTTTTTGTTATCCGACTCCGTTATGAGAGCAGTCTAGAACGAGACGAAATAGTACTAATTTAAGGTAATTCACCCTCTCCTAAGTGATTGTGTGGGAGCTCGCACTCGAGACCTTTATTATGTCTAGTCGCATCATTTACCACTAGACCACGACAATTTAGTTATAATTTTATATTTTGTTATCCTCTATAAGTTAGTAACTCCAAATAATTTTTATATTTTGTTATGCTCTATAAGTTAGTATTCTAAAACTTCAAATAAAATTATACGTTATAACAAAAATATACATTATAACAAAAATATACAATATTACAATTCATTCATTTATTAAAAAAAATATAAAAAAGGATTTCTGACTGCTATCTAGTAAATTCTTTTTTTTTTCTTTCTTTTTCAAAACCTTCTTTTATAACTGTATAGAAATAATGACTGGCTGCAACTTTTTAGAACTTAAACAACCAAAACGACACCAGAACCTTCTCAGCTAGGCAGCCACCATTACTAATTCTGTAATCGCGTTGATTAGATATTCTATGTAGCTTGGTGATGCCACCATGATTACACACACACACACACACACACAAGCATTATATTCAAATTTTATGATTGATCTATGGGTCGTCACAAAGATTCAAGAGGAAACTGCACATGATTTTGCAAAAAAAAAAGAATATACAAATGCCATAGAAATTAAAATAAACATATTAGTGGTATTTACAAGTAACTTTTCTTAGGCTTAGGCTAGTGTTGTCCGGGAGTTTACTTATTATGATGGTTGTATAAAATATGCCAATTACAGGCAGGATTTTTCCAAGAAAATATTTAGAAAAAAAAAAAAACCTCTTGGGTATTTGTTTCATTTAAGAGGCAGTTTCTTAGACTCTTAGAAAATATTTATAGGTATAATGTTTTCTTTCAATCATATTGCTCCCTAAAACTAGCTATCATCCAAGTATGCAAAGTGCAAACTGATAATTTCTTTTTAAAAAAAAAAAAAACTGCGCTAAATTCTGAAGAAAGACAATTCTGTTCGATTGGACTGTGATAAGGGCAAAACGCAAGCTCTAAAATGAAAAATGTATTTGTTTTGGGAAAAAAAAAAGCGACAGTGTTACCCTGAAAGAAAGACAATTTTGTTCGATTGGACTGTGCCAGGGGCAAAACGCAACCTCTAAAATGAAAAAAGGTGTTTGTTTTGGAAAAAGAAGAGTGACAGTGTTACCTTATAAACATTGGAATACATATAAATTGCTCGCTAACCTGGGGTGGTTCACACGCGCTATCGGCATTGTTGCTCCAAGTATAGTCATCGTCGGGACAAGATCCATATCTTGCTTCTATCGCCTTCCCATACATCATGTGTTTGTTCTCTATCACACTACAATTGCTTGACTTGTTACTGAGAAAAACAGAAAAAAATGATAAGAAATGTTATTCTTCATAATCATTTTGATCATAAAGATTTCAGGGTTAATTTTGCATTGTCCACATTGGTCCAAAAGTTTAAGGATATGCTTGAAAATGAACATTTTACACTTTTCAATACTTTGAAAAGAACAACTTTCTATTTTTCAAAATCATCAAATAAAAATTGATTATCCCAAAAAATTAAATAATTAAATAATAAAAAGTAGGCCGATGTGCATCAAAATCTTTGGAATCTAAATAACTCTAAAAAATATCATTTCACAAAAAAAGCTATATGTAACAAAAACAGAGCCTTTGTCTCACTAGATAGTCCCGCGGTTGGCTTGGGACCGGCTACGCGAACGACGACGGAGTTAAAGAAAGAAAGATACACATATCAAATTATAATTGCTTCCACATTAGGGAGTTAATTCGAAATTTAAAGAAAATAGCAGCAGTTCTAACCTTGAAAACTTCCCTTGGCCACTACCAAGAAATGCATTGTTGGCACGAATGACATTGTATAATCTCGACCAACGACTACGCGCGCGATTTTCAGAAGCCATCTCCAGCGTATAAAAGTCAAAAACTGGTTCCTTGTGCAGCATATCGAAGTCCTTATCCACCAAAACCCACCCCTGAGATCCTCTCTCATCACCACTAATAGGTGGGGATTTCCTGATCCTTACATCTTGTTCGTCTTCAATGTCACTAGGCGATTCATCCTTCAAGAGGGCAATGGTAGAAGTATGCATGTGTGACTCCCCTGGTAGGTAACCTCGAAAACAGTAGGATCATTATCAGTTCTTTGTACTTGCTTCATCGCTGAGCAGCCACGGCTGTGTCTATGAGTGCATCGATAAAAGCCTCTGCAAGTCGCAAATATAAGCTTGACTTTCGTATAGTATGTAACGTATTCAAATTGCATAATTAAAGATACAGCCATTCTATTAGCACAAAAATAATCTTGTTAATGAACATTTGATTTGATACTCTGTCCATATAAACAACATCTTCTAGTGCGAGACACTTCAGAAGTAGTACTCTGGTAACGAACTCAATTAAGAATAGGAATTATTTTTATCACTTGCTAACCTTGGATATTTTGACCCAAAGATGTCCTTCTGCCCATACTTCCGCCAAGTATAGCCATCATAGGGAGGAGATAGATTTGAAGATGAAGCCTGCACCAACACTTTGTTCTCTATATTTCTGATCCCTTTGTCTTGTACATCTTCTTTGTCATCAAGTGATAATGATAACTTCATCATGGGATCCGGAAAGGGGTCACATGTGTGCTCTACCTTGTATATGACATCAAAATAATTGTCATCGTTACTCCTTTGCACTTGCTTCCTTGCAAAGCAACCAATAATATTTCTCGCATAACATCGGTAATAGCATCTGAAAGATAAATACGGATTAGGAGATTTGATATGTGGCAAACAAATAGACTGATTGTTAATTGGTGTGCACAACTTAATTCAAAACAACATTCTGAAAAGCAGAAAACTATCTGTTTTCCAATATGTAATAATAACTACATATGAAATCACTGAAAAGCCAGCATCGCGAATTTTCAGAAAACCATGTAACGTCATACTTTCTTTGGTGGAGGGGACTTCCGTCTCTCCATCCTTGAGGAAGCCCGCTGGCCGGCTGCGCCGCGCGAGGCCGTCGCAAAGCCCCAAGAGGTCTGACATTATACTAGACGATGCGATGGAGCATCAGCCGGAAGAGCACCCCTCAGACCCACAGCCTGAAGATGATGAAGACCCTTCTGACACACAGCCCGAAGAGGACCCCTCGGAGGATCTTTCGGCGGATCAAGAAGAGGACCAATCGGCGGAAAATCCCCTCGATCAAGATGCGGATGGACTAGAAGAGGATACTAGTGCCAAATCATTGCCACCTGTTATGTGAGAGCAGCCGTGGTCCCTCACTTGCGGTGGATTAATCTATAATTTGATATTTTTTATAAAAAAAATTTAATTACAAAATTATAAATCACATCAAAATTTATAATTTTATAATTTAAATTTTTTTTTTAAAAATAAATCAAATAAACGAATAAAAATTTTATCTGATATTTCGTAATCCGTAATCGCTGACGTGACATGATTTGGACCGTTTATGAGCCTACACCCTGGTGCGTTTGCACCAGGGGAGCCGGCTCCTATCAAAGCTACCTCCAACGAAGCGTCCTCCCGGAACCTTACACAGCCCCTAGTCGGCAGAGACCAACCGGAGAGTAATGATTCCATACGCTTATATATATAATGATTCCATACGCTTATATATATATATATATATATATATATATATATATATATATTATTAAAATTTAAAATTTAAGTAAATTTTAAAATCTGCTTTGAATATATAAAAAATTTTAGAGCACCAAAATATTTTTAGTATTAAAATTAATACTTTTTTATATTAATTTTTATATGTAAATAATTATTATTTTTTTATTATACGCTCGTATAGATAGTTCTTTTATTTAAAATTATTTTTAAAAAATAAAAATAAAAACTAATATAAAATACTTTTAAAGTGGCGATGCAAGAAATATTATTTTTTTTTAAAAAAATATTTTTTAAGAAGTACTTTTTAAAAAGTGCCGACGCAAAAAACTAATATTAACTATTTTTAAGCAAATAATTAAAAAATATTTTTATTATATGTTCGTATAGAGAGTTCTTTTATTTTAAAATTATTTTTTAAAAATAAAAATAAATATTAAATATTTTTTTAAAAAATATAAAAAATAAAACTAATAGTAAATATTTTTACGAAATATAAAATAAAATTATTCAACGTGTACATTTGTACTGCCACGATGGCAGTTGAAAGTCTTGTCAATCTAACATGCAAGAGCAATCGCCAGTTAAAGTGGCGATTGCTCTTATCAATTATATTGATGAGAGCGGGTGGTCTAGTAGCTTGGACATGTGGCGTATATTCATTATATTTTATGTTTAAATTTTCTAACATCATAATGTTCGTAAAAATAGAATAGATGTTGGTCAGCTAACTCAACTCTAGGTCCATTGCGAGCTATGTATTGAGTTTTATATTCGACGTTTGACCCAATTCTAGGGCCAATTCGTTTGGTCGAGCAGGCAGCAAAATGACTAGTATGGACACTTGGGTCATGCCAAATGACAATCTTGCTTGCCCAGGGTTTACTCAATTTGACTCAGCCCAAATCTAATTCCACTCTCACTCCTCTCATTCTCCCTCACTGTCTCAGTCTCTACACATGACACCGCCGACTTCACGCCCGCCCTTTGCTGCCTCCGACCGTGCAATCACGCCTTTGTCGAAGATGGCCTTCTATTGTAATTAGAGTCCTTGGATGTCTTAAAGCTCTTTGATTTCTCACTATTATGATACTCTTTGCAGGAAATAACTCAAACAAGAACACAGAGAAATCAGTAATTAACCTGGGATATTTTGACCCCAAAATGACTCTCTGCCCATATTTACGCCAAGTATAGCCATCATCAGGACAAGATCCATCTCCTGCTGCCGGTACTCTCGTTACCATCGTCCATCCATGACCAGTTCTCCTGCGTCGGCGTTTCTTATTACATCAGTATATAAACATAGCTGATTTAAAGCGATGATATTGTAAAGTAAACCTTTTTACCTCCTTTTGCTCGGCGATTTTCGAGTTCCAACAGGAACTAAATTAGCAAGTTCAGACTCCGCTGAAATTCCCGGAGTTGGAAGGACGCTCTGTTCAACGTCAGTTACAGTATGAGCCGTTTCGTTAGATCTTGTGGGGCTCGGAATCACATGTTCTTGCTGGGTCGATTTTCCTGAAAAAATAAGTTTGTCTAGAGATTCCTCTATGGAGGTAGCCAGTCGTTTGCATCTCTCAGTTGGAGAAGCCGCCTCGTTCAGATCGAGAGCTAGCTGCCTGGCTAATTCACGAACTTCAGCAAGCTGTTGTACAGGCACTAGCAGATGACGCTCCTCGTTCTTGCTTATTTCCTCCATACTATACACACGTTTCTCAGAATCTCGATCAAGCTATTGAGTTCCACGGATTCATCTAAAGTTACATATTTATAGAGTTAAGCGCTGGAAAGGGAGCGTTCCAAGCCCAATCTGAGTGAGCATCCTTGAAGCATCACGGCAGTTGCTTGAAGAAGATAAAAAATGGGGACATTTATCTTTTTATATAATGTCAAAATATTTTTTTAATTTAAAATAAAAATTTTTATAATCCTGTCAAATAATAAAAATATTATCTTAATTATATAAATAGCATAAATAATAAAAAAATATTAAATAATTTTTAGTATAAAAATTATAGATTTTGATGAGATCTATAATTTTAATAGATATTTTGGAGCACCAAATTTTGAATTTTTCAATAATTTTAAATATATATTTAGAAGTAAATTTTTTTTTGAAAAATTTTAAACTTTCAAGTTGTAAACCTCTTTAAATTTTACAATTTTAATATTTAAATTTTTTTTCAAACATACAACATATTTTTTAGTACGCTTATTCGTTCCATAAAAGTCTCAGGACAATTTTGTTATTTTATAGGATGATGGAGGGCATCTTTTTGCTGTTTTAAATTAGGCTGATAATTTTAAATTATGAGGGAGCATAAAAGACAAAATATTCCATAAAAAAAGTTCCACTTGAAAAAGTTCATGTAAAACTTTATCAAATTAGTTTTATTTTTTTTAATAACTTACAAAATCAGTCAAAAATATTTATGTATATTTAAAAAAAACAAAATAAATTTTTTTTTATAGAAATTAATACGATAATAAATTTATATGTGTTATATAATTTTTATTTTTTATATTTTTTCAAAATATTTTAAATAAACAATTGAAGCTACAAAGATTTTTAAAGAATTGTGTCGTATTGCCATATTATTTGCGAACATCAAGTCAACGGAGAAATTTCCTGTAAATTTCGTCGAAGATGCATGACCTTTATATATTGGCCTTCTTGCGTCTTCACTGGAAGTTTATTATGAAAGTGACATCCACATCCGGTAGCTACCTGGAATGTAGGGGTGAAAATGGATTTATGTTAGTTTAAGCTCGGCTCGAATATTATCGAGTTTGAGCACTTGTTTGATTTCGAATAATTGAACAAATCGAATCTGATCATTATTTCAATTTGTTAGGCTTGCAAGCATTAATGAATTTTTCTATTTTATTAAAAAAAATCAATAAGATTATTAAAATATAAGAGTTCAATTTTGGCTCGAGTTCGATTTAATTGATACAACCGATCAGAACTCAAATCTAGCTATATTCGATTTGATTTGAGCTCGATTCAGTTGATATAATTGAGTCGAACTCAAACTTAAAATTTCTTATTGGAGCCAAATTAGAACTCTATCACTTAAACTTGTGGAGTTCGAGATCGACTGAATCAATCGAGTAGGCTCGTTTTCATAGGTGAATTGACTCAATTATTTCTAGCAGGCAAGCGACATGAACTTTCCCCCTTATTAGACAAGCTATAAAGCAGGAGTTAGCCATTAAATGAGAAACACAAACAATGAGAAACACAAACATGGAGGACGACGAGCATCATTTGAGCAAGTTAGCGAATTCCATGGCAGAGACGCTCCAACTTATAGACAACAAGGCTTCCATCAATCAGCCATGCGCCATCAACCGAGTCCCTCCAAACATCAGACAGTGCAAGCCCGATGCCTATGGCCCGAAGCTACTCTCCATCGGCCCCTATCACTACGGTGAGCATGGGTTGCAAGCTATGGAAGAGCACAAGTGGCGGTATCTCCGTCAAATCCTAGTTCGCAATTCATCCGATGATCAGAGTACGCACAATATCGCCATGGTCAACGAGCTCATGAAATTACTCTCCGTAATTAGAGAGATTGAGATTAAAGCACGAAGATGCTACCCAGAGAGCACGAGCAACATAGACCGAGATAATTTCGTGATGATGTTGGCTCTAGATGGATGCTTCTTGGTGGAAATGCTTATCAAGTTCTATAGAAGAGAAAGAGAAGACCCACTTTTTGCTGTTGCTTGGATCTTGCCTCTTATTAGGCGAGACATCCTCAAGCTTGAGAACCAGATCCCCTTCTTTGTGCTGGAGCATCTCTTTAGTCTGGTTAAGAAACCTAAGTATCTAAGCAGTTCGGGCGAGGAACTTGATCTTCCTTCACTGAGGGAGATTGCATTTGCTTATCTAACATGGAAGAAATGTGAAAATCCGTCAAGTTTATCAGAACTTGATTTACATAATCTTCTTCACTTGTACAACGTGATCCTACTCCCCAAGCCCGAAATGCAACACACCGTCTCCATGCGTAAAAGCAGGGATTTTTGCCTCCTTCCTCTCTTCCAATCCCGTTCTCAGGTGTCTGATGGATCTTCCAATGGTTCTAGTAAAATCAGATTCGTAGGTGATTGGTCGACGAGTACGATCCCTTCAGTAACCGAGCTGCGCGAGGCTGGGTTTAGTTTCAAGTGCAAGAAGGCGGATAGTTTCATAGATGTGGATTTCAGGTTATCTATAAGTTCATTACGATACATACTTTTTCATTTTTTTTCTTAATGGGTAAAGAAAAAATGATCATCTGTACGCAACATTTTTACTTTAAAAAGTATGAAGAACACATGTTACCTAATATAATTACTATTTTTAATGTTTAGGAATGGCGTTTTGGAAATACCTCGTCTCTCTGCCGTCGATGCCACTGAATCCATATTTCGCAATCTGATCGCTTTCGAGCAGTGCTACCCAGATGGGGGAAGGAGCATGAAGCACTTCACAAGCTATTGTTTGCTAATGGATTGCTTAGTTAACTCGCCTCGAGACGTCTCCATACTTGTGGAGAGCGGGATCATTGAGAACAAGCTCGGCAGCGAGGAGGAGGTGGCTGCGCTGCTAAACGGCCTATGCAAGGAGATAATCATCGATTACCAGTCCCATCACTTCGCCAACCTCTTCCAGAGAGTAAACAAGTATTTCGGATCAAAGTGGAACAAGAACAGAGCAAGACTGCAAAGGGATTACTTCAGGAATCCATGGACGAGTATATCTGTGGCGGCAGCTGCTGTGCTTCTTGCCCTCACCTACATTCAGACTGTTTATGCTGCAATGTCATATAAATGCAGCAAACATTAATGTTGTATGGCTTTCAGAAACAATTGCGTTGTGTTTTAATCATGTAATACACAAATCAAGGACAGTGTGTTTTAATCTTCTCCTTTACGTTGATGATCGTAAGCTGCAATTCTTCCAGATTTCGGTTTCTTCTCTTTTTTTTTTCTTTTTTTTTTTTTTTTTTGCATTAAACAAGCAAGAATTAGTTAATACTTTCAAAGAAAACTCAGCTGGATCAAGAAACAGTTAAATTCGACTTCCAAAACCCTAGTTTGCCTCTAAGAGTTCAATTCTAGATATAAGCATAGCCAAACTATGGAACTTGTATTATCATGTACGTCTTTCTTTTAAATGCTTGACCTCTAGAGGGGAGTGTATTATGCCAGATTCCCATGGATCTCATCTGCCTGAACAGGACAGCAGATCAGTTCGCTTCCAGTTTTGGAATCTCAAGGCGCCAAATTACTTGGTGGCACTTACTTAATAGCTCTGTCAACAGATTCCTCTTTGCAGCTCACCAGGTGCTTGCATAACTCTATTGGAGAAGGTTACTCCTTGAGATGGATGTAAGCAGTGTGGCTAATTCACAGACTTCCACTGCTTGTTGCTCATTTTCTCCATAGTTTAGGCAGAAACATAGTTCTGCCTCTAGAAAACTGAAGCAGAACCCAAATCTGGATATTCATTGACATTTAGCGTAATCCTATATATTATCTAAAAAATATAACTTAAAATAGAACCTAAATAAGAACACCTCTCACCTATACCAATTTTTTTTTTTGAAATGACATTTTCTAATCATATAATTTATTTTGTCATGTTGGTAGCTAGCAATGGTAGGTAATCAGTCCACAAGGAAACTTTCCTTGAAGAAACATGTCAGAACACAAATCAGTTCCTTAGCCAGCAGATACCCTCAAGATGAATCATGCGGTTGTTTCTTAATAGGAAGGAAGGGGTCAAGCATTTCTTATCCTTGAAAAAAACCTATATTGCAAAAGATGCAATCAAGCTGACCTCTGAGGAGCAGAAGGATCACTGAAGAAGATGAAGATCAACTATGCAGCGTAGCAGATTCTACGGAAAAGAGAAGACACTCCTCATCTATGAGAAGCCTTCCGTAAATTAGCATGCGCCATCAAAGGTTCTCCTCTAAACATCTGCCAATGCAATGCCGATGCCAGCAGCTCAAGATACTTTATATTGGCCCTCCGGGATTGTAGATCAGGGAAGATCAGAAATGGAGATATCACCGCAATATCGATACTCAGCCTCCAATCGACGACACCGCAGTCCATCCAGTGTCTCAATTGCTGATGAGCTAGATAAATAATGTACAGCACTCGCGTACTACCCTGTATTATATATTCTAATATATTTCCATACTTCACTAAATACAATCAATGGTATCCAGGGCTAGGGTTTTTCCCTCACCTTTGCTGGTTGTTCATCATCTCCGGCGAGGTTCGCGCCATTCTCCGTTACTCCAGGGCAATTGCGATCGCCTACCCTTAAATCGCAATTTTCTCTGGAGGAAATCATCGCGTTTGGCCACCCCGGAAGGTTGCATTTATTCTCTGTCGCTGTTTCTGTTGATCACAGAGATAATGCTCAACTCTCTCGTGGCAACAATTTGACTATACTCATCGCCAGAATTCAGTTTGCGAAGATCATCACCAACTTCGGCCCGAATTCGGTTTGTTATGGTCCAATCACCGGGGATTGTCAAAAAAGGCTACATGAAAAGCAGCTCCCTAAGGTTGCGTTTGGTTCGTGGAATCTTGACAGAATTTTTAAAAATTTAACACGTGGGAATATGATTCCCGCGTTTGGTTCGTCAAAGTCATGGGAATGCAGCATTCCCATGGATGCAACATTCCCACAAATAAGGTAATCAAGATTCCTATTGGAGGGGGTGGGTATCTTGATTCCCTACAAGATTACTTGCAGGATTACTTTTGTTTCCAAAAGTGCCCCTGATTTTATTCAAATATTTTATTAAAAAATCTTAATACCAAACCGTTCAGATTTCTCTTTTCTTCTCCAGCGTTCTTTTCTTCTCCGTTCTCTAATTTTATTTAGTGCCGGTAGATTTGGTGTCGACAATCCTCTAATTTTGGATTTGGTGGATTTGAATTTCTTATATGGATTGTAATGGATAGATTTGAAGCTATAACTATTTTTGTATAGTTATATTACAGTGAATTTAATAGTTTATTTTTTTAATGATAAGATATTTTCAGAAAATATGTATATATCAATTTACTATGTTTTATTTAATTTCTGAAGGTGATATTTTGGTAAAACTCTACCACATTTTAAGAAATGTTGTAAGTAAACCAAACAAAGGAAAGCAGTATTCTCAGGAATTTAAACAATTTGAAACAACGAACCAAACGATGGAATATATCATTCCTGGGAATACAATTCCTGGGAATCTAGATTACTGGGAATATAACATTCCTGGGAATTTTACAAAGCCATGAACAAAACGCAACCTAAAAGCCACACCGCGCTAGCGACCTCATTACAAAGTTACCGTCTCGAATTTCGATAAAACAAACTCGATACATACTGACCGTACCGATCGTGTCGTTTCGACTGTACCAATAATAAAATATTATTTTTTATATTTTATTATATATTGTAATAAAGAATTTTTAATTTTAAAATTTAAAAAAATTAAAAGTGTGTGACCTTTGAGTCACGCCCACCGGTACAATACGAGAAAAAAAATATGGCACGAAATAATTGTGGTGCCGCATGGACGTAAAAAAAAAAAACGCCGTTATTTTTTTTCATTCGAGAAAGATGAACAATTCTTTCTTACTAAAAAAAATTCGATTGTGCTGGTTATACCATGCCAATATCTGCCGGCACAGAGAAGTTTCGGTCGGTACAAGACATACCGACCGAAACGTCGAACTATGCTTCATTCACCCTAAACACGCATTAAATTTCAATCATCAAATCATAGCAAAAAATTTAATTGTAGCAAAAAAAAAAAAAAAAAAAAAAAACCTACACAAACACACACAAATTTAATAAAAAATTACGTGACACGTATTAGACCAATTAATAGCCCAAATGACATACCACATAGGATCGTTTATACTTTTTAGCACAGACGATTTCATCTCCTCTCTTAAACTATTAAAAGGGAAAAATTTGGAGCATTAAAAGGACGTTCTATTTTTATCCTAGAACTGATGTTGGTATTCCTTTTCTTTTTAGCCCTTTCTAATTATTAAATCATTTCTTCCTTGACCCAATATCAACGGTAATAAATAAGTTCTAACATATATAATAGAAGTCACGCGTGACTACATAAATTGTTATTTTTTTTTTTTAATAAATTTAAAGCTTTCATCTTTTATTAGATTTTATATTCTCCGAACATCATCCACACAAAAAGTCAATTGTACATTGCCATCATGATATTCAACATACTGGCACTATATTCTCTAACTTTTTTTTGATCCGAAGGAGACAGTAGCTAACCCATCAATCTAAAGTCTATCCAACCCCCCCAGACGGACTCGAGTCCGAGACCTCCCCTTCATGGGGAGGATTTTCGTGCCACGCGACCTACGGTGGCTGACCTACATCCTCAACTTTTACCACTCAGGAACAATGCAAAAATTATTGACAACTTAAGGAAAACGAAAATCCCACCAATATTGCAACTATTTTGCTAAATCATATACCCATTTACAAATAAAGTAACATTGGAACTATCTTATTGAGTTTATATTGATATCTTTGGGGGAAATTATATATCAGCCTCCGCGTTAGAAATCAGCCCTATTAAGTGCTGCCACGTCAGTCCCGACATGGGCTGATTTGTAATGGTTTTGAAAATAAGAGATGATATGTATTTTTTCTAATATCTTTGCTCATGTGTGTACCTTCCCATACGTCGGCAGGATGGGCAGAGTCGAGGCACAACAGCGTCCGATCTGTATTTCAATCCCCGGGATCCAAGACTATGAAATGGAAATCCTTCGTGGCTCCGAGACATGGAAGGCTATAGGCATCAGGTGGGGCCGACAAATAAAATTTGTCTCATATACAATTTGTTGGTTGAAGTACGTAACTTTTTTAGATAACTACATGTATTTATTTTTTTAAATTAGTACAAATCAGTTCTCTTATTTTTAAAGGCCACGAAATATCATATCAGTCAAAATCAGAATCTAAAATATGACAAAAAGTTGACTGATAAGGATAAGGCCAAAGCTCTCTAGTTAGATATGAACTAGCGAAAAAGTTCACAAAGGGGTTAGACAAATGAGTACAAAAATAGTATTCAATATTCTCAGAGGCACGCTATAAAACATAGAATAAATAAACAACAAACATTTAAATTTTAAATAATAAAAATTATATTATTTTATTAAAAATAAATGAATTAATAAAGGAAGTCACACAGGTGGTTATCTTAAGTTTAGTAAAGGGTTTAATTGAATGTCATCAACTAAGAAAAAGACAGTTCCATTAGATATGGTTACGGGCAAAACTGAATAACGTCTCGACTTGATTAAAAGAATACTTTTTTAATTATATTTTTATTTGAAATTAATAAATTATAATATTTTGTTTTTTTATTTCTTCTTAATGAGATTTGACATTTTTATACCTCTAACAGATTTTGGTCTAAATGTGATCCTTTTATCGTATGAAACAAGGTTTTAAGTTCCGAACGCCATACTCGGTGCCGCCCGAAACTATGCCGGGCCCGCTGGCACGTTTCTTTTTTTTTTTTTTAATGTTCATCCTCGCGAATTCGTGAGGAAGATGGTCTGCCGGTCGCGCCGGTGGACGCGACATTTTTTTTTTTTTTTGTCGCGCCGGTGTCCGCCGCTTTTTTTTTTAACATCACGCCGGTGGCACGATATAATAATATATATATATATAAATATAATATTTTATATAATATATATATATATATATATATATATATTATATTATATATAATATATATATATATATATATTAATATTTTTATTTTTTTTTTTATTTTTATTTTTTTTTATCGGCACGGTCAGCACGTCTCGAGTTTAGAATTTATCGAAAGCTGGCAAGACACGAAATTTAAGACGTTGGTATGAAATGACTAAAACGTCCTTAATTTTTTATCCTGAAAAGTATACGAGTATATATGAATACCTATAAATACCCGTGAACAGCTCCAAACACCTATGTCGCTCGCGGGTGTTCGGGTTTTCAAGATATTCGTGAGTGTTTGGGGTGTTCTTAGATGTTCGGATCTTCAAGATATTAGAGGGGATGAAATATAATTTTCTTAATAGTTAAGTTGATTGAATATTTTGCCACGTCAATGAACAATTTCCTTGTTTTAAAAGAAAATGTAAACCTAAAATTTGTTTAATAAGGAGGAAAATCTATTACTCGATAGCTGTTTCCGCACCTGAAGGACTTACCAAAGTCCGAAGACAAAAAAAAAAATAAAATAAAAATAAATGAAGCACAATCCTGCAAGAAAAGTTTCTATTTAAATTACAAAGGTGAGGAAACTTTAAACTTTTGGCCATCTTTTTACGCACATCGCTATTTTATGCCCCTGATAAAATTATTAAAATATATCCATATAATTTAAAATAATTTCATGCGCTCTCGGCCCTGTGAGACGAAACCGTCTTCGTCAACTTAGCTATCTTTGTCTTTCAAGAAAAAATAAAAATAATGTTATCATTTAAAAAAAAGCACGTGGTCACTAAGGACAAAAATACTATTTTTTGAATTGGCGGATGCCTAAGAAAAATTATGGAGGACATAAAAACATAAATGCTCCAAAAATAACTATGCGAGATAAATATTATTTCAATTAATTATATTTGGTTTATGTTATAATAGTCATGATTCGGAATCATTCCAATAATCATTTCCATAATATGTTTACGTCCATCTTATATGCACTAGACTTACTCTAACCCACTAAAGGATCAACTTCCAGATGTTGATCAAGCCGTTTATACCGCGCTTTTTTTTTCGGAGTTAATGATAACTAGCTTTTAGTAGCTTAACTAGCCACACTTAGTTTTCTCCATTTACGTGCAAGAAGAGCCGCTGTTTATATTTCTCTTAAACAAACAAAAATTTTCTATATAATCTCTCAAGATATACGTCACTTAAAGGTAAGAGATTCAGGGTCTAGATAATATAATTTGTAAGTTTAAACTTCTATTTATATTTCAAGAGGCATTTGAAATTTCTTTAATAGGTTTTGAAGTATTTTTACCGGTGCGGATTGGTGGTGCACAGAAAAAATTTCACTTCATTATTTCAAAAATACAAGTATAAGATTAGTGACGGACAAAAACAACTCTCTCTCTCTCTCTCTCTCTCTCTCTCTCTATATATATAGGCTATTATCAGATCAATCTGATAATAGTTTT
This sequence comes from Xerophyta viscosa, assembly GCA_002076135.1. Classification (NCBI taxonomy): domain Eukaryota; kingdom Viridiplantae; phylum Streptophyta; class Magnoliopsida; order Pandanales; family Velloziaceae; genus Xerophyta; species Xerophyta viscosa. The sequence continues at coordinate 235,384 of MJHO01000175.1, read as the reverse complement.
TGGTAAGCTAATATCTCAGCCGTTGATCTCCTTGATTTAACGGTTGAGATTTAATATTAACACTTAACAGCGCCGTTAAATACTTAACGACGTGAATCGTTATTCCGTTAAATGTAAAATTAATTCTCAGTCGTTAGATCAAGAAGATCAACGGTTGAGATATTAGCTTATCAAAGTTATCTTCAGCTCTCAAAAATACAAATATAAGATTAGTGACGGACAAAAACAACACAACATTCATCTATATATTTCTGACGGACACAAACGGTTTGTGCAACCCGCATACTTAATATTAAACACCTATATTAAGCAACCGATAGATCGGTATAATTGATAGAAATAATTTCTACTTATAAATTAAAAAATATATATATATAATTTTACTAATTATAAATTTTAAAATATTTTTAAATTAATTGAGACAGATGCGTTGCATGTACATCATCCGCTGTGCTGGTCCTTATAATATATCCACGATATATAATACGATTGGGGCCAACATTTTCAACTGAACTTGGTCGAAATAATTGAATGCAGGTAGCTTAAACTCAACATTGACTTTGACTAAAAGAAGGTGCTGATAAGAGAATATAATAACTCTGTTTATGCAAAATGTCATGCACGTGTTTATCAAAATTTTTGTTTATTTCCAATAAAAGAAAAAAAGAAAAAAAAATCTAAATCGGCCTCTAAAGTCTGAAATAGTTTCTGATGTTTACTATTTACTAAAGTAGCGGGCGTTGAGGATTGTTTTGGAATGATTTTGAGAAAAGGGCTATTTATTAGTTTGGGTAATACTGGACGTAGAAAAAAAATTCTACTAAAAAATTTATCAATTTATATAATTTAAAATATTTTTGGAATAGTGAGGAAATTCTAATAGATCTATAATTAATATTAATTTTTTTTTTAAAATATTCTAATAGATTCTTTGAAATTCTAAAGTTTAATAAATTTGAAGCAGATCTGTTTTTAAAATTAGTTAAGTGTAAAATTTCAAATACTTATCTTAAATTATTTTTTTTAAAAAAAAATCATATAACAATAATATACTTTATTAAATTTTATAATTTTTATATTAAAATTTTCTTAAAAGAAGCACTCACAATTTATTATTTTAGCTATCCCAATTGGTAGAATTTTGAATAAATTACTTGGACATAAGTATTACTCTATCATTTATCATCTACAAGTTTGATCATCTATGTAAAAATGTCAAATCAATTAATCAACTGCTCTGGATGGTTTTGGGATGGAGATCTCCGACCGCCGCACCGTGCGGTCACTCCCAACTATCACCATCTTTTTTGCCTATTAACTTAAATTTTTTTTAAAGAATATTTAATTTATCTACAATTTGTATGTTAATTTTTTTAAAAAAAATATTTCTAAATAAATATTTTAGTACTCCAAAATTTACAGGAACAACGGATTTATAACGGGTTAAAAATTATTTTTTATTAACTTTGGATACCAAAACACTTATGTAGAAAAAAATTTTGAAAAAACTTTCAACATTAAAATTGTAGATAATATTAAAATTTATATTTTTTATATTAAAAATATTTTGAAAAAAATACAATTAATAGTCAAAAAGGTGGTGGTAGTAGAAAGTGGCCGCATGATGCAACAGCAGGAGATCTCCATCCGATACTTTTGCTTTGTTCAAAGGGAGTTGCATATCAACCCCTCATTTTTTTTAAAAAATAAAACATATCAGTCTCAAAAAATAAAAAAAATACGCTAACGTGGCAATACATACAGCTTTGTTCAATAGGAGTTGTATATCAGCATCTCATTTTTCTAAACTTTACATATCATTTCATAAAAAATAAAAAAAATATGATGACGTGACAACACTCACACATCAACGAATTATTCTATTTTCATAAATTGATACGTAAAACTTCTAAAAAATGGGGGCTGATATCAAGTTCTCTCAGATTTTTTGTCAAGAATCGATACATATAGGTATTTTTTATAAAACTTCTTTCTTCCAATATTAATTGTAGATTTTGATAAAAAATTTATGTTCAAAATCTCTTATAAAAATATTTTATTTTGGAATTCTAACCTCTTAACTGACATAAACGAATTTTATAAACTATTTTCAAACATTTTACTATTTTGGAGCCGTAAAATATCTTTATAAAATACTTTTTTAAAAAAAAATTGAGCATAAAAATTAAATCCATAATTTTTATATTCAAAATAATATGACTAGGTATCAATCCTTACGATAAATTGGTGAGAACTTTGAGGTTATGGGCCGTAGAGAATTCACGTCCCAAAGATCAAAGAAGGACACAAAAGAGAGTGAATTAACTACGTATCTTTGAATTGCTTTTATTTAATTAGATAAATTAATTATTAGCTACTCCATGACGTATAAATTATTTATAAATTATTTTATGCAGACATATATCATCGTCGTTTTTATATTTTGAATAAAGTAAAAAACTATCATGAAATTGACAATTTTAGCATCTGTTCTTACTCTAGAGCTGGTTATCTCCATCAATATAAGATATTTTATATTCTCACTTTGATTTTCTGGTATCGAAATATGTTGAATTTTTTTCAATTTGTAATCATTTCAATTAATATTTTTATTTTCAAAATTATACAATTATTTATGATCAAAAGTAGAATTATCATTCCAAATACTATTTTGATAAAATTCTATTTCTAATAATTGATTAATACAATATATGTCACAGATAAAAATAAAAAGATTTAAAGAAACTTAAGTGGGGGGAAAAGGACCTATATATCAGTCATTCAACTATTAAACCTTACAAATAAGTCTCTCATTTTATCTGTTATTTTTGTCCCAAAATATTTATTCAAAAATATTTTTTTAAAAATTTTTAATATTAAAATTATAGATTTTAATGAGATCTATAATTTTATATTGAAAATTTTTTAAAAACATACTTCTTATAAGATTTCAAATTTTAACAGATTAATTAATTAATGTTGAAACTATTAAGACTTTGCAGCCTCCAAATATTTATGTAAAAGTATTTTAGAAAAATATTCAATAAAGTTACAGTTTCATCAGATATTATAATTTTTATGTTCAAATTTATTTAAAAAAATATTTATATAGTGGTCAAAATAATTTTAGCACAAAAATTATAAAAAATAATTTTTAAAGTTTAAATCATAATTTAAAAAATTTAAACTGATTTAATTGAGTAAAAAAATTAGAGACTAATATATAATTAATCCAAAAAAACTATAAACTACTATTAGCTCCGATAAAAAGTACCTGTAGGTTAAAATTATTACTTTCGACCCCTTAAAAGCATTAACTTATTTTTCATATAAAAAAAAAAAAAGCATTAACTTATTCCAAATTTTATCACAAATAATACCGGCCATGTCGCTGTCCCGTGGATCAAGCGGCACAGCACCGCCACATCTGCATATTTTAAACTCTTTCCACGTTGAACATTAACCACATCACAATCCAGCAAACAGCCAACAGCTCCCCTTCGAAGATTCCTAAGCCGGTTGTACATACTTATCACAACGTAGCAAACTAGATTCCGCCACGTGTTCACCCCATAGTGGGTTCTCGTTGATCTTTCAGAAGCCGTTTATCTAGATTCTAGAAGCCCTCTTCAATTCCGTTATTTAACTGCCACTACACATCGAAACGCAACCGTCATCTCCAAAGTTCAACTCCGTTCTTCCCAAAACTTCTTATCGCTTGCTTGTGATCGAGATCATGGGAGACTTTGTGCAGCTTATCCCGGAGTTGCCGGAGGACATGGCAACGGAGTGCTTGGTTCGTCTGCCGTACCAAGACTTCGCCGTCGCTCGCGCCGTCTGCAGACGGTGGCGGGGACTCCTCGACTCCGATTATTTCCACGAGCTACGAAAATCATCCCGTAAAACACACACCATAATCGCTTTTCTACAGGCAGTTTTACATCCCTCGCCGGAGTTGCCGACCAAGTCGCCGCCGGCGTACCAACTTAGTCTCTACGAGCCGAAGACCGACACGTTTTCTTATTTTTATTCAACAAAATAAAAAATGGACCTCTGCTTCACTCCCATTCAACCCAGGCTTTCCTCGAGGAGCACCCTTGTTTTGCCAGCTGGCTGCCGTCGGCCGGACGTTGGTGGTCATCGGCGGCTGGGAACCGGAAACGTTTTCCGTCTCTAACGGCGTTTACATCTACGACTTCTTGAAAGCCATGTGGAGGCGTGGATCCCCCATGCCGGGCCCACCGCGTTCCTTCTTTGCTGCGGCGGCGGTGGAGGAGCTCGGGGTGGTGGTTGTGGCCGGCGGCCATGACGACAACAAGAACGCTCTGAAGTCGGCGATGGTGTACGATCTTCGAAACGACGAGTGGGCCGTGATACCCGACATGGCCGTCGATCGCGACGAATCACGGGCAGTTTTCATGCACGGCCGTGTACACGTGCGAAATGCCGTCGAGGTTGAGGTTTACTACCGAAACGTTAAGAAGGCAATATGTGTGCGACACAGTAATATCAGTAAATAATCTGAGAGAGCGGTAGACCACAGAGCTGTATGCACTGGGACGGTGTGGGAAGCAGATTCTGGCGAAGTGACGTGTTACCGCGAGAGAGCACTGCCCACGTGTCCGAGAGCAGTTGCGGTGGGGCCAGGCGGGGTGATGTACACCTGCGTCGGGCGCGGCCTGGTCGTTTACGATGGCGTCACGTGGCGGCAGATCGCGACGCTGCCGGATGAGATGCGAGGGGCCTCGCACGTACTGTGCTACGACGGGGACCAGTTGATGGTTCTGGGGCCGTCGATACACGATGGGGCCCACCAGGTGGCGTTCATAATGGAGATGGGGAAGCCGAGGTGGAAGAGAGTGGAGCTGCCGCCTGAGTTCGCCGGACACGTGCAAGCCTCCTGCTTTCTGCAAGTCTAAGTATCGCGTTCTTTTACGTTTTTTTTTAAGGATAATTTTCTTTTTGTTTAGGTTTTTGTAAATAGGAGTTCTTGGAATGTAGTTCGGTTATATTCCAGACGTAGTAGATTTAGAGGGAGCTTAAGGCAGGTTTCCTCGCTAAAAAAAGGAAAAAGAAAATTATAATGATAAAAAAGTTCCTGTTTGGAATGTTTTTTTTCCCCTTTTTTTTTTGGTAATTTGGAGAAATAAGAGTGAAAAGTAAGTGTTTGTGTGAGTTGAGAGAGTTATGTAAACTCTTACAAAACGAGTCCGTGTAAATACAGAGAAGATTGAAGGTCTCATTTTTTCTTTTGTGGCCTAAATGCAGTGTGTTCAATTTTTTTTCTTTAAGAACAAGAATCACAACACGTTTTCAGACACCGCACATCAACAAGAGATTTTTCCTTTTCTTTGGTAGTTTAAAAAACTGAATTTGCACACATAATTTGTTTGGCGAGAACGTTTCTATTAAACTTCAAGGAGCTAAGCTATTATAAGTCAAAAGCCATCGAACTGTAAATCATGAACATTATGTTTTGTTTTTCAGGAGTATCCTCATCTTTATAGGAGGTGAGACTAATATCTGAGATGGATCAAATGATAACAAACGGTAACGCAACTATAAATTTCACACCCGGATTTAACAACTCTTGTAGGACTTGTTCCTCAAAGATACTACAAAATACTCGGATTTAGCCACTGCAACAAACATGCTAACATGCTCTTCAAAATTGCTTGCAAAGACACTGGATACAGTCAGTGTCATGTCCGATAACTAATAGGAACATCTACTATTTGTGAGTTTACCACATCTAGTGTAGAAAAAGCCAAACTCAGGATACAAGGCGACTTCTGAAATCCACTAACTCGTAGGGTTTTTTTAAGCTTTAGAGAAATAGTGTATGCACCCAGATCGGATTATATTTTTATCCTATCTTCGGCAGAATTCGAAACCGTAGCGGTGGACTGAAATGGGTATAATCCCAACCAGTGTGGCACTATATTTGCCCCTTTACCACCGCTAATGTCCACCAAGTAAAACTATTACGGTATTAGGTTTCCCATGTAAAACCTTATTCTATTAGTTATCAGACATGAGACTGGCCTTAAATAGTGTAATACACATAGCAGGGTCCATTTCGAACTAACGAAAAATATATGTAGAACCCGAAAGTTTTATGAAAGATAAAACAAATACACAGCTCACGCACAAGAAAATGCGGATGTGGCGGACTAGCAACAATCCTATTGAGTTTTGTAAAGCAGGGAAGATGATGCAGATGCAAACAATCCTATTGAGTTTATTGTTCATTATATCAAATACGGTCACAAATACAACGCTCGCTAACCCAAAAAGTACTCCCGAGAAAAATTCAACGTACCGGCTGCTGGTTGTAGTGGTTCTTTTCTTTTTTCTTAGCAGCAGCGAGCTTCGCGCTCCTTGCAGCAGCTTCAACTGCGGCAGCTTTAGCAGCAGCATCCATTTCCTTGCTTGATTTCTTCTTTTTCATTGCAGCAACCTTTTTAATTCTCCCCTTTACATCAACTGCGGATGCATCCTCCGCACCAGCTTCACCACCTGTAGTAGCATCTTCTGCCGTGTTTGTCTCGTTACCGTTCTGCTCTTGCGACGAATCTTTTGCCTCCTTTGATTTATCCTTCTTCGATTTCTTCTTCTTTGCTGGCTTGCTCTCTGATTGAGCAGGTGCTTCTTCCTCCTCACCATTTTGCTCTTCAGCCTTCTTCCCCTCTGCAACATAATGACATTCACGGTAAAATAAGAAGATAGGTAGGAAGATGTTATACTCGAACAACAAACAGTACAATCAAAGACAATTAGAAGATACAAAATACAATTTGTAGCAAATTGAGATTATAATAATGATGAATATGCAATACACGAAAATATCTACTTAGATGAAACGATTCACTCGAAGAATACATAAGCCTTAAATGCAAAAACTTAATTATTCTGCAGTAACAGACATACTACCTTTCCTGTATTCTTGACCAGAGCTCTCCTTAGCTGACAGACCCAATTCAGCAAGGACTGCATCCAGCTCAGCAAGTTCCTTCTTCTTCAGCTCCTTCTTTGAAAGCTGCCTTTCTGTATCTTTGGGTGGCAACGGATCCAGGACAGCATTCTTTCTTATGTGTTCAGAGGACACAGGAGCCTCAGGTTCATGTTCAGGTTCTTCGTCAACATCATCACCCAGATCATCAAGGCCTTCTTCCTCACTTTCACTTTCCTGGAGCTCCTGGAGCTGGTATTACCAAATTTGAATATGCAAATTAAGGTTGACTAAGCCGTTTCATTCAATTAATATCTCAGCATTCACATTAACACAAGCAGGATTACGAAATCCAGGAACTAGATAAAACGTACTATGCGACCATTGCAAACACAAGAGTGAAATTGAGTCAGAGTTTCTGGAATAGTATTTTCTTGATGAATAATCCCTTTTTGAGATACTCGGCAACTAATTTTTTAACCGCACCATGTCCAAAAACTACGAAGATCAATAGCAAAAACAAGCATTCAGAGTTAGGGCATCATCTCCTTGTTATCGGAAGTCCAGATGATTTCAGTTTTGCTATTGCACTAAAGCATATATTTGTTTTAACTATAAAGACCACATTTGTTCTTATTTAGTTCACAATCACATCAGTAAACTACTATGGTAGTATTCAAAAGCTAATTCCGCCTACAAGCTCAAGCAACAGACGAACCTCTGGACAATGGTTGTGGTGTGAAACATTTGAAGTACACAATATCTTAACAAAATGCAACAACTTTGACGTAAGTTTGTACTTCTTAACACATACGCACGCGCACCCTCCCACACACACACACACACACACACACAACACACACACATATATATATATATATATAACTCGAACATTTACTGCAATTTATCGCCATAATTAGCAGAGTTCATGAGCAAAGTGTTTACTAGAGTTACATAGCTTCAATTGCTTGACTTAAACAATGATGAAGTTGGGGTTTTTTCATTCAGGGACTACATGCTGGTTTCAAGTAATTATGCCCTGAAGAATTATCTGTAACTCATACTTCCAGAAATGACAGGCAGGATAACGAAATATTTTCCATGCTACAGGAAGATTCTCAAACCGGGAACATCGAAACCAAGATAGAAATAAAAAACTGAGATTCTTACACTTGAAATATAAACCTACTTTGAACAGCTTGAGGTAATCAATAAGTCATTTGAATTATAATACTAGCTGGGCATTGAAAGCATGATAGAGCATCCAATAGTTTAGAAAGAATCCAAAATTCAAAAGCTTTTATTTCGTTCCGATAGAAGATGCACAATGCAGATTGTACCAGTTACAAAGCTTCCAAAACAGCATGTTACATGACTCTTGTAATACAAAATGAAGCACCTAAGAATTCTTCAAGATCCTAACCTAACATCCAAAATCTAACCATCAATTTTCTATATATTCCAACTCGTACCAAATCACGAAGTACGAATGGGGTAATAGCATATTGGTAGCAGATCCAAAACGGTGATTCTACACATTCTATAAATTTATAACCCTTCTAAAAAGAGATTCCAGCTGACCTAAATTCAGAGGAAGGAAGAGAGGAAAAAGCAAAAATATAGACTTCGCTCGAGTACTTGCATGCAAAAGTGCAAGAACGAGGCCTTACTTACAGAGTTAGAACTAACCACCGCAAAGAAAAGCAGTGGGAACACATTGAAAAGACTTGTTTAAAAAATTCCCCACTACAATAATATTGGGACTTCACAACATCTATGTATCTTCCATTGATCAGGATTAAAAAACAAGTGACATAAAACATAAACACTACACAACTGTTAATGGCGACGAGATGATAAAATGTAAACCTTGCTTTAAATACATTCACTTAATGACCACAATTGCTAAAGCCACCTAAAACTAAGATGCTCAAAAGAAAAGGTGCTATTCAGTTCTTAACCAGTTAACCACCAATAGAATAGGTGTTGAATTATTTACTTTACAGAAACTTACACGCTCATCATGAATTCAACAAATGGATACCACAATTCACAAGCTGGAATTACAAGTATAAATGCAAGACCTGCTTGCTACTGATTGTATACTACATGCATATTACTGACATAATCAGTCAAACAGCAATATGGAGGAACTAGGAACTTGACAGATCCAACAACCTTAGAGAAGATAAGAAACAATGCCTTAGAGAAGATAAGAAATAGTGCCATTACTTTAATTAGATACCATTCATATCATCAAATCTCGTATCCTCACCAATATCATTTGAAGAAATTAGATGGTGCATACCATCAAACAATTGTCTAGAACCATTCTAATCATATTTACTGAAGAATTCCATCCTAAAAGATTCACGCTTGATTAAGTTATGAAGCAGAGTAAATGTTTTAACTTCAATTTAACAACTTATTTATCTTATTTCCATTTCACACATGTGATATGCTATCGGGACAAAATGCAAAAAAGATTAATATATATATATATATATATATATATATAAATGCAACCAGCAAAATGCCAAACCATCCCACACATAAGATAAACTTATTTGCAAGCATGAACTAGTCACATAATCATAGATCACCAACACTATCAATATACTAACTCGCTCTAAATCATCCTACAGTCCGTTTCTAAATGGGAAGATAGTTCCTATCACATAAAATTTTGTAACAAATCCAACAAAAATTAACACTATTTAGTGTATGGTAGAACTAAGAGCAAGATCATAGAAACATACATAAATTAACTCAGATGTTAAGATAAATAAAATCGAATTTAATGTGTCTGATCGGATGCAAACCTCATCTAATGCACTTGAAGCATCTTTGCCCTGCTGCTGGTCAGGGACTGCCCACGCCGACTGCGGCGGCGCTGTCGTAGCATAATAATCGTCATCGTCGTCTACGTCAGCCCACGATTTCACGGTGAGCGGCGTCGCTGCCCAGAACACCTGCTTCTGCTCGCCGGAATCTTTCCCTGCCGCCGCCGATGAAGATCCCTTCGAACTCTTGCTGCCCTTGCTGTTCTTAGAATCCTTGTCTGATTTCTTCTTCTTCTTGAGAGATTCGAGAGCCGCGAAACCGTTGCTGCTGCTGATCTTCACCGAGCCATCGTCCCTATTCCTACTGCCCCCGCCGACCATCCTGGGATCGATCGTTTCAAAATTTCCTCGCCGATTGAAATGCGATCGAATCGACTCCAACCGGTGCGTTATGAACTATTGTTTATTTAATTCTGGCTTTTGATGTTTGATTAGAGTTAGACTCGTATCTGAGCTGAGGGGAGAGAAATGGAGAAGCAAGTAAGAGAGAGAAAGAGATGGGAGAGAGCGAACAGAGACGCCACTATACGGAGGAGACGATAGGATTTCTGAGAAGGTTGGATTACGTTATGCTACGCTGCTCCTCGGTTTCGGTCGGTTTTATATTTTATTATTTACCAGTATTATAGACCTGTAGAATGTACGGTTTGTATATAGAATGATTTTTTTTTTTTTATTTTTTTTTTTTTTGTATTCAAATGCTAATTCTACTTTATTAATTTTCATTCTCTTCGTAGCTCACATAATTTGCATTTGTTAGAGAGAAAATATTACATCGGACTTCTACCAAAAAAGATTTTGGTAACCATGTGGGTCTCGGGTTATAAGATAAGCTAGCCTGAGATGAAAAAATGGATAAGTCTCGAGTATTGGATACCTATAAAATCTCGTTGATCATCCCCAAAAAGGATTTTGGTTGCTATGTGGGCCCAGAAAAATTTGGTTGGAAATAAAATTTGTTTTATCATTCCCTTATCGTCTCAATTCCAATTTTTTAAAATCAGTATAGAGATCCTTTCTGCAAAATTAGTGGCAATATATCAAATTTGTTCCCTTTGAAGTTTTGTAAAATGAACACAGCTAAGTTTTGAAACATATTGGAAATTGTAAACTTTAGCTACTTATTAGATTGTTAGAATATCTGTTAAGATTTTGTACTAGTATATATATCTGACAGTTTTACATCTGATCCACAAATTGAAATGGAAAAACCTCATCTTATTATTATATTGATATGGATACATAGTAGAACTTGCATGCCTGTTTTTGATGTTACACAGATAAAAATGAACTGCTTGATAGGAGAGAGAAGCCAACTGAAATGAATTATTCGGAAGACTGAAACAATTAGAGGAAGATTGGAAACTTAGTTCACTACTTTTCTGTTAGAATATTTGATTTGACAAAATCATCCGTTTCGTAGATTGTTCACATATATATAAGGTGGTGTTTAGTTTGTCTGTTTTAAATATTTACAGTATCTGAGATCTGGATCATTCTTGACCTCGATAACTGGTTATTGTAATTACTTATTTTTGAGCTAATATAAGTTGCTTACATATAAAAAAAAGAAAAGAAAAAAAGAAAAAGAAAAATATTACATCAGTCTCTCCGTAGCTCACATAATTTGCATTTGTTAGAAGAAACAATGTTACATCAGTCCCTACTTATAAATCAACGCCTTATTTTAACTTTTTTATTCAATCGTTTTCTAAAACAATTAACCAATATAATATTTTAATCTAATATCACGTTACGTATACTAATTAGTATAATATAAAAAATAATTCATTATATATTTATATATTATAATATTGTTTATATTTATAGCACTGGATCAAAAATTTATTTACAAATAACTATATATTGCATCAAAAATTTATATTAATTAATATTTTAAAGAAATACAATAATACAATTTATTATATATGAATATTTATGTATAACATAAGACAAATAAAAAAAAAGTTTATATAACGTTGATGAACTATCTATTTATGTAAATATTAAGATAGAAAAAATTACAATAAAAAATCTTATGTCCATATTAATGTCAAAATAATTTACTTAGCTAGCAGTGAATATTTAATTACAACCATAACCATAATTTCAATGAAATACCTAGACATTTGTTCAATAATAGATATTTTAGGTGAGATTTAAATGTGTCTATATATATATATATATATATATATGTATATGTATATATATTAATGTCAATTTAAATTGTTCAACTAAAATTAGCTTTATTGTTCTATATATTTATTTATAAAATAATGTACATAAATTTAAAAGTTATATTTTTTATATAAAATATATAAATTATCTTATATAAAATATATAGTCTAAATATTATATAAATTTAAGTGTTATATTTTATAAAATAATTTTATACATAAAAAGTACATATCAAGTAAATTTTTTTAAATATATAATATTCAATATTATATATTTAAAAAAAATTTACAGTTCGCAAGAGTAAATAGTCAAAATTAGTGGACCTTAAAGTACATGTCGGAGCCCAATTTGCTTTCGAGCTGCAATTCTAAATCAATCTCCTCCCCCGTTTCGGTGACCCTCTCTCCAGACCATCTTTTCCAGCTGACTGAATTTCCTCCTCCCGTGATTGCTCTGCCTCCCGCTTCCGATCCCGCCGCCAACCGAGGTATATGCCACTGCCTTTGCGCCTTAGTTTCACAGTGTTTGAGTGGGGGCAATTGACCCCACTGGTTATATAGTGGATCCGCCCATAGATACAATTAGGATATAGCCGAACTTATGTCTCCTTGTCCTCTTTTAAGGGAGTGATGTCTGGAACATGATCATTTTTCTTTCTTTGTGTCTTTTTGGTCTCCATTTATTTGTGTTTTTTAATTATTCGAAAGATGGTTGATGTGTTTATCCTATCAACATGCAATATCATGACGTAACGTGTTTTTAAAGAGTTTTAAGTATAGCTATTTAAATAGTTGCAGCACTTTGTGATTTTGTGCCTAGGAGTTCCTGTGCTGTCCTCGGACTAATGCCTGACAAGAGTCTTGATCGCAGCAAGGATGGTGGTGCAGCCACCAAAAGAACTCTCCCTTCTTGGATGAGTTCTAAAGAAAATAATGAGAAATCTCATAGGAAGAGGACAACTGATTCTCAGCATGTCAATGACGACAATGGCAACGAAACTACAAGCTCTACTGAGACACGTCAAAAATCTTTGCCCTTCTCAAAAATTATGGTAACTATTTGGCATAACTGATTAGTAAAAGTCGTAGCATTAATTATCTACATTAGCTTACTTCCCCTCTGTAGTATCACAAAAGAAGTTAATGCAGGCCATGTTTTAATTGATAGGAAGGTGTTGTATTTGCATTATCTGGATTTGTTAATCCCGAGAGGAGCACATTACGTTCACAAGCGCTAGAGATGGGAGCGGAGTATCGCTCTGATTGGAGCTCAGATTGCACTCTTCTTGTCTGTGCATTTGCAAATACCCCAAAATTTAGGCAAGTGGAGTCAGATTGTGGCACTATTGTCTCAAAGGTTCCTTTTAACTCATTGAATTTGTGCTTTTGAAGAATGCTCTATGATTCATACATCTGAGATAATATTCTGACGTCTCTGTCATGCCGTTTATTTTACCACGATACATAGTTGATTACTTGAGTCATCACCTTCTTACTTACTAATGCATACTCAAATAGTAGTTATCCCTCTCAGCATGTTGCGTTTCAAATTTTATTTAAACAAATTAGTTACCCAAGGTGTTCTTTCCTTATCAAAAGGTTGTCGCTGCTTTCGTCATAAATTTACCCTCTTGCCAATCTTCCTTTGTGTTGTTTATCAGATTAATCTAGGTTTATGTGCAGGAATGATTTAGAAGCTAATTTTTACTTTTGCTATTTTCTTGTTGCCATTCATTAATATAAGTGATATTTAAGAATTAAGAACACTTCAAGAATATAATCATTCAAAGTACAGCAAACTGTGGGCCTTTTATTTCTGATTTGTTCTCGTCCTGCTGGCTGTTTCATGATTTTCGCTTTTCAGGCTGTAATACACTAATACTTGTTTCCACTGGTAGCAATATTGATCAAATCACAATTTGATCCTAGATGAAGCCATTTTATATCGATTTAATTAAAAGCTTAAAAAGAGTCCAAATTAGCACTTCCTCAGTCTGCTTTTTTCTTCTTCTTTTCTCTATCATGTGTGTGTGTTGTTTGCGTCAATGCAGGGTTGTCTTCCAGCTACAGTCAAAATTTCCTTCTTGTTCCATCACAATCATATAATCTTCTTTATTATCGTCATTTTGTTCTCTCTCTCTCTCTCTCTCTCTCTCTCTCTGTATATATATATATATATATATATATATATATATATATATATATATATATATGAATTTCCATATGCATCTCAGGCATAAGAGAACACTATAACACCTAAAGAAGGTTATAGAGGATTCAATTACTTTATTTTGACCGATCGTTTGCAAAGTTTTGCAATTTAGAGAGCATGATATCTGCCATCTTTTCCACAGACACTCCAGTGGTATTTTTCTGTTTAGTTCATTTGTAGGTCACAACTAGCTATAGCTAATAAGCACTCTAAATTCTTGTTATAGGATTGGATTTCAGAATGTTACAACCAGAAAAAGCTTATTGAAATTGATCCTTACCTTATGCATGCTGGGAAACCTTGGCGACATATGAACAAGAATTATGAAGCTCACCAAGGTGATGTTTCAGTTTTCTTTCACTCTATGGAAGTGAGAATGAAGTTGAAGCTTTTAGAAACTCAATCACTAGTTCCTTACGCAATTATGCTGACGGAAAAAAAAATTTTTTATATATATAGGGAAAACTTAAAAGTAACTTCTCTGATGATAATTTTGGGAAAAGTTTAGGTAATAGTTGATCTAGGATTATGTAAATAAATACAGTATAATCATGGCAAATCTTAGTGTTTTCTTGGCTTATAGCAAGAAAAATAAATTGTAAACCCGTGAAAAGCATGGGTATTGCGCTAGTGTTGTTTGAAAAATTTGTTGACGTCGTCCATAGTGCTTGCGCCCGGTGTTATACTATTTTGTTAATGGTCATGTTCATTTATTCATGATTCATGAAGATGCATTGGTATGTGCTACGCCCATATTGATAGCATGTTGCATTTTTAGATATGCTCATAGTAAATTAGGTGTTGCATTTTTGTTTTATCATTATTTTTCTTCCTAAGTTATAAGAATCCATGCAGATGAGAGGAAATTTCAGCATAGGAATGTTGAGAAGCAAGTTGAAAGATCACATGCGATGTCTGGATCTATGGTGTCTAAGGTTGGTATTGATGGTCTTTAATTTACATAAGCAACTTGCGAGCAGCTTTATAGTAAATGATTTTTGAAAACTGATAGGTATTAGAGGAAAATTAAAATGTCTCATCTTACTGCATTCAATCTAGGTTTCATACATATATGTACCACCCTTGATTGGTGGCTTGTATCGTATCGATCCTTTTCGCTACTGTTTGTAGGCTTTTTTACAGCTGCTTATAGGCTTTTTTCCCTTATGAAAAAAGGAGTCCTGGATCTGCTGTGAACATGTTTCATAATTTAGGAGAACTCTGTAAGTTTATCTGGTTGTGATCTGGTCCAGTTTTAACTTTTAACAAAACGGGAAATTGCAAATATTTTTGGAACTTCAACTTGGTCCCAATTTTTTACAGTTCAGAAAAGCTCATCGATAATGTGTTATATACACTCACAATACATTGATTTATGTCCATCCTTGATTTATATGTGAGGGCTAACTATATTCATGTATCGTTGAAACAAAAAAGAAAAATTTTCATGACTAGCTGCCATCTTTAAAAAAAAAAATTCTGGATTAAAAAAAACTCAGTACTAAAAAGTAAAAACTGTCAAGTGAAATAATTGAGTTAGTTTAGTAACAAACATACTTTAGTAGCGAACATACTTTATTTATGTTCCTAACAAGTTTGGTGAATTATTCGGAACTCAAGGTAATGTTAGAAAAATAAAGCAATTATATCTAGTAATTCAATCTTGATCTATATGAACATTTCCAATTTGTTGCTCATCAACGCTTCAATTTCCTTGGCATAGAAAGTATAATAATTGTGGAATCTTCTCTTTATCTTTTGTTCTATTTTGACCTTGATTTTAACCCGCTATTTCTATATCTTATTTTGTTCCCTGACATTGTTATTGTATTCATAACTAGAAGAATGATAGTGCAAATAGTTGGAGGAGGGCATATATCTCTACCGCTAGGTTTGAAATTCAGTTAAGAGATATCATAGAATGGGTGGAACAGTCATTAGCTTCTCTTCACTGGCGACCCGGGGGATGCAATGATGGCAGCCGCCCCCCGTGGGGTCTGGGGATCGGAATGTTCCAATCCCTAATTTTTATTGAGCATGTGTCACTACAAAGACCCTAATTATTAGAGGATGAAAATGCTGTCTTTTTTAGCACCCTAATTAGCCACTACGAAGTAGCACGAGGATAAAGATGCTTGGTTTATCACGAGATGAAAATGCATGCTCCTGTCTCCTTTTTTTTCACTCTTTTTTCTTATTTTATTTTATTGTTCGTGATCTTTCATCTGCGCACTTGTCTCCCGCTTGTATGCTTTAGTCTTTTACTATCCTCTAATAATTTAGCTGACTAGAGCTAATCCGGGATAATATCTATCTAAGTTGGCCAAATAATATCGGCCCAAAACTATCGCAAATATTTATATTCAACTGAAATTGGAAGTGTCATTTCTACATTGCCATTTGTTCGTTGGGATAGCACAAATTGATCATCAAAAGTTTTAAATGATATTTTGAGATGATATCCAAGTAACATGAAAACTAGCATGGTACCGTGTAGATACCATAACCTGTTTCTTATGCTACAAAACTATAGATAGTATTGCTATTGCCACTTTCTTAGGATGAGATGTGCTTGTGCACCTTCCAAGTGTAAACGATCAACATGTGATCCGATGCTTATTAAAATATTATGATATTCAATTATAAAACAAAACTTCTGAGATAAGAAAGCATAGGATATTGAATGTTGGGTCAATAAAATATACGTTCGTGACACCCCCCGCGCGCGCGACTAAAACTTTCCATCCGCCACTGCTTCTCTTCATCTTCTTCTTTCTTGTCATTCGAAATAATGTTCTTGCCTCTCCATTGGTCGTTCCTCCAACTCCAGGCCCTATGCCTCATATTCCCATTTCTTAATATTTATCCTAACTCCTAAGATGGTGTACCTCATCCATCCCTGCCATTAGCAGACCTAGAAGAGATCCAAGGAGTGACTGGTGGAGAAGTCTTTGTGCCTTTGTCCTTATTCAATGTCAAACCTGTATGTTGGCACTAGCCGCAAACCCAGCAAACTCGTGGTGGCAATTGCGCGCCAGGTCCAATGTGGATCTCTCCCCTGATTCCATACCTGGAATACTATGATTTTGAAATTTTGCAATTGTGTCCCTAAAACTGCTATTCGATTCCAGGAGCTTTGTGGTACGTTAAATTCAGCGCTGTCAACACTGTGATACATGTACCATAAACGTTCTTGGCAGGGGGTTTTTCTAAAAGTGAAACTTTTGAGGTGCTGTTTTGATTTTTTTTTATTTTTTTACATGGTGCTGAACTTTTTTCCCCTAATCCATGTGTTAAGTTTTGCTACGGTTGGTTCGTAGACCTTTCTGCTAAGATTCATTTATTCAGAATACCTTTATAGATATTCAAAAGTAAAGCTTTCCACTCCCATTCTAGGGCATTTTCTTGATGTGTGCCGAATCTTGGATCAGAATCAAACTTGGAAAGAGTAGTATTAAGGCATGAGCTATCGCTATCATTATTTCTACATGAATTTCATGCAATGTAGACATGATATATTTATTTTCATATAAAAGAAAAGATATATCTTTTTTTCATGATAGTAACTAGCAAAATTGTGGAAATTGCAAGAGATTTAGCAATTTCACTCGTCTTACATACACGTTTGATCTGCAGGCAGAACCTTCTAGTTCTTTTAGCTTTAAGGATCACTTCACTCCTTCCAAAATAAGTGATTGGGCTGCTGATGACTTGAGTCAAACAATCTCATGGCTTGAAAGGCAGGAAGAAAAGGTGAATAGATGTACTGGTAATTTTGTGATCATGTAATTTATTTTAATTTAAAATTAAACAAGCGTCTCTCAGTACCCGTTTCAATTTCTTATTTCTTGAAAGAACCATAAAAATCCGGCTTTTGTACTTCCTTTAATTTCGTTTCTGTTCTTCTTGTTGGTATGATCATAATCATATGGATTACTTTTTTTGGCTGGAGACGAGTGTTAGAGAAGGTTCATAGCCTCAGCATGCTTAATGATTACCTCTTTTGGGTTGACTGTTTGAACCATATGGAACATATGATAGATGCTTTTGATCACTGAAGAATATATGAAGAGGGACGACAAAAAGTTGTTTGTGGTTTACTGGATATATGTTGTCTCATGAACTTATAATTGTTGATTGCATGATTAGTTCTTTTAAAGCATTCCAAGTAGGTACTGTATATATTATTATGCAAAATGTGGGGAAGCATATTAGGTCATAGTTGGAGAATGGTTTTTTTTTTCTCTCTCTCTCTCTCACATACTTGGACTTGACTAAATAAAAGTTGTTTTGTACTGTTTGATTATGACCTGCTAGCATATTAACTAGATGCCTTATCGTAACAGCCAGAGCCAGATGAAATGAAGAAAATAGCCGCGCAAGGGATCATTACTTGTTTACAAGATGCCATTGAATCACTTATGGAAAATCATGTGAGTACTTATGTTATTCATTATGTCTTTACTTCTCTTCTGCCAGGTTGTGATTTGAGGGAGATGCAAAATATAATCTAAGTCATTGTTTGGTTATATTTCTGCTGGAATAAATTCTCCGTCGTCGATGTGGGAGTTCTATCCAAGAAGCTGATGGGCAGAAGAACAAAGTACCCTATGGCTACTGATTAACAAAACACTTGATTTGTACCAAGAAAACAGTTGGAGCAGAATCCAAGATTCCTCTTTCACTTTACTCTCATAAACAGTAGTGACATCCACTTTACTCACACTTAGGGTTCTTATTACGATAACAATCAACTAGCTGATTTAGGGTACAAATTAATACTAGAAAAGTGAATAGAAAGACAACCTTTCTGGCGGGGTCGTCCATGCCATCTTACTTTTTGTGAGAGCTCCTTTGCCACCTGTAGTTGATCTATGGAAGTGGTCATCTTTTGCCTGTGCGGACCTTTAAAGTATTTTGTTTGTCGTTTAGGCAAAATAATTATCACTAGAGTAAGGCTAGATTAACCAAAAAAAGATAACCCGTATCCACCCAACGTGTATCCCAGGGTGTGATCAAAGAGAAATTTTTAAAAAAATTTAATGCATCTGTCGACAGCTTATTATGTGTTTTGGATGAGTTTGCGCCATCTTTTTTGGATCAAGTAGTATTTCTTTTTCACTATTATGTAAACCTTAATGTCAAGTTCTGAACATATGGCCTCGACGGCAGACGTAACTGACTTCTATTACTAGTGGTGTTCTCAGCTTTACTTTCAGATGATATAAGACACTTAAGTGGGGTGAGCCCAGCGGCACACTGGTAGGAGGCCCTCTCCTCACCGACACTAGTATGGGTTCGAATCCTAGCAAAGCCAGTATGGCAATGTCATCCGCAAGTATGGGCACACCCAACCCACCCCACCCCCCCCCCCCCCCCCCCCCCCCCCCCGCCCCCCCCCCCCCCCCCCCCCCCCCCCCCCCCCCCCCCCCCCCCCCCCCCCCCCCCCCCCCCCCCCCCCCCCCCCCCCCCCCCACCCAAAAAAAATAAAAATAAAAATAAAAAAAAATCATGTGTCAGTTTGTGTGATGCTCCACCTACTCTTCTCTTTAGTTACGAAATTTACCATTTGCTTGTTTTTTCTTTCTAGCTGTCACTAACAATTGTCGAATTATTTTAGGATATCCAACTTGTAATGGAGCAGTGGATGTTTGTTCCTCGTGTTGTCAAGGAGTTGGTGAATGTTGATGTTGGAATTAAGAAAGGATCACCATTGAAACAAGAACTCTTGGAGCAGGCCATGACATGTAAAAAGATTTACGAAAGGAAATATGAACTTGTTGACGGATCTCCAAGCAAAAGCGAGAAGCAGAAAACTGATAATAGTCGGGGTTTAGACTACGACAGTGATCAGACTATCGAAATGACAGAAGAAGAAATTGAATTGGCTTCTAAAGGGCTTGATTCGGCATTTTAAATGGTTTAAGGGAGAACGCTCATTCTACATTACTTAGTGATGTAATAGCTCTGGCCCATTATTTATCTGCCTTTAATAGAATTTTGTATCAGTGGAGAATGAAATGCATGTTTCTTTTGCATACCTGGGATTAGACGTAACATGCCCGGGGTGGATTCATTAGGCTCACGGGTTATGACGTAACATGCCCGGGGTGGATTCATTAGGCTCACGGGTTATGTATATTATAAATTATCAAGGTAAATGGCATCGTGTTATGAAATATCATAACTGTTGGCTTGTCCAGATCTATCTTGGCCGAAAATCTGAGACTTCTTAGTTGGTGGAATATAGGTTATTTATTGCTTGTTAATAGGAAAGGATTGGAGGACATTATAAATACAACCAGGAGTACGCAGGAAAGGAAGGTCAAGCAGATCCCAAAGAACAACTGTCAATCATTCTTAAAAGAGAGTAAGAACACCCTTAAAAATGACACATGTGAATATTCATGAACACATCCGACAACTCACGTGAACACGCACACATACCTCATGATATCCACGAACACATTCGACCGCTCACGAACAATATGTGTGTTTGGGTTGTTCAGATGTGTTTGTAGATATTCGTAGGTGTTCATAGATATTTGTAGATATTCGCATGTGCTCGTATTTTATTAGGATAAAAATAAATTAAAACGTTTGGTCATTTCACACGATAATAGGCACAAAAATGTCAAAATCGATTAGAGAAATATAAAAAGCATAAATTGCCCAAAATAAAATCTCACTTGGTGCTCTGAGAACTCGTCATAATGGCTGTTGTATTCCGTCACACGATGGAGTGAAGGTGATAGGGTAGAAAATAAAATCTGAATAGGGACAGCTCTTGAACTATCGTCCTTGCAGTGACACAGCATAAAAAAAAAGCTTGATGAATATTCTGGAATTATAAATATGAAAGATACTAGTGCATCCAATAAAACTACCAAAATAGTCACTGGTAGATAAAAAAAAAAAAAGTTTATTAAAATATATTATTTTTAAATTATGTGCTTTATATAAAGGATTTTTGTTAGATGATTATAATTATTTATTATTATCATTGACTATTTTAATTATTATTTTAGGTGCATTAGTATTGCTTTATAATTTTTTTTCATTATGTGTCATTTTTAAAAAAACAATCTTATAACTAATTTTGATGATTCTTAGTTTTTTCGTCTCAGGAAACCAACCACTTACAGCTTTCTGCAGCTCCCTCTCCAGATCTCTTCTTCCTCCGCCGTTCGCCGGTCCACCAATTCTCTCTCTCTCTCTCTCTCTCTCTCTCTCTCTCTCATTTTTATGATTTAGTCTCATCAAATAATTACCTTCTTCCCCTCTCTATCGTTTCCCAAAAATGTGGAAACAATTTCTCAGCAAGTTACCGCCCCGCAGATCTTCCAAATCCGATACCAACCCCAGCTCTGCCGGCAAGCGCTTCCCCGTCATGGTCTCTCCCACCTCATCAACCCCAACCACCGCCGCTTTCCATGAAGTGTCGAGCTCCGAGTGGCCCTCCCTCTTCGTCGACAAGATCAACCTCTGCTGCTCCGTCATCCCCGACGATGACGTGGCAGCTCCGGCAAGGATCCATCTCAAGCGCGCCACGTTGTCGGAGCTAGCTGACTTCGCCGCCGGCGCTGCTGCCACCTCCTCGTTCAAATTCACCGAGAAGATGGTCGATGCCGCCCGTAAATTATTCGCAGCCGATCTGTTCCGATCTTTCCCACCAGTCAAACGCGAATCCGACGACGAGTCGGAGCCGTTCTTTGATCCCGCGTGGCCGCATCTCCAATTGGTCTACGATCTTCTTCTCAAGTTCATATCTTCCCCCTCGCTCGATGCCAAACTTAGCAAATCGTACTTTGATCAGTCGTTCATTGCTCAATTGCTCGAATTGTTTGACTCTGAGGACCCGAGGGAAAGAGAATGTTTAAAGGCCATTTTGCACAGAATTTATGGGAAGTTCATGGCTCATCGTGCATTTATCCGCAAATCAGTTAGCAATACTTTCTACCGCTTCGTGTTCGAGACTGAAAAACACAACGGAATCGCAGAATTATTAGAAGTTTTCGGTAGTGTAATTACTGGGTTCGCACTGCCGCTGAAGGAGGAGCACAAGCTGTTTCTATGGCGGACTTTGATTCCTCTTCATAAGCCCAAAATTGTTGGAGCTTATATGCAGCAGCTGACTTATTGTGTTATACAATTCATAGAGAAAGAGCCATCTCTAGCGAGCACGGTTATAATGGGATTGCTCAAGTACTGGCCGGTTACAAATAGTCAGAAGGAGGTGATGTTTCTAGGTGAACTGGAAGAAGTATTGGAGTCTACTAACATGGGGGAGTTTCAGAAGTGTATGGTGCCTATGTTCCGGAGGATCGGCTGCTCGCTCAATAGTTCGCACTTTCAGGTAATAATCTTCACTTTCTTTAATGAATACCTCTAATTCACATTAAAAAAAAGTTGAATTTGGTAATGTCTTGTTAAAACAGTGATCTAGAGAAATCACTCCATGTATATTACTTAGCCTTCTAAAATGCACCAATCATCAAAAGAATGGTAGTGCAGATATTATGTTGTACCTGTAGAATAGATACACTAGCTAAACCTAATGTTTTAGTTTCTTACTGGAGCTGGGATTATTTTGTAGCAAGTTAAATGGTCTCTCTATCAACTGGAAACTTGTTTCATAGTGATTCATTTATTAGCTAAAGGGAGAGGTTTGAGTCAGGTAGACAACTAACCTAAGACTTATGTATAGTAGATAGTGCAAAGGGAAAGGACATTAAATCCAATCAAGGCTTGAGATTGTTAGATTTCTCAAAGCACACCCAAGGAGGATATTCATGATGACGCACAGATTTTATTTATTTATTTTTATAAGAACAAGTTGCTAATGGTGTCAGAAATCTTGCAGAAGCAAATCCAATTATAATTAATAGCTTTGTCCTGATTATAGACTAGTTTGGTCCTCTCCCTTCCTGAACTATAGTTCTTTCATTTGCACTTTCATTCATGGAACGCCAAAATTAAAGGTGCTAGATGGCCTCTTAAATATTGTAACTGGACTTCGAAGGTGAGTGACTAGTTTGGTTAAGAGAGTGAAGGTTATACATAGAGTTTGGAGAACTTAAGGTCATAGTTCATTGCTGGCGGATCACGGCCCTCAAGTGTTTTTCATAGCCAATCATAACTGAGCTCTAACCTACAGGTAATTTTTAATGCTTGATAATGCTAGATTCTATCTTCTTTCTTTCTTTTTGGTGTGCTTGGTAAAAGAGATCACTAACCATAGAGGCTAGCAGCCTTATGAATACACTTTCGAAGAGAAAATGGAGACTAGAAACATTGTGAAGGCTCCTGTAGGGTTAGCTACAAAAGTTTTATTTTTCACTTCATTGCCCATATTGATAACTACGAGATCAACATGGTCGATATCTAGTACACTAGAATTTAAACTGTGCCAGACTTCGTCCATGTTGCCCAGGGCGGATGGTTGGGGCTTTCACCTCATGAAGTAGAGGTCTTATGTTCGAATTCTGCAAGCGTCACCCACAAGGGAGTGGGGGATTTATCCTCTCTGTACCCGTGGAGAGTAACGCAGATCTTCGGGCTTGCCCAGATCGAAAGGTTATGACTTCTTGGTTGGTGGAACATGGGTTGGTGTCGCCCGTGAATTTATCTGCTACGACGGTCGTACACGATAATCTGTTATCTGGTTACAAGGAGGTTTCCCCACGATAATCTCAAAAAAAAAAAAGAAAAAAAAAACATTGTACCTAACTTCATTTAGAGATAGTACTAAACTACCATCTCTTTCATCCACATAATACACCATCTCGATTCTAGCAAACAGTAGTATGGATTATAATGCTATAGCGTTATGTTAAGGATTCTTAGTGCCATATGACATTCAACAGAGGGTTAACACTCTGCTTTGCAATATTAAGAATAGATTAGAACCAGCCCATATGCTTTATGATGTATTTCAATAAATTTCAGAAGTTAGATTGAGTAGTTATGAGTCTCCACAAGATATTTGATAAGTAAATGAAATTTAGGGATCGGATTCCTAATAAATTTACCACAGCCGTTAGATTCTCTTGATGGTCCGGTATGTTTTTGATGAGTTGGCCAAGATCAGAAAAAAAGCATGTACGATGCCATGAGGTTTGTATTAAGCTGAAGTGCACTGTTAACGAGCTCATAAGACAAATGAAACCACATGTACTGCTACTGGTTTATAGCTTGGGCAAGTAAAAATACCCTCAATGTTCGAATAGTAACCAGAACTGTTGCATCTCATGCCCTTGGTCGTGCTTATATATATAGTTCAGTGCTCTGAACTATCAGTGGACATTCTTGTGTTTAGGCTTGTAGTGAATGTGGTAGCCGCTTCTCCATTTGACATCTAGAGATCGTGTGTATGATATCAGTTTATTGGGGGTTGTGCTCCACCGAGCAGTAGATGAAGGGACAATTAGAATTAAGCAATTTGCCAAAGCAAAAATAATCTGTGCATGTAAATTCATCTTTTGCACGACAAGAAGCAATGAGAAAATAAATCCGTTAGGCACGTATGGCCCTCTTATTTAAAACAACTAGGATTCTCTGTCAGACATTCTCCATTAAGAAGTTATAAGTGGTACTCCTTATCTATATGTAAACAGCTTATCTAAGTTTTCTATTGTCACAGTCCGTATCTTTTTTCTTTGGCATTCTGCAATAATATTGTCGCTGCCTTTAACTTTAGTATTAGTTTGCTTTCAGCCACCATCTATACAATAAGACATACAGCCTCTATCCTCTTTTTGTTGAGCATAATGCACTAGTTTTCTCACCCCACTGGTTTTGTGTTCTTTTTATTTTGTTTTAATTTTTAGCTTATTTTTTTTTTATTAGCATGCTTTTTATTTTTATGTAGGTGCTGTGATTTATCTGATCAATGGTTTGCATGGCTCAATCTCTTTTAGATAGTCTTCTCTATGTGCGTGTACTTGGAATCTAATATCGATCGATTGTATGCGACTTGAGGTTGTTGCTATGTCTTCAAATATCCTGTATACATAGCAAGGTTTTAAATTCCAGGTGGCATGCTGATCGATTGTGTGCTACTTCAGATTGTTGCTATGTCTTCAAATATCTGTATACATAGCAAGATTTTAAATTCCGGGTAGCACTCAGCGTGCCGCCCGGAATGTCTCGGAGCCGGCACGGCTTTTTTTTTTAAAAAAAATAATTGTTCATCTTCTTCGCTTTCGCGATGACGTTTTTTTTTTTTTTTTCGTCGCGTCAGTGGCGCGACTTAAGTGGTCTATGGGTGTGACCACTTTGGTTTTTTTAAAAAAAAATAAAAATAAAAATAAAAATCTTAAAAATCACGTTTAAAATATATATATATATATATATATATATATATATATATAATTATATTATATATATATATATATATATATATATATAATTTTATTATCGTCACGGTAGTGACGGTACGGTTGACACGTCTCGAATTTGGAATTTACCGAAACTCGATACGAAACAACATTTAAAACCTCGATACGTAGCAAGTTTCGCATAATTAAGTAAACGTTTGTTACTCATGTACCCAACTTTCATGTTTGCATGTTCCCTATGCCTATGTAAATAGAGAGAAGTTGAACTCCACTATGGCATTTTGGTCTTTACTTCAGCTCCTGTCTAGTCTTATTCGATCTTGTAATCTACAAACATTGTCTAAATAATTAATTCCATCAATCTTTGTCACCCTGCTTACTATATTCCAACTCTTTGCCAATTTCAGGTTGCAGAGCGTGCTCTGTTCTTGTGGAACAATGATCATTTGATCACTTTAATTGCGCAGAACCGGCAAGTGATAATACCTCTTATTGTCCCAGCTTTGGAGAGGAATTCTCGAAGCCATTGGAACAAAGCTGTTCTAAACGTCACTTTGAACGTAAAGAAAATGTTCTCCGACATGGACGAAGAACTCTTTACAGCTTGTCAAAACAAGTTTATAGAGGAGGAAGAAGCAAGATCAGCAATGGCGGAGAAGCGGAGGATGATCTGGGAACGACTTGAGACTGCCGCCTTCCAGCCTATGATCGAAAATGCATCTTTCCTGGCGAACCATGTTGTAACTGCTCCAATTGCTGCAGCTACTTTTGCCTAATAAAAATGCAAGGGCTCCCTAAACGTCTCCCAAAATCTGTGCTGCTATCCTGCGTGAATTTATGCTGCCGTTTAAAAGTAAACTATCTGATGCTCAAGAGCGAGCTAGATTAGTTTTTGGAGAATTGTGGGAGCCTCCAGCATTGCTCGTGTTCTAAGGACCTAAGCTCTGGATTCTCTGTAGATTCTTTTGGAAGAAGGGTAGTACATTATATGGGAAGAAAATCACCTGTGACGAGGCAAATTAGTCGCGTAGATGGAGTTTGATCTGCAGAATTTTCCGGGATTTTTGTTGTCAACGCAGTAATCTTCTGCTATAATGGCGAAGACCGGCAAATCAAAAGGGGAAAATGTCTGCACCCTGTTTCTGTACAACGCCTTACGATATATTTTTTTTAACCTGTATGCTGTGTGTGATATGATTTTCTCTGCAGTAGCATAGTGATTTATGAGCTTGCCAACTTGCAAACTCGTGGTGGTGTTTCTCCTGATTTGGCTGCTTCACTGTCTAATCCAGCTCCTGATCGATGTCATGCATGGGCAACAAACAGTTGGGGAGTTTCACAGACGGATTTTAGGAACTTACGCAGATAACTGTTAAGTGCTCCGATGTGCAGAAGGGGGTTTGAAATATGACATATCGTTTGTTTGAAAGCGGAGTATTTCAACGGCTAGAAGTGCCGACACCAGATGAATTTTTAGACTAGAATGTTGAGCGCTACGTAGACTATCATAAGGACAGCACAATGAAGTAATTTTAGTTCACCAAGCCGAATTTTAAGGTATATTTCATAAGCGCTATCGGTAAAGATATGAAGAATTTTTATTTTTTAGACCTTGTAGGGTTTTTACGAACTAACCTATACTAAAAGGTTGATGCTTAAAGGTTGATACTTTGAGTTGATGACCTGGTGGGATATATTTCGGTATTATTTATGTATTTATCTATTGCACTGGTTATGCAAATTGAGTCATGAATGGGATTTTTCCTAATAATCTTTAAAAGTAAACACTTTATTCTATTCGCCACGTCAGCATGGCAACTTGCACTTTCAATCAAAGTGGACTAACAGAAATTGGTTACAACTTTCCTCATTAATGATGAATTCGTCAGATTAGGATGTTGATCGCTTGCTCCGGCTTTCTGCTGCCATTCGCTGAACCCGTCCCGTTTTAGGGTGTTGCACATGTTTTTTCGAAAAAAAAATTCAATATGAAAGTTATAATTTTTAATGAGATTTATAATTTTATATTAAAATTTTTTTCTAAAAGATATTTATAAATAGATATTTTGAACTCCAAAGTTAATGGGTACAATTTGGTTCAGAATAAATTTTAAAATTAGTATAAAATTTGTTAACTTTGAAACCCTATAACATCTATTTAGAAAAAAAATTTTAAAAATTTTTTTAACATAAACTTTTAGATCTCATTAAAATTTACAATTTTAATGTTAAATTTTTTTTTCAAAAAGACGTGCACCGCCCCAAAACAAAGCGGTTGCAGGGGATCTCGATCCTACATTATGCCAATTATTTCCCTTAAATAAATATTTTGTAGTCATACATTAGTTATGTCGAAGTTCTATCCAAATTGCCTTTCGTCCTGAAGTGGTGGTGCATAACTAACTTTATGAACCGTAACAGTGCTGTTATATAAATGTCAAAAAGAGAGAAACTAACCTATATTAGCCTACTGTTTAAGCAACAGTAATTAGCATGAGATACTGTTTCAATTTAGAACATAGGACAAGGAAAGTGTGACTTATGCTGGAGCCTTGTTATTTCAGTGTACTGCCAATATATTATATATATATATATATATATTATATGATGTTGATTGGTTACCAATCGGGATGAGTAGAAGTAGGGTTTAGAGGCAAAATATCCAATTATCTGCCTATATGGTGATATGGATCAGATCTCTTGGATGGGCCTGTAGATGAGAATTTGGACTTTACTTTGGGCCCTACTTGGGCACCATATGATTGCCCTATCATGTTGTTTCTTTGCTACTGGATTATTGCTGTCATTGTACCTTCTTTTTAAAATAGAGTCGTGTTCACCACGTCATCTCGTACATCACATACATTTACAAGTGTTTTTTGAAAAAAATTTTAATATAAAAGTTGTAGATATTGATGAGATATATAACTTTTATTTAGAATTTTTTTTTAAAAAATATTTCTAAATAGGTGTTTTTAGACTTCAAAATTTGTATGAATTTAAAAATATTTTTTTGACGTTAAGATTATTTAGCCCAAAATATCTATTAGAAATATTTTTAGAAAAAATTTTCTACATAAAACTTGTATATTTCATCAACATATATATAACTTTTAATTTAAAATTTTTTCAAAATAAAGCTTATAGGTGCACCTGATGTTTGGATGACGTGGTGCGCCGGGTGCGTGCAATAATTTCTCTTCAAATTGAGCACTGCTACATTTTAGAATTCCTAATGGCCCTGAAATAATTGGGTCCGTCGGTGGCTCCACTGGATGTGTACATACATATTTTGATGGACCGCTAATAGCCGTTGGGAGAAGAATGCATTTTATTCTTCAAATAATTGAGCTGAATGATTAATTCTATGTTTAGTTATACTTAAATCAAGAAGACTTCTGTTTTACTAAACCGACGAATTCCAAACAATCAATTTTATTTTGGATATCGTAATCAAACAAGTGGCATATATTGCTAAGCGTCACGGACGCGTAGCATGGAAAAACATCACGGAGGGGGATGGGAACGTGATTGTCCGTTTTGGAAAATGCGTTTTCCTACCCAGTGAATTGCGGTTTTTTTATGTCGGCACTTGGTGAACGACTTTTTCATGAAAATATGTGGGATATGTAGCATAGCCCATATAGATTGAAAATATAAAATACCAGAAAAAAGATCTCATTATTATATACTCAGGCAAATCAAGCGACTGGTATTTTTAGCTTTTAGAAATGTACTTTTATTTTCTAAGCTTTTACTCTTATTTTTTTTTTTTTTAAAAAAAATTATTTATTTTTTTTTTACTTCTACTTTTGATGTCCTTAAACTTCTACAAATTGAGGCTGAGATCCTCCGTTTTATAGACTATCTTTGATGTTCGTCGCCGAAAAACATCCGAGCTTGTTACGATAAGGGTATCTAATACACAAGCAAAACTTGAGAAATTTGAGAAAATAAGTTATAATAGTTCAAGAATTAATACCATACCTTTAACTTATATTTATATTTATTTTTTTATTTGATCCATATATTCACACTTATGTTTATAACCAAAAACTATTCTATGACCCCTCAATATATTTTTATGTATAAAAATATGTCCAATGATACTCTTAACATATAGTCGATGACATCTTAATAATAGAAGAAAATATATTAATTCGTCCTTATTCTGAAAAAATAAGGACAATTAACTTGACGGATATAATTTTATTATTTTATAAACAAAATTATCATAAAAATATTATATTTGAATTAGATAAACATATTTTGATAATTTTAAATAATAGAAAGAGGCACAATAGGCAAATACCCCACTAAATATTTGCTACCACAGGCTAACAGTATGTGGTTTACTACTTACATATCAGCACTTCAAAGTTCAATATCTATAATTATATAAATGAAGCGACGATAAATTACAATTTTATAAAATATAGAAAGTTTAGAACTATGGTTAGTTGCCATATCCATATGTTAACTACATATTTAAATTATTTAATATTATGTGTGACTCTTTATATCATCTTAATATTTTAAGGTATAAATAGTCTTAAAACCTTAACATATTTGTCTTTTCAACAACTACAAAAAAAATTCAATAAAATAAGACGAATTAAAATACTTAACTACTTGGATAAATCTCAAATTTTATAATATTTATAAGTTTTGAACATTATTGTTTTTTCAAATATTTAACTACCATCCTTGTCCAACAACAAAACATGCAGAATTATATAATTATAAATAATTATTTTAGTATTTATATAATTATAATTTAAATATCTAAAATTTACAGTTCCGTAAATAGTACTTCGACTGGAAAATAAAAGGGCAGAGTATTGTCCTGCTGGTGTTTTCATGTTTGCTGTAATGGAGGAGCGCGTTTTCCAGCAGCCCAGCGACTTAGAATTCCTCTCCCTCCGCGAGCTTCCAGCCACCCACGCATGGCCTTCCATAGGTGACGTGCCCACCGTCGCCTCCGCTGGCGCCGACGAAGTCCCTGTCATCGACCTCTCGTCCTCCGACACCGCCGCCGTCGGCGCTGCCTGCGAGTCGTGGGGCACCTTCCTCCTCCTCGGCCACGGCTTGCCGCAGCAGCTCCTCGACTCTGTGGAATCCCAGATCCGCCGCTTGTTCTCCCTTCCCACGGATCAGAAGCTCTTGGCCGCTCGATCTCCCGGCGAAGTCTCGGGATACGGACTCGCACGGATGTCTTCTTTCCTCCCTAAAATGCTCTGGTCTGAAGGATTCACATTCACCGGCTCTCCTCTTCCCCTCGCCCTCAAACTCTTCCCCGACGACCACCCCTCTCCTTTCTGGTAACTTAAATAAATTTAGTCATGCATGCATGCTCTACTTACTTCCATATATATATATATATATATATATGTTAACATATTCTTGCGTGTTGCATGCAGTGACGTAATGTTAGAGTACACAAAAACCATGGAAGCTCTTAAAGGGAAGCTTTTAAAGCTCATGTTAAAATCACTTGGACTAGAAGAAGATGTTGAATGGTTTAAACCGAGATCGGAGTTTCAAGGGGTGGTGCAACTCAACTCATACCCTTCATGTCCTGACCCAGATCACGCTATCGGGCTCGCCGCGCATACGGACTCGAGCCTCCTCACCATCCTCCACCAGAGCAGCACCTTCGGCGGCCTGCAAGTTCTCCGACGAGCAGACGACGGAAGGCCGGCGAGGTGGGTCACCGTGCCGCCGTTACATGGAGCTCTCGTCGTCATCGTCGGCGACCTCGCACAGATTGTGTCTAACGGGAGGTTACGTAGCGTCGTGCACAGGGCGGTTGTTAGTAGAACTAGCGCAAGGTTTTCGTGCGCGTATTTCTGCGGGCCGCCGCCGCACATTACGGTGGAGCCGGCGAGCAAGCTCGGCCGGCCGGCGTACCGTGCGGTCACGTGGGAGGAGTATCTCGGGCTCAAGGGGGAGCTATTTGATAAGGCGCTAGACGCCATTAGTCCCTGAAGAACAAGAAGAATCATCATCGTCGTCGTCGTCATGGCCCATGGGATCATGATTGTAATATCTTATTGTGCTTGAAACTATTGATTTATATAAACAGCGTTTAATATATGCATGTATCCTTGCCATTTGTTTTTACTACTAATTTCTACGTAATTACTGGAAATTTTCGAGTAAACACATACAGAAGTTAATTAGAAAGACATGCATGCACAACAAATTATCGTTGTTTTGATGTTTAGATGCTAACTCGATCGATTCTATTTTTCTTTTCCTTTTTTTTTTGCCAAAAAATAATCTGAATAATAAAAAATGAATAATAGAAATATGAATGCAATATATATTAAAAAAAAAAGAATGGAAACTGCAACTGAGACAGTGATTGAACATCGAAGCGACACAACTCGTAATGGGCCCGGGTCGTACCGACGTGTCGTTTCCTTATGCAATGAGATCGATAGCTGCAAGATATGCCTCATATTGTAGGGTAATGCCGGCGGAACAGGAATATGGTAGCATTTCACTGTTTGTTTCGGCAATTTTCAGATGTCTCGTAGCCCGTTTCTTTATATATATATATATATATATATAAATAACTACTGTATAAATTAACATCTAAAAATAAATAAATAAATAAATATATATATTAATATAATATTATAAATATTATTATATTAATATATTTTTTTTTTTAAGAGCTGATTTATACGGACAGAAAAATAAAAGACTAATAAGTACCTAACCGAAAATAAATGCCTCCCACTGTTGGCACTTGAAATTTCAAATAATAAAAGGTTAACCCTTTATACCAATAAATTTCTTAATTTCTTAACTCTGCTGTAAGCCTGTAAGGCTGTAACATTCTTTAAAAAATAATTTTGATAATGAGAAAATGCTAGTAACGAAGAATATATATCTTACTAATTCATTAGCTATTTCCAAAAATAAAATAATGATAACATATAAGTGTATTTCTAAAAATTGTGAAGGTGCATTTGGTAGTATAAATTCGGATCATTTTGTAATAATATTATCATTAGTATTATTATTATAAGCATGCTTTAAGCCGAAAATAAAAAACCGAGTTATTTGTGATCCTTCATAGATATTCCTTCAATTTGTAATTAAAACACCCTACGAAACTAAATATATAAAATTGAAAGATCAAAATTGATGCACGATGTAGCATATAACTCTCGAAGTACCATATAATATTTGTTATTTTTTAAAAAATCACATACCATTTATATTAATTAAAAAAAAGAGATATCATTTACTGAAAAATATGAAATAATAATGATCTATGATTAAAATTAAATAGAATATAATAGCTAAAAAAATAATCTACATACATATATAAATATCAGTATAAAAATAGCTACATTATATATGATGTAATAAAAATTCTAAGATAAAATGTTATTAAAATTTTCTGATTATATATATATATATATATATATATATATATATGATGTGACATTTATTATTGCTCTAATATATAATAAATAAAATAAAATATTTAATAAAAATAATTATTACTATATATAATTAAAATATTAAAAATAATAAAAATAAGCTTTTAGCCTTAAAGTTGATTTAGATGATTATATCCGTTCATTGCACGAGTACAAAACTACTACCATTAAAAAGTTAATGGAAGTGTCCTAACAAAATAATTCAACTGGTAAGATGTATGGTTTATAAATCATCACTCATAATTAGAAATTTTTCGAATTTCAAAAAAAAAATGATGGCAATTGGCAAATACGTGCATATACCCAAATGCGTGTTCGAAATATAAAAAAACATGTTTAAAATTTTACCCCCGACGGCGGTCATCCAAATTGCTGATTAAAAATATATCCAGTAAAATAATATGGTATTCTTCATAATACAATTTTCCATCATTACCGCCTAGCAAAAAAACAAAATCACGGAAGCGGGATGAGCTAGTGGCATGCCGAATCCACTCCTTCCCGCTCCTCCGCACACCAAAAAAAAAAAGGAAAAAATGAAAAAAGAAAAGAAAATGAGGAAAAAAAGAAAAAGAAAAAGAAAAGTAGGGTGGGAATATCCGCAAATACTTTTGTATTGAAATAGAGATACAAAGTTCTAACATCTATAAAGTGCTAGCAACATATGGTTTATTATTATCCAGCTTACATTGAAACAAATGCAATCCTTGGTGATGATAAACACCACTAAGCAAATATCACTTGAAGATTATGTAGCTCCCTATGTGTCCAATAAGGCATGCTCTTTGAGTTCTCAAATCAAAATTCGGAATTACCTTTGGAGGACCGACTGACCTGATATTACGGCGTACATCCAAAATAAACCTGCAGGGCTTGCGAAAGTATGCTACTATCTGTCTACTGCTGTTGATTTCTTTCACTCTTTGAAATCATCCTTGTCGTCGAACCGGATAGGTTTGTTCCTCCAGAAAACCGCCAGAGCACTGCCTCCGAGCTGCATAGGAAAGCATCACAAGTTTGTTCAGGAAACGGCATACAACTTTAACTTTGAAATCAGAGTTCTGTCATAGCACTTGCATACACCAGTGAACTCATGCTCAAATAGGTGTTTTTTTTTTTAAAAAAAAAAGAAAAATTATTGTCAAGATCATGTAGTGTCGACAAGCTGATTTGAGTTTAAGGGTTCTTAGAATTGTTATAGATCTATTACCATTCTACTTTTTTAAAATTTTGCATGGCAACATACATTAAAGGGTGTAATGTTAAAGGAAAGCGGGAAAAAGAGAGGTAAATACCGCCATGCATACGACACTGACAGCAGAAGGAACGGCAACAAGAGGATTTGTGAAATGCTTCTGAGCAAGCAAGAAACCAAGTGCAGAGCTCTATCAAGAAGAAAGAATGTAGTAAGATACCAACTGATTCATTCAAAAGAAAAAAAAAACATCTACATAATCACAATATATATTGTAAAAACAAGAATCATACAGAAAAATGTAAGAGGAAATTGCATATCAACGCCTGGATTTCAAAACTATTTACAAATCAGCCCCTGTTTGAAGTTTTAAAAACTTATGTGCTCGTCTAAGTTGCCACTACTGTGCTTTGATCATCCTTTAAAAGAAAGTAATCAGAATGAGGAAGAATTGCTATCTCATGCTTGATCATCTCAACTGTCGTCATGAAAATACTGCTCGACAAGAAGGCTTTCTTATACTGATCGAACAATAGAATCTAGTGCCATCTCTCGTTACACATAATAAAGTGCTGTAACACTAACTCCAATGCTTAACTACAGTTCAATCATGATTTGAGTTGTAGAAGAGCTATAAAAAAGTGAATAAAAACAAGGGAAAAAAGAATAACAATCAAGTCCCAGAGACAAAATGTATTACGATAAAATATAGTAAACATTAGTCATGAGCAAAGAATAAATGCATAGATCCTAGAAACAGAAAATGCATAATCCATCTAAGAGATTAGATAAAATAGATGAAAGTGTTGCTGTATCAGACTTTGAAGGCAGTACCTGCATTCCGCATTCGATGGAAATTGTCCTTGAAGTAGATTCACCAAATGAGGACAATCTAGACAACCAATAACCAAGAGCAAATGCAGCAACATGTAAAAGAGCTACAGGAACAATTAGCTGTGCTCCTTGTGTCTTTAGCACTTCCGCAACTTGGCCGATCTTCAGAGAAGAAGAGAAGTAAACATCAATGCAAGCAATATAGAACCAGACGACAATTCCAGAAGCTTATTTTTTAGATAATCTAATAAACTGCAACACAATTAATCCAGAGTTGTTAAAACTCACAGGACTAGCACAAAGCAGTGTGGTAAGGATGACCCCAATCAACGGCGTCAGCGTAATGATGCGCTCAGTGAACTTAGGAAAATACTCGTGTGATAGAACTGCAACAGAATCGAACATCATTACACTTGAAAACATGATTTCAATATTACATTCAAATATGCACTCATCTATCTTAATTACCTCCAACTATTGTCGGCACTAAGACAACCTGAAAAGTGCTAATAGCCAAACCCTGACATAAAAGCAATCAGATACCTTTCCAATACAGATACCAACGACGAATCAACTTTATCCTAAGAGTCTGGGGATGATGATAATTTTGTCAAGACAATAATGTGCTTACAGCCGCATCTACAGGAACAAGCTGCCCAGCTAGAAGCTTAGTCAAGAGAGGTGTCATAACAATAGCCCCAATAGTCGAACACCTACACAGTTGCAAAAGTAAAAAGTGAATGAACAATAATCTTTTATGTTTAACGTCAAAGAAAGTTACAGTCTGCATGCTTAATGGCCAAGAGAATAATGACACAGCGGATTGAACAAATCTTAGGTGTTAGAAAGTTAACATCCCTCCTTAAAAAGAGGACCACCATACTTTTCTATACAAAATGCTGGAATCATTGGTTTGCATGTCATGCCCTCAAGTATATATGGTTCTCAAATTATTATTGGAAACTAAACAAATATCACCAAGCCATAAACAAACTCTTACAAATTTGTTGTTAGCAAGTCTTAATACAACACGCAGTTCTCATCATATCTTTTTATGTCTTAAAGAAGAAGTTACTACTTTCTCGGATGAAACATAACAACCAACCCATAGCTTGTAGGAGCCTAACAAGTTGCTATTTTGGTATTTCTATAAAATGGAAATTTGAGATATCAAGATAATCATAAAGTAGTGCGGAAAGAAGTTTCTGTTATAAACTAGTTAAGTTACAGAAAGGTTTACAAAGTAGCCTTACGTTGTCATGAGAACAGAAAGAGCTACATTTCCTCTTGATATGTAAGTGGCAACATTGGACGCCTGTCCTCCAGGGCAGCAGGATACTAAAATAAGACCAGTTGCAAGAGGTGCAGATAGCTTCAAGGTCTGCATATAATAAACAGTAAGGTGAAATGGCAAAAAAGTATGAACAGAAAAAACAAGCCAACTAGCTTCAACTATGAAGAGGTTGTCAAATGTGCAAGCATTTTCCCTGCAAATAGGGGTTGCATAGAGGGAAAAAAAAAGTAATGTTATATGTGGCTAAAACACCAAAGTAATGGGATAGAAATATTAGGAAAGATTTCCAGCATTTAGTGCACTCCCAGGAACGAGCTAATTTCTTTTTGGACTAACTCGAGTCTTCCAGCCAAGGTACTGAGACGGGATAGATTGAATAAGTTCCTAAACTATCCATTTTCCCATAGGAAACTAGGAATAACTTCTGTTTCGTCAAGAAATGTTTTATACATGTCATTCCTGATGCTATGATTACTCATTAGAATAAGAATATCATAAGTTTAAATCCAGACATAGTCCAACTAAAATCTGTGGATTTAGCTAGTTATAATTAATCATTTATTAGACATAAGATGCTGGAGGATAGTATTATACAAAACGTTGATAAAGGATCCTTCTATATATTTATCATCATTATAACAAAAATCAATTAGTAACAGTTGCAATCAGAAAAAAGCAAGTGAAGTGTCTTCTAATTGTGCTAAATTCAACATACCATTGCGAGAAAGAATCCTAGCATTGGTTTGATTAGATACTGAGCAAGAAATCCTACTCCCACCTGCAAACAGGTCAAACATCTATTAATTAACAGAATGCATTGAAAGTCGTGAGCAAGTTATGCAAGAACTAAAAGCTAGCAACTTACTGTCCAAGGATTCCGCATACATCTCCTAAAATCTTCAAAGGTCAACGTTAGGCCCATGGACAGCATAAGGAAACCAAGACCAACTGTGAACAGGTCTGTTTCTAACCATGTTACCTACATAGCGAAGAAATAGAATAAAATAAAGAAGACATGGTGAACAAATAAACACTGTATCACAAAAATCAAAGAGAGAAAGAAATAAAAGCTTTACCGCAGCTGGCTTATACAAACCAATAATTGTACCTAACAGCACCTGAAAAACAGATGGAGTTATCATTACCATTTATGGTTACCATGAGTAACATGTAGAAAATGAAGACTTTTTCTTTCTTTTGTAAGTTTGACATTGCCTAGAAAATATGATGATAAAAGCTTCCCGGCGTATCAGTTGGCATGGAACAAAATTACGTTGGGGAAACTACTCCAACATACCCAAACAGGAAACATTGTTGTGAGCAACTCCACAATCTTCTCATACTGGCTTACTTCACTAGGGGCACTGCTTGGAACATCTCCAGAAATATTTGCTTCAGCTTTACAAAGAACTTGTCGAATCCTGTGTAGCATCCAATAGTTAAAACATAATTAGCACAGTTTCATACACTTTAAAGATACGAGTGATGGCAATGATCATGTGGTCTTATTTATCAAGACTTACTCTAGCTTACACTTGATTCCATCGGGTAAAAAGCACCGCGCAATTGCTATAATAGATAAAAGCAATAATCATGACAACTATGATGCCCATTTCTCCAACGCTTTGCAATAACAAAATAAACGATTGCTAACTTAAAAGCTAATCAAACAGAGTACGTTACTTCTTGATCATCACAAAAAACCATAAATTTTCTGTCTGTGAATACTTGTCGATAATCGCAAACTCTATAAGGAATCAAAAGTGGTTCAGCGCCCATAATTCACTAAATTCATAATCACCAGATAATACAATTTAATTCCTACCCCATCGTCGGTGGAAGGACCGGCAGAATACTCGAGCAAGAAACAGAAAAACTTTTGCAATTATCTTCCGCTGACGACCAACATTTAATCATGTCCCTCCCATCTAAACAAGACCAATACACAAAATATCAAATAAAAAACGAGATACATCAACGAAAAGACGAAGATAAAGTGGCAGAGTTCACAAGTACCTAGGTTAGATTGAAGCCTGACAAGTGAAGAACAAGCACTCTGCGTGTTAATTCCAGCACAATAGCGAAACCTGATGTCTCTGTGAAGAGCTTTGGACATGGAAGCCATCATGGAAGACGCCATTAACAGTCGTAGAAGTATCAAAGCTGGGAAAATGTAAGAAAATGGTGGTAAAATGATCAGAAATAGCTCTGAGATCAAGAGGTGAAGATGATCACGATGACGGAAACGAAGGTGAAGAAATTGTTGGGTGGCTGTGGAGTGTGGAGTAATTCCACGAGTGTGGAGAGTTTGTGGATAAGGAGGGTGCGACAAACGACCACAATTGGGCGTGGGTCGAACCAAAATTGACTACGCGTCGCACCTGAACGCGACTCAGATTTCCAGATCCCGTCCGCGACTCGCTTGTGACCGGTAATCCCGGGCGGGGTAATTTCACGCGCCTGATTCGGGACAATGTTGAGCCAACCCCAAGGCGAGGCAAAGTCTTGGGTCCAACTCAATAGCTAATGTAGGATTCGGTGACTATTGTTTTCTATGATCCTTATCGCGCTTATTTTGTTTGGATTGTCGAGTATTCTTCCGCATAAATAGTGATTGAATTTAACAGGTGTACTAAGAAAATATCTTGAAAAAACTAAAATGTGTAAATACAAGTCTAATCGACTTCTAAATCAATTTTGTGGTCGCAATTGTTAAATTGCATACCTTTGAAAAATAGAAATTCCACCAATAATTTTAAGAGGTTGTTCTATCGAGTCAAAATTTAAGTTAAATTGAGTTAATTTTGTCATAGGTGGGAATTGGATTTTCCTTTTTATATATCAATATATAGAGTTTGAACAATTATTTGAAATGGCAAACTTTAACCTTCTTTAGCTGTAAATGATCTTGTAAAAGTGGACTTTCTTTAATTTGTAGTTCAAGTTGTGGAAAGGAACCTTCGCCTAGAAAAAAGATATACCTTTTTAAAATATTTATTATTCTATGCAATTATTATACCTTTTTAAAATATTTATTATTATACACAATTATTAATATAATAAATATGGCTGAAATGAAGATTAAAAATTTTTATTTAATATATCATCAAAACTTTTAGCAAGTCGAAAAGAAATACTCATGAAGACGATGTTCATCATCTTTTATTAGAGATAGTTGCATATCGATCTCTCGTTTTTATAAACTTTACGAATCAGCCCCTGAAAATAGGAGACTGATATGCTATTTACCCCTTTTATTACCTTCGGTGACTGACGTTGGCAGCAGAAGCTGAATATACGACGTAAATGTTAAACACAATACTTAAATAATCACCCTCAAACACGTTCAAGTATTCATGCTGTCTTGGTTTCACAATTTCTAGAGATCAAAACATTGGCTGCATAATCATTGAGACCATCCAAGGACGATTTGAATTGCCACATTCATACAACAAATGAAATCAGGAATCACTCGAACCGAGTATACACATCTTAAAAATAACTGCGGCGGAAATGTATAAAGTCTAAAACCCATAAATCCAAATATATCCAAGATGATACCATAGAAGACCAATGGTTAGCTTGGGATTTGGAATTGGAGAAGCAAATTTTCAACCCTACCAAATCAGGCTCACTCAATTGTTTACAGCAAAAGACATGTTCTGCTTTTAGTTTACTAGCTCTTAAGACAAGAAGCAAAACTGCAGTTCATCACTCATAGTCGCGAGCATCATATAAAAGACAATTTGATCAGACATAAAACAAATTTAGTAAAGGGGCATGGTATCGATAGAAATATATCGGATGACCTTGCCCTGTACCGTAGATCATCAAAGTGCTTCTTTGCTAGAAGATAACATTGGAAAACTCTATGCATGCCATACCAACAATCGAGAAGTCCCATGCCCTTGAGGTTTTATCTTCCTCATTATCAATATCTCAGTCAAAAAGAACTGTGTCCTATTTTCTCTTATGCAAGCTTAAAGGTAACAGGATTCCAAAAGCATAGTTACCAGCACGGACCAATCGGCAAACAAAGCAAGGAACCAGAAAGAAAATAGCAAACAAAGCAAGGAACAGCGATGACCTAAGCTTGCTTATAAACTTGCGACTGCTATTCTCAGTTTTGTTTTTTAAAATTTGGGGTACACAGGTTTTTGGTTTTAGCTAGTGTCTAGGTTTTGAAAACGATACATCTTAGTGTACTTGACTTCAACTCATTTCCCTACCTCTACTCCACTAAAATCAAACACAAAGTAGGAGCTCCCTCTTCACCAGCAAATTTTCCTTTTACGATGACTACGCCCAACAAATTAAAGTAAAATATTAAACCTACTCAAAGGATTTGCATAAGGTAATAAAGTATCTACTGCAGCAAACCAGGTGAAATATACCCTCAAATGTGAAGCTCGAATAAAATCTGCTGCGGATGAGTGCGAGATGCTAACTGCCACCTTCTCAAAGACTAGCTAGCATAATTTGGCTAAGGCTAATGTTGCAAACCTTGCGGGCCCGAGCCGGCCCACACGACATCTAAGGTGAGGCGGGCTGGCCTCCGGCTCGAGGCCAGCCGAGCCGGCCGAAATTCAAAATATATATATATATATATATATTGTAAATGCATGCGGGCCGGCCCGCCTCGCCGTCCGCGCCAGGCTGCGGTACAGGCCGCGGGCCGTGGGCTTTTGTAGCATCTCTAGCTGAGGATGAGACAGGGCTGATAAGCATGCGCACTGAGGGTTGAACAACCTAAACCCATAACCGCAAATTATCTTCCTTTTGACCAAAACTTGTGAACGCAAGGCTCTTAAGAGAGCAACATAAAACAACATTCATCAATCCTAAGCTACATATGGCTTGATCTCTACAAGAACTATCAGGAAAAGACGCTCAAGAATCACCATAAGAAGAGAGGTCAGTCTCTTTTCTACATGGCAAATACAATGACTTAAAGGTCAAACTACCAGAACAATTGCTTATACAGGAAAGCCTAAGTTTTATCTTAAGCTTATACAGTTCAAAAAATCTTGAGGTTTTAATAGCTTACCTTTCGTATCCCAATCTGCCAAAATCTAAAGTTAAGATGATGGATGTACATAATTGACATTCTAGCATTACTTAAAATAAGAAGCATAAAGCTCAGACGAGTTAGTAAAGGAATTCGGACTATACGTAGTGCGTGTAGTATACTCATTGGTCAACAAGCTATAACCAGCTACTGGCTGCAACAAAATACACCCAATGTGTCTTCTATACCAAGAAAAGGAACCAGGAATGTGATGGAAAAATTTCCTATGCTTGTCTTTGAATACTAAAATCTAACTATAACTAATAGGTCAGAACATAAAAGATTATGCCACCACTACGAGTGCTTCTAATTCAGACAGAGAAATAATGATAAGTGCTTCTATCAAAGTAGTTTGTTACCTTAGAATATTGTCAAAGGGCCGTACATAAGATCAGAAAACATGCTTAAGTACGGAGTACATTCGGCAAGAAAACATTAAGTCACAATATGAAAAAATTGCTCACCAAGAAATTTAACTATGAACATACCAAATACAGTAATGGCAAACTAGATTTTAGTACATTATATTAGATACTCGAGCTAAGAAACTGACTAGGCATTAAAAGCATACTGTGTCTAAACTCTGAAAAAAGAGAGGATTTTCGCATAATAGGGACTTGCACTTACTGGTGTCCAGACTATGTCGCTATAGTCTTAACCATTACAACTCTCACTGATAGCACAAAGTTTCCTAAATTCCATCACCAAAGCAGCGGCTGCAGTGCTACTAAATCATAAAAGGAAAATGCTGTAGAGCCCGACTATTCCGCCGGAACGT
The DNA here is from genome assembly GCA_002076135.1 of Xerophyta viscosa. Taxonomy (NCBI): domain Eukaryota; kingdom Viridiplantae; phylum Streptophyta; class Magnoliopsida; order Pandanales; family Velloziaceae; genus Xerophyta; species Xerophyta viscosa. The sequence continues at coordinate 193,232 of MJHO01000175.1, read as the reverse complement.
GTTTCCCTCCGAGGCAAGAGGAAACGCGTTCGGGCAGATTTTCGGGCTAAAGCGTTCGGACGCCGTAGCATTACCCACCATAAAAATGCAAAATCCTTGGAGATGTGCCATTCGCCAATTTAAATGGCACTAAATTAATTAATATTAATAAAATGGCAACATCAAAGGCTATACTAACTATATGACACGGGACTAATCTACCTTTAAAAAAAAAAAAGAAAGAAAGACGAGGAATCATACATCAGAATCCTTCCCGGAAGCAACTAAGCCTTGGCTTTCCTCATCAGAATCACTGTTCCCAACCTGCTTAGAAGCCTGGGACTCATTTGGCACGGACGCAGCACCCTGGTTGGTAACCGATTGCTGATAAAGAACTCCACCAGCAAGTGTAAGCAGTAGGCAGACCAACCCAATCGGGCTAGCATGCTTATCCCAGATCATCACATTTATCGCCACGGTAAGAAATTTGTTGACAACACCTGTCACAGTAAATGCAGTAGCAGAGATAGCTTTCCTCGTAGCGAATCCAAAGAAACTGATCAGAAGCCCAAAAACACATGATAAAGACACCGCTAAGAACGCGCCTAATTGGAACCAACCCTCAGAGCTTGCTTTAAGCGATGCAAAAACATCGGCGTACTCGCCGGTTAAGAACCAGAAAAAAGGCGAAAGCATTAAGGATAATAGATTATTGTAGAGCACAAAGCCCCAAGTGTTGAGGCCTAAATTGGTAACCATGTGTTTGATGTAAACCATCTCGGTCGTGATAGTGACCAGATAAGCGACAGCCCAGGTGTAGGCGGTGAGAGTGAACGCTGAATCAGTCATAACATATCCAACAGCTCCGGCGAAGATAATGGTAAGGGACAGGAACGTGAGCTTAGAAGGGCAAGGTTGCTTGCGGAATAAGGTGTCCGACATAGCGACGAGAAGCGGAGTGAGGGAGCGGAAGACGATGAAGGTGTCGACATTGGCGTGGCGGAGGAGGTTGGTGTTGGTGAAGATGGCGAGGTAGAAGACGGCGGCGGCCGGGAGGAACTTGGCGGCGGTGTCGAGGTTGAAGGGGTCGTGATAGAGGAACCCGAGCTTGCCAAGGATCGAGACGCCGGCGGCGGAGGCGAGGTACTGGAGAGCGGTGAGCAGGCCGGGGTAATTGAACTTGGTGATGGCGAATTTATTGATGACTGCGAGCAAGCTGGAACAGAGGGCGTAGCCGAAGACGAGGCTGCTGGTGGCGTAGTATTGCTTCGCGGCCGAATCAGATTTCGCAGATGCCATGGATGGATCTGATTGGTGATTGTAGGAGATCTCGGTCTGGAGAGAATGAAAGTGAAGTATTGAACTTTAATGGATCTGAATGCATCGGCGACACAGAGAGAGAAAAGAGAGAGAGATTGTTAAACAAGAAAGGTGATTGATCATTAGGAGTAGGGGGGCAATGAAGAAGACGACCTATAAATGAAATGAACATCTAGGTCGCTAAAATCGTCACATAAAACTGGATCCGTGGCGCAATGGTAGCGCGTCTGACTCCAGATCAGAAGGTTTCTTTTGTGTATCTGTGTGAGCGGTGATAGGCGCTATCGAAGATTCACCAACAAAATTATTAAATCCACAAATCGTTTTAAATAAATTTTTAAAAAATAATATTTTTTTAAAAAAAAATTATATATTTGATAAAATTTATAATTTTTATGTTAATTTTTTTTTTAAATAAATACTCCTAAATATTGGAATATTATAAAAATTTAAATTTTTATATTTAAATTTTTTAAAAATATTTCTAATTTATTTATTTTATTCAAATAGATTATTAAGTTTTGGTGAATATATAGATAGTGCGGTGGGATACTAATATTTTTATTTATTTTATTCAGGTCGAGCCGAGAATAGACTTTATAATATATATATATATACTAATATATATATATATATATATAATATATATAATATATATATTATATGAATAGTGTTTAGGTGCTTTACAATAAAAAAAAGATGAATATGTCAGTTACCATAGACTTGTGTTTGCATATCTATAATATGGGTTATAGATTCAAGTCCAACTATAACTACATTTACTTTTTTAATATTTTTTAGATTTTCTTATTTTCAAAATTGTTTGGTTTGGACCGCGGGCCTAATATTTTGATTGAAATTGCCTATGGGCCTTCGGCCCACGAGAACTAGCTTTGATTGTCCTATAACGTATGATAATGGGAATTTAAGAGGCTTATAAAGCATTCGCCCTAATACCTATTAATTGGGGAATAAGTCTAGTGGACTCAAAAAAATTCACAACCACCCAGGGTTCCACTACTACACTCCAACTAGATCAAAAAAAAAAAAAAAAAAAAAAAAAAAAAAAAAACTAAATATTATTTTTAGTCTGTAGGGACTGCTAAGAATGGTGTTTCCATGTATCGGTATTTTTTTTTTTTTTAATATTAGTTGTTATTTTGGATACTATTTTTTTTTTTTTATATAATTTTGGGATACAGCTAGTATCTGCCTGGGTTGGTGGGTAGGGCTGAGCATTACCCGAACCTACCCGAAAAACTAAACCGAACCGACCCGAATAAAGCCAAAATTTCGGGTTCGGTTCGGGTCCGGTTCGGTTCGGGTCGACATTTTAATAGTTCGGGTTTATATAATTCGGTTCGGATTTGGTAGTCGAATTTCGGTTCGGTTCGGGTTGGACCCGAATTATCCTAGCGACTCACATTTTAGTTAGTTTTCGTTGATTTTATGTGCTAATTTTTTCTTTTTAAACAAACATTAATATTACAACTATTCGGGTCGACCCTAACCGACCCGAATCCGAATTGGTATTGAATAAAAATCATTTTTTTTATTATTCGGGTCAACCCGAACCAACCCGAATTTTAGTCGATTCAGGTTGAAATAAAATTCGGGTCTGAAAGTATTCGGTTCGAGTCACCTTAAAAATTTCGGTTCGGGTTGGTTCGGTTCGGGTTGACCCGAATGGTCAGCCCTATTGGTGGGTTCTAATAGGGTTTCAAATTGTGAGATGTCACATAAAGTTAACAAAGCGGACCTTGATCTTACCGATTAGAGATTTTTTGGATTTTCCAAATTTTGTTGGACTTCACTTTGTAATGGAAATTTTTAATCTATCTGAATATTTAGAAATATAGAAAGTACGGACCTAAACTGACCCACACTACTGCATACATACTATAGATTAGTTCATACTAAGTTCTATACAGACCCAGCCGATCGTCGTAAAGACCAAACCGGCCCTATATATATACATATATTAAACAATTCCAAAAAAAAAAAAAAAAACAAAGAGCTGAAATCTTATTTACTTAAAAAAGTAAAATTATGGACTAAATTTATATTATATCCTTAGTTAGTTTGAAATTGTTAATGAAAACTTGGATTGTTTGTAAAATTACCGTAGACGTGAACTTGATCCTGGCACCCATTAGACCTACTTAGCATGACAAGTTTATGAATGATCCAAGTATCACCAACAGTCCACTAATATGTCAATAATATTAGTGAAAATATGATTTGCATGTTTGCCACAAATTTAAATAAACACAATAGTGTTTTTTTTTTCCTTTGTTTTGAGGCACTGTAGTGGTTACTCGCTGTCCAAACTGCCAATACACTGACTACCTGACTCTCTTAAGAGAATGTTGACCTATTCGTCTGTTAACGCGCAACACTCAGTCGCGTGTGGGCGGCACATTAGCTCGTATCAACAAATTGGATTTTGCATAATTGCGGCAACAGGGTGTCAAGCACGCGACTAAAAGTGTTTCTGAGCTTATCCAATTTATCACAACACCGGCGGCTCCTTTGAATGCAAATAGCTCTAGCCTATCCAATCTGGTTCCAGGTCCATGCCAAGTTTTATGCGGCCTCGGTGGGGTTCGATCAGGACCGGACGGACATCATTTTTAGGTCCTTACTTAATCCGCTAGAGTCGCATATATAATGCCCACGCTCAAAATATATTAAAAGACAGAATACAAGGAACAAGCTAGATTCATCCAGTCGGCTGCTATATAATATAAAAGATTAACTTAGGACGCGAGGCGCTCCTATTATTCAGAGAATTTATACCGGTGCGCCGCTAGGCTCACTCCAGGTGATGCTATAATATGTGACTAGAAATATGTAGGTACCGTCATAAATATAAATAAACAAAATTCTAAAATAAAACGTTTACGCCACGTTAGCGTATATCCTCTTTATGTTTAAATTAAAAAAATAAATTTTACGATCATATTTTGGAAAAACTTTATAAATAAAATTTATAAATTTTGATTAAATTTATAATTTTAATGTTTAAAATTTTTTCAAAAATATTTCCAAATAGTGTTTTAGAACTTCAATGTTTAACAGGTTTAACGAATTTTAGAACTGTTTTTAAACCCGTTGTAAATCTATTAAATTTTAGAGCTCCAAAATATATTTTTAAAAAAAATTTTTGAAAAATTTTTGAATATAAAAATTGTAGATACCTTATGAGCTTATGTCATAGGTTTAACGAATTTTAGAACTATTTTTAAACCTGTTTTAAATATGTTAAATTTTGAAGTTTCAAAATATATTTTTAAAAATATTTTTTGAAAAAATTTTGAATATAGAAGTTGTCTATCTCATTAAAATTTACAATTTTGATATTAAAATTTTTTTAAAAAAATATTTCTAAAATTTTTTTTTTTAAATTGTTATACGAAATAATATGGTGTAACCGTTACAAATAAAAACTTCTCTCTAAATAAATGTGTTATCTAGAAGCTCCAGATAAATATCATGTCAGGGAATAACAATGACGGAGATAAACCTGTGGAGGCCTTCTGGAATCGTCAGGAACGATGATAGTGCGTACGTTATCATCGTGTGGTTCTTGGATTTGCACGGTCCACCGCCACTGAATTCTTTCTTGTTGCTCGTTGTCCATCAATGAGGCGGACGTACGACGAGCATCGCAGCTGGTTCCGTCTCGGCCTCATGCATGGACCAGTGAATCTGTGATGATGGGGAAAGCCATGGGCATGTAGGGACAAACTGTTCCCAGTCCCGGACAAGGGCGATGCCCTATGAGCTTACGCTGCTCCCAGTCCCGGACAAGGGTGATGCCCTATGAGCTTACGTCAACGTCCCTAACCTTCTGCTTCTGCTAATGCCTTTGTTAAAATTTTTATATTCAACATTTTTTTAAGAAAATATTTCTAAATAAGTATTTAGAATTTTAAAATTTTAGTGGATTAACGGATCGAATCCATAATCCGTTAACACTTCGACACATCAAAATATCTATTTAAAAGTATTTTTTATAAAAATATTGAATATCAAAGTTGTAGATCTCCTCAAAATTTATAATTTTTATGTTAAATTTTTTTTAAAAAAATATTAATATAATGGTCAAAATAAAAAATACGAAATACGAGAGAGGGGCTGAAACGGAATGGGACAAAATTGAGAGGCTAACGGGGTAAAAATTTGAAAAGAGAGGGCTGGGAAGACAAAAATTTTACAGGATTGATTTGTCAAAGCCGCTAGAATTTTGCTTTGGTAGCCAAGGACAAATACAAAGTCCCAAACTTGTTGGGAAAAGCAACCAAAGGTACTCAAAAGTGCTAAAACAAGTTGCAAAGTCCAGATTCTGCAAAATCATCATCACCACATAAATAAACCGCTACATGTCTTCCTCTCTTCTCCGTATTCGTCATCTCAAAATTTTCCGTCTTCTCTGTTCCTCGTCAAACCAGAAGGAACTTCAACTGCTCGAAGACTAATCCAGTAAGCTAACAATGACCGTGGCTAATGGAACAGCAACGGCGGCGCCGCCACACTTCGTCCTGGTGCCACTGTACGCTCAGGGCCACATGATCCCCACGGTTGACTTTGCTCGTCTCCTCGCCGACCGCGGTGTCCTCGTCAGCTTCATCACCACGCCCGTTAACGCAGCCCGCATACGCACCACCATCGACAGCGTCCGCCGCGCCGGCCTCACCATTAACTTCATCGAGTTACCTTTTCCTTGCTCCGAGTTCGGCCTCCCCGAAGGCTGCGAAAACCTCGACCTCATACATTCCAAGGACCTCTTCGTCCCTTTCTTCAACGCTCTCGAAGGACTCAAGAAGCCTCTAGAAGATTGCCTACGTAATCTTCCTCCGGCCAACTGCATGGTCGCCGACATGTGTAACTTCTGGGCTGCTCCTGTTGCTCGCGACCTCAGTATTCCGAGGCTCGTATTCCACGGCCCTTCTTGTTTTTACAATCTCTGTTCTCACCAGTTACGCGTTAATGGCATCCACGAAAAGGTTACTGACGACTACGAGAAGGTAAACGCACAGTACAGTTTTTCTAATTCTCTCGTAGCATATTGAAATAACTGGTTTTATGAATTTATTTATAACAGGTGATGATTCCTGACATGCCACACCCGGTGGAGATATGTAAAGCTCATGCACCAGGATGGTTTAACACGCCAGCCTTAGCCGAGCTCTGCCATAAGGTGCACGACGCGGAAGAGACCGCCGATGGATTGGTGGAGAATACCTTCGAAGATATCGAGAAGATTTACATAGACCACTACGAGAAAGTTCTAGGGAAGAGAGTTTACACCGTCGGGCCGCTATGCGTTTACAACAAGGACTTCGACGCTAGGATTGCAAGAGGTAACAGGACCGCCATTGATGAGAAACGTATTCTCAGCTGGCTGAGCTCAAAAGAAGACAGCTCGGTTATCTACGTCAGCTTTGGTAGTTTGGCACGTACAAGCGCTCCGCAGCTTTTCGAGATCGGTGCGGGTCTGGAAGCGTCAGATCAGCCGTTCATTTGGGTTATAAAAGAGGTGGATAAGTTGCCGGAGGTGGAGAAATGGTTGGCGGAAGAGTTCGAGGAGAGAATCAGCGACAGAGGGCTAGTTATAAAGGGGTGGGCACCGCAGGTGGTGATATTATCGCACCCGGCGGTCGGGGGATTCCTGACGCATTGCGGGTGGAACTCGACGCAGGAAGCGATATCCGCGGGTGTTCCGATGATCACCTGGCCCTTCTTTGCCGATCAGTTCTGCAACGAGAGGCTGATTGTTGATGTGCTGAAAATTGGAGTCTCGCTGGGGATAAAGAAGTGGTCGTACCAAATGACCGAAGAAGATGGGCTGCAGGTGGCGAGAGAGGACATGGAGAAGGCGGTGAGGAGATTGATGGACCGTGGAGATGAAGGGGAAGAGAGAAGGAGGAGAGCTAAAGAGTACGGTATAAAAGCTCACAAGGCTCTGGAGGAAGGAGGATCGTCGTATCGGAATGTGACGGAGTTGATCGAAGCATATTCCGGTCGTTCAGGCTCGAAAAGTGACGTGGAAAAGTAGCCTAATTTTTATAAAAACATTTAGTATTTTTGGGGAAAATAAGCGGTGCATGTGCATGTTACATGTAGCTACAGCTGCTGCTGCTGCAAACAAGGTTGTATTAAGTATTGATTTGTTTAAATTGGTACGTACTGTTTTATTTTTATTTTTATTTTAATTAATATGGCTTGTCAGTTGATTCTCACAAAATCTACACACCAATTAGAGAAACAGTTTAGTTGATATGTTTATGGCTCTGTAGAGATGGAATTGATTTTTACTCCTCCCTTGGCTTTACCAAGGTTAAATTTAGTTAAAATTTATTTTCAGAAGAGATTTTTAAGAACGCTAAGATATTCCTGCAAACTGCTCGCCTCAGAAAACCACTTGCTCAGATAACACCCAAAAATCACAAAATGGTTGATTATATATATTTATATATATATATTATATATATAGTATATATATATATATATATATATATATATATATATATATATATATATATATAGAGAGAGAGAGAGAGAGAGAGAGAGAGAGAGAGAGGAGAGAGGGGTAATCTCCACTCGACATGAGTGCAGCTCGTTCCTGTTGACTTCGCAGCCGTCGGATCGCGACGATCCGACGACTGAAATTCGACCCGAGCTCTTCCAAAACACACGTATGATTTCAAACCGTCGGGATCGACGAAATGATCCGACGGTTGAAACCCGATTCGAGTTCTTCCAAAACACATGCGTGATCTCAGCCGTCGGATCACCGCGATCCGATGGCTGCAGAGTCGACAGAAGTGAGCTGCGCTTATGTCGAGTGAAAATTAACACACACACATATATATATATATATATATATATATATATATATATATATATATATATATATATATATATAATAGCAGACACTTGGTGCAAAAGCAAGGCACATTGTAACCCACAAGGTTAAAATATATATATATATATATATATATATATATAATAGCAGACACTTGGTGCAAAAGCAAGGCACATTGTGACCCACGAGGTTAAAAAATAAACGTCACCATCACCTTGCATCTTGAACCCCATTATTACACTTCAAAATTAGGAAGAGTTGCAGTTGACTCCAAAACGTTAAGTTTTGTTATATTTGGATCCAAACCTAAATTTTAATTACAGTTAAATTCAATTATTTTCAACACTCTAAAATAATTATTTAGAAATACTTTTCGAAAATACTTTCAACATAAAAGTTCTAGATTTTGATAAGATCTACAACTTTCATGTTGAAAGTTTCTTCAAAAAATATCTTTAATTAATTATTTTGAGATGTCAAAAACAGTAAAAAATTTTAAAAATTAAAATATTTTAAAACGCGATCTGAACTTTGAAGACTCAAATATTTTTTTAGAAAAACTTTTATCATAAAAGTTGTAGATCTCATTAAAATTTATAACTTTCATGTTAAATTTTTTTTAAAAAATATTTCTAAATAATTATTTTAGGGATTGAAAGCAACGCAAAAAATAATTGAAATGAGAAACTACAGTGAAAAAAATAGTTAATAGGAGAAATTACAGTAAATTTTATTAATAGGTGTGAATTAAAGTGATGTTAAAACTTAATGTAGAGAATGCAATACAAATATCCGTTAAAATTATCCATAAGATTACTTACAAGTTATAGATTTGTCGTTGCCAAGTCAAACCATTAAGCATCGTGACAGATGCGACATTTAAATTGTCTGTAGGCGATCACCTGCAACCAGATTCCACTCATCTATATATAAATATAAAAATAAAATAATTAAAACGTTATACTACATAATATTTCCAATTTGTTTAATGTATTATTAATATTTCTTTATTCTAAAAAATTATATAATATTTAGATTAATTAATAAAACTTCAAAAATTATATAAACTAATTTTACAATATAAAAAATTTAAATTTAAATTAATTAAATATAATAATTTAATTTAAATTAATAATTATTTATAAAAAAATAATTTACCTACAGACATAATATTAATATAGAATTATTATATTATATATTATATAATTAAAAAAATTTATTAAAAATTTATCCATATATACATATATATATATATATAATTTTATATATACCATATATCATTTGTTATTACTCTAGTAATATATAAAAAATATAATATACTATTTTAAGATAACTATTAATCTATATAAAGTTAAAATCATAAAAAAAAAATGTTTTTTTAATATTATCATATATATATATATATATATATGATTTGTATCCATGGAACACTTGGGTGTAAAACTAATTCAATCTAAATCAGCAAAAAACAAACATTGGATAACAGATGTAAGAAGAAGAAAATAATACTTTTACATGATCATATGTTAAACATCGAAAAAACAAGGGGAAAGTGCATATCAGCCCCCGTTTTTCCAATTCGTGCAAATTAGCCCCGAAAAACGCCGATTGCGCTGCCACGTTGGTATCTGAGGGGCTGATTTGCCGAACTTTTGACAGAGGGGGCTGATATGCAATTTCCCCTTAAAACAACGGCAGAAAGTGATAAGAAAACAATCACACGATTACAAGAATCTATCAAATCAATGCTCTGGTATTTAAACATAAAGAAAATTACTATCTACCCCCCCTCAAACTATAAAGGGATAATTGCAGATCAGCCCCCCCTATTTCGGGGGTGCGCGGATCAGCCCCCCGAAACGCGTTTCCGGGGGGGCTGATCTGCAAAAATTAAATAAAAATCTGCCCCCGGAAACGCGTTTCCGGGGGCTGATTTGCCCAATTAAGGGAAACGGGGGGCTGATCTGCAAAAGCCCCAACTATAAAACTTACTAATCAACCCCTTCCCCATCACATCTCCATCACATCAACCATCATTACCAATTTCAACTGTATTCGGACAAAAATACCCCTTGCTATTTGGACACTTGAGTCAACTCTATCTAGAAGTATTTTTTGAAAATATTTTGAACATGAAAATTGTAGATCTCGGCAGATCTACAATTTTCATGTTCAAAATATTTTCAAAAATACTTCTAGATAGTGTAATGTCCGAACTGTTTTCAGCGGGATTTCGGGACCGAGGTCTACACTTCGGACCCCAAAATAATACATGTTTGGAAGGCAGTTTTTGCGAAAAACTTTCAACATGAAAGTTGCAGATCTCGTCGAGATCTACAACTTTTATGTTGAAAATTTTTTCAAAAAATATTTCTAAATAGATGTTTTTAGCGTCCGAACTGATAATACATACGAGGACATTTTTGTCCGAAATTTATCGAAACAGTAAACGGGAGGCCTCTACGTCATAGGGGGGGCTGAAACGCAAAAATGAACTACGGGGGGGCTGATAAGTAAATCTCCCTTAAACATATCCATGGGGCCGAGGACAGAGATTTGAAAGTGAATGCAAACATAGAAGGGACCTAGAACTTTTCCTAATGGCGTGTCCTTTTTCCAAAACAAATAGACAAATCAATCAATACGAAGGCCAGCAAGATCGTCACTTTCCACGAAGTTTCTATGATTGAGATGGTCTTCCTTCCAGGAAAATGTACCATCCATAACTATACAGCTCATACAAACAACATGCCTGCCTGGAGACTGATCTAAGAAGCAGTTAATAAAGAATTAACGTGCAAAAGCAGATAATCATTGAACATAGGAAGGTATAAACGACGAATATATATCATAATCAGAATCATAAATGAAAGAATAGACCGACGCAGTGTTTATAACATTGACGCATGCAAACAGCTCTACGGGTATAAAATCACTTACAGTTTCATCCACGCTGAAACTCTGGCGTCTTATCATTCTTCGATGGATATGATATCAACACTATCTTCATAGAGTTATTGTGAAGAAGTACATCTTGAGGACCATGGCAAGGGCTAATTGCAACAAGAAAATTCCAACAACAATGAGAAACCATCTCTCTCCAGCAGATTTTATGTGAGCCCGAAGATTGATTGCAACAAATGTTGCCGACATAAACCCTGCAAATCCTGCAATTACCCATCTAAATATTTCGATGGGGACGACAGAGAGGCACTGTAAAAATAGAAAGTAACTTCAGAGCCAGTCCCAGTTGCAGAAAACAAGTTCATAAATATTGAGAATACATTCGAGGTTCCACCAAAGACTATTACATAAACTCGAAAATAACAAATAGGAAATAATGTTTACGACGCAAGCCAACCTATAAACAGAATGTACTCCAAAAGCTCTTTCTACTTGCCTAATTTAAACCCGACCTAGTTTGTGAGCATTGACGTCTAATCAGGCTACTAAATCTAATTGCTCAAGTACTGATACTAATCTAATTTGACAACTACAAGTATTTTATTTATATATAGTGATCTTTTATTATTTTAACATGAAGAAAAGACATTTATGCAAAGAATAATCGCGTATGAAAATTACTATTCGTACTTGTCACATCAAATTGATAGCCTTATGTCAGCAATTTGAGGGTAGTAATTGACGTTCGCATTTAAAAAGTGTATGACCGACCAAAATTTTGAAATCTTGAAGGGGCACGTAGTGCACTATTAGAAGTATAGGAGCACAAGAGGATATCTAAATTACTGTTTAAGGACTAAATAAATATTTTTTGCCACTTGTGAATATGTGGCTCGTCCTACTTTTAAGAAAAGATTATACTTTCTCTAAACATTTTGCCAACAAGCTGGGTCTTCAGATACAAATTTAACAAAATAATATCAACAGTATCTTGATGGGTTTGTTTAGTCCTGATATCATATCTTGACATTGAGTTTTGAAACGTAAATGAAAACAATGAACAACCAGTAAAAGATTACTAAAGCATGGTGCTACTTACAGCTACAGAAAAGTGAAGAAAGTAGGAAATGCAAATATATCCAAGTATTTGTTGAGCACTACGTCATCTTTTAACATTTCAATTCTAACAGCATGTTGATTCTAAGAATAAAACAATAACATGGTCTGCAGCTATTATCTTAAAAGTCATTCACTTCATAAAGACAGTGCTGTGTCAAATATAACCTGGAACTTACTGAAGCTGGGATGAATATGAACAATGAGTATCCATAGAGACACAAAAGCTGGACCAGCCCAGATGGAGCAGAAAAATACTTTAAAATGATATATAAACCAATGGGAACCAGCGTCACATAACCATAGAACAATCCGGCTGACCATGTGATCAGGTTTATATCATAGTTCCATTCTTTTTTCTGTAACTTGTGTGCCAAATATGTCACAAATGTACCAATAGCAGCTGCTACAAATATCAAAGTGGTGCATATCCAGAAAGGTCCATATCTGTCGAAAATAACAGACCGGTGATGTTAAAGCATATTGCATCTTAGTGATTGACTCCAAAATGATTCGGACAATTACTTAAAGCAACATGTATGTCAAATCTTAATAACGAGCCCATTTACATAAACTCACTATTGAAGTTCAAACCACGCAAAGGGACATGGGCAAATTTGCAAAGTAGCTACTCTTCCTTAAGAAACGTGAATATTTACTTCCAGAAAGTTCATTTTATTTGTTTACAACCAAAGTGGACATTTCAAATCCCATTAAAATAAGGAAATGTTAAAAGCTTACAGTTAATTAATAAACCAAAACTCATGCATACATAGAACTTCTAGAAAAGCATATTGCATCTTATGGTTTTGAGTCCAAAATGGTTCGATCAATTACCTAAAGCAACATGTACGTCAAATCTTAATCACGAGCCTCTTTGTATAACTCACTATAGAAGCTGAAACCATGCCAACCAACATGGGCACCTTTGCAAAGTAGCTATTCTTCCTCAAGAAATGTGCATTTTTACTTTATTCCAGGAAATCATTTTATTTATTTACAACCAAAGCGGACATTTCAAGTCCCATTAAAAATAAGGAAATGCCCATTTTTTTCGGTGCCAGTCGGCACAGCACGTGCCGGGCGGCATGTGCCTATTCCGGCAGTTGTCGGCATGGCACGTGTCAAAAAATCTTATATTTGAATTTTTTAATTAATTTTTTATTTTTATTTTTATTTTTTAAAAAATAATAAATAAATATATATCGGCACGGTCGGCACGTGCCGGAATCTGAGTTTACCGAAATTCCGCTTGGCTCGGCACAGAAAACCTTAGAAATGCCAAGGTAACAAGGGAAGCACTAATCCCATGCACTGATAAACAGATTAGTAATGCATCACACTGCAAATATAGTTGACAGGATCAAAAGCACGTGCAAAAGCTCATAACTAGGTAAGACAACAGTCAAATGTAGAGTGGTGGTGAAAATCAGGTAAGCTTGGTTCCAGATATTATCTCTCATTTAAAGGGATGAAACATTTTAGGGCAAAAAACAAAAGAAAAGAAAAAGGAAACCAGTACCTGAATGATATATATAACATCCAACCCAAACAATCCTCGCAAAAAAAGAACTGGATTTTCCTTCCGAAGAAGAATGATGAAATACCAAACAAAACTCATCAAACACCAGTACAAAACCCTCAGAATGAAAGCTTCCAAAGCTCATTAGAAGTTCGAATAACCATGACAATTTCCAACTGAAATTTTCCAATCAATAAATTACTAAACACATGTTAGAAAGAAGCTCCTCTATCGAAAGGAATAAGAAGTACAAAACTGGAGCAAAACCCACTGACGAAGTTAAGCACAATTAATAACAATATAGTCTAGGAATAACTCTATAGAGCACATTTTGAACACTAATATTCGTTCCATTACATGATTATGGCATATAACTCTACGTTCAAATTGACACGTCGGAAATTTTATGTATATATAAAGAAGAAGCATAATATAGCAACATAACACCAATCCTATATAAATACGAAGGAATCATATAATAAGTACAAAGGAATAACTAAAACATCATCAAACTAAATGTGAGAATACAGAGGAACGTACAGGTCTGGATTATCTGCCGTCTTCTCATTGAAGCCACCGTTGAAAGGAAAAAATGATTCTCTGATTCTCTCGACCACATCCGACGTATCCACATCAAAGTAAGGCTCATAAGCACCTACGGTGAATCTATGCATCCATCCACTCTGCTGCTGCGGCTCCGCGGAGCTTCCAGGAGCCGGCTTCGAGAATGTATCTACAAAATCAAATATATCTCAACCAACCAGAATTGAAATCATATTACTAGATCGACAATGCAATTACCATCAGCGTCGGCGGGGGGCCGGAAGGATCCGGAGATCTTCCCGCGTGTTTCTGACGGTGGGAACGTTTGGAGATTCGACTCTGCGATGGATTCGCTAATTGTGAGAGATACGATACGGATTCACATCAGATCCGGAAGAGATCAAACTGACCTGTGAATTTGACTGAGACATGGTCGGTGCCGGCGGCAGCCTGCGATTGAAAGATTGAAATGAAAATGAGAGAGATGCAGCAGGACTGAGAGTTGCAAATGGTGAGGAAGTTGAGAGAGAGAGAGAGAGAGAGAGAGGAGCTATGTACCGGGACGGTGCTGGAGAGGTTTTGATTGTCAAGGTGCGTATAACCGCCACTGGACATCATCCTCGACGGCTCGGCCGATGAGCGATTTGATATCGCCGGCGGCGGTGGTGGAACTCCAATGGGAAATGAAGATGAAGAGGACGCGGGTAATACGCGCCTGTTTGTTTGTTAATGATAATCGGATCCGCGATTTGCTTTGCTTATTTAGACATCCACGTTGCAGCGGCCTTGTCAGGTAAGGGTCGATTGGTGCTTGGTTTGTTAATAAGGTGATGCATACAAATAGATTTCTGGTTTTAGATAACTGACGCAGACTAATTTTTTTTTTTTCTTTTCTTAGGGTGCCTTTGTTCATAAATATGCAAACTTCAAAAAATATTATATTTTTAGTAATTTAGATTTTTATGAATCACATTCTCTATAGTACTATATTTATCAGTTGGATCGTTATTTCCTATTATTTAATTTTTAAAAATATTGATTTCTTTCGTTTGCTTTGATTACAGTATTTTTTGTTACGGAATAGAATATTACTCAAATATTATTTTTATAAATTTAATAAAAATATTAAAATGACATCGAAATAGTTTTTGAAACATACTTTATGTCCTACTTATCAAATAAACTTGCATGTACTTAAATAAAGACCTACTAACTCGATTATAATAAATAGATACCTACTTTATATGACAATAAACAAAATGGTAATTATAATCAGCAGGAATACTGACTTATCTGATCGATAGCATTGACAATGACAATAAGTTAAAGACGAATGAAGAAGTAATTGTTGGCTTGGCTATAGTTTTAAAATATATAAATTAAATTAAGAAAAATTACGAAAATAAAAAATTAATCTTGCAGGAATGATTACAGAAAATCAAAATACACATCTTCTTTTAAGAGAATCTGGATTACTTTATTTATGGAATTGTTGCTGACAAACCAAATGTGAGAATTAAATTCTGTGTGTTAAATTTCTAAAATTCTGTCAAACTTTTAGGAACCAAACCCAACTTTAGAATGATCCTACTCCTTCCTCCCACCCTCCACCAAAAATAAAAAATAAAAAATCCAAAATAAATTGACGAAAAATCGACTAATTCACATTAAAAAAAAAACTTTTGGGAGAATTTTTTAAATAATTTTTTTAAAATAAATTATTTGTAATTATAAATTTGTACGAGTTAGATGTAATTAACGAAATTTTATTCACAGATGATTGTAAAACTTCTCCAAACGCAGAGGTTAGCATAAAAAAAGCAGTCCAGATTCTAGAACGTCTGCAGCATCTAAGATACGACAAAAACTGGAACGAGGGACGGATTCATACATGTGAGACAACAAGGTCCATTTACAGCCTCATATTCTTGTCGTCTTCTACAAACCCTATCTCCATACCACCCTCGCTCACTATAAAGAGAGATGCAGAAGTATCAATACTAACATATACTATATATACAAGTTAATTATACATCACATATATTCTGTTTGCAATCTATCTCTCTACATATTCTAAGATGCCGACCGAAATCTCCATTAATGGCGCCGTGGAAGGGCAAGACCTTCACTTCGTTATGGTTCCATTAATGGCGCAGGGGCACATGATCCCCATGGTCGACCTCGCTCACCTCCTTGCCGCCCGCGGCGTGCTCGTCTCGTTCATCACGACCCCCGTCAATGCAGCCCGCATCAGGCCGGCTATTGACCGTGCCAAATCCTACGGCCTCCCCATCCGCTTCGTGGAGCTCGAGTTCCCTTGCTCCGACGTCGGCCTCCCGGACGGCTGCGAAAACCTCGATCTTATCCCACAAAATGCAACTGTCGCAGATAATTTAAATTTCTTCAAAGCAACCGAACTTCTCCGTCATCCACTGGAGACGTACATAAGAGAACATCAAACGTACCCTAGCTGCATGATAACCGATCTCTGCCAGCCATGGACCCGTCATCTCGCTCGCGATCTCGCCCTCCCCCGCTTGACTTTCTTCAGTATATGCTGCTTTTCTCTACTTTGCAACCATAATATAGACCACTACAAAGTTTACGATACAATCAAAGATGAGATGGAGTTGTTCGAGGTTCCAGGAATGTCGGAGAAGATTCTAGTGACTAAGGGGCAGGCGCCGGGATTCTTCAATGTGCCCGGGTTTGAAACCATGCAAAGGGAAGTCGCCATCGCAGAGATCGAAGCCGACGGGATCGTGGTTAACACTTTCGATGCTCTTGAGCCATCTTTCGTGCAAGGCTACGCCGAAGCCATGGGGAAGAAAGTGTGGACGCTCGGCCCGTTCTCCCTGCGGTACAAGCAGATAAGCGACATGGCGGGCCGGGGCAACAGAGCTTCGGTCGACGTGAACCGATGCCTGAGCTGGCTCGACAAAATGAGTCCGAGGTCAGTGGTTTATGCTAGCTTCGGAAGTCTCACCTTTACACACTATTCTCAGCTAGTAGAGATAGGTCAAGGATTAGAAGCCGCCGGTCATCCGTTCATCTGGGTTATCAAAGACGACGACAGATCACCGGAGATCGAAAAATGGTTAGTAGAAGAATTCGAGGAGAGGGTGGGAGAAAAAGGCTTCGTCATAAGAGGATGGGCAGCGCAGGTGGCGATATTATCGCACTCCGCGGTAGGGGCCTTCGTGACGCACTGCGGTTGGAACTCTACGCTCGAAGGGATCGTCGCCGGCGTGCCGATGATCACTTGGCCTTACTTCGCCGACCAGTTCCTCAACGAGAGGTTTGTCGTAGATGTTATAAAGATCGGTGTTTCAGTTGGCGTTACAGTTCCGAATTACGGTCGAGCAAGCCTTGCGAGTCCAGATGTTCTGTACACGAAGGAGTATTTGGAGGTGGCTGTGAGGAAGGCCATGGATGGAGGTGAAGAAGGTGAGGAGAGGAGGAAGAGAGCAACGGAGTTCAGCAAGAAGGCAAAGGAAGCCATGAGAGAAGGAGGGTCCTCTTATGATAATTTGACAGATCTGATCAAGAGTTTTTCCAAGAAACGATAGTTTTAAAACTATGGATTGGGCAAGGGTATCTTATTTTTCCGGTGAGCTGTTCGATACATGCTTTCAAATCATTTGGCCTCAATGTAATAGACAAATATGGGCGCGGATTCCTGCTCCAAATTCTCTGCACCCGTCCGTCCCTGCATTTACAATCCCAATCGTCCATCATATATAACACTTATTTCGAAATATTATTTAAAATATTAATCAGCTCATTTGATCTATTTGTAAGTATTTTTACGAGAAATTTTGAACCACAAAATTGTAGATTTTAATATGTTCTACAACTTTGTAGTTGAACAAATTTTTAAAAAATATCAAATATTATATCAAAATAACAATCAAAGTTTTAATTATTATTTTGACATATTAATCGATATTTTTTCAAAAATTGTTCAACTACAAAATTGTAGATCATATTAAATCTTACAACTTTGTAATTTAAAATTTTTCGTAAAAATACTTAAAAATATGTCAAATAAGCCGACGAAAATTTTAATTAATGTCTCGAAATATGTGTTATACATGATGGACGACGAGGATGGAAGAAGTAGGAACGGACACAGAGTGTCTAGAGCAGGGAATCCGCGCCCGACAAATATATATCTGGAGTGGTTCCTTCAAAGCGTGGTGCTATGTTAAATCATAGTCACAAACCTCTCACTACGGAAGTTAAAACCCAATGCAGACTACCGATAGTTCGATTGAATAGAGATATTTTAGAAAATATATTTAATATTTAGATTTAAGCTTCGAATAAAACTTTTTGCTGAATTTTTTAAACAAAATTTTATGTGCTATAGTTCAAAACTTTTTGCTGAATTTTTTAAACAAAATTTTATGTGCTATAGTTTCAGACTTCCATCTATGGAGAGCTATATTCGAATTTTAAAATATGGATCGAAATTAGACGTAAGGATTTTTCACAAGTTTGTATTTATATTATGAATTTCATTACTATAATTAAAAAAAAAAAACCAATGCAAACCCCGACTGAGCATGTTTTTTCCTTTCAGGGCTTTCTATACACCCCTAAAAAATCATACAAAAAATCACATATGCTAACGTGGCACAATCAAGATCATACATCACGATGAATATATCTGTAATTTTGATATTTTATGCGAATTACGAGAGAATTGTGCGGATCACGAGATGTACGTGTGGTGGAGATTGGCTGTGTGTGATTTGTTGGGTAATTTGTCGGGGGTGACTAGTTTTTTTTCTTTCAAATTAGCTAGCTATGCTTGCCTATAAAAAAAGCGAAGTTCAGTTTATCCCTTCCCAACTAAAGAGGACTTTTCAAATCCCACAGAATTAGAAAATGTGAAGGTAACAAATGATGCGCTAATATTATACATTGATAAACAGTTAAAAAATACGTCGACCAGCGTTGATCCAGCTAATTAGCGCAACTTAATATCGGAATGAGATATGGTCTGCGCTTTATAAATTATAGGTCAGAAGTTCGAACTCCAACGATATCTGAATCGAAGGAAATTTACGTTAATGGAAATTATTTTTGATCAAAATATACGATAAAAATCGAGCTGATATTTTTATGCCCATCATAATTAAAAATTGACTTTTTTATGACCCTTTAAGTTAAAATAATATCTTTATACTATTTAATTAAATAAAATGACTAAATTTATTATTATTATTTAAAGATGAGGACCTTAATTAAAATAGTTTTATATCACACGATCAAATAATATAAATATTATTTCAAGTCATATATTTATATAATTTTGAATCATCGATGATATAAAAATTGTCAATCTCCCATAAATATTATTTCAAGTCATATATTTAGTAAAACTCCGAATTTGTATTATCTTCCGATATTATGTTGAATACAAATACGTACATGCACATCTTCAATATTTTTTATATATTTTGCATTATTATGTCCGAAATTGAACAAGTGATTGATTATTTATGAGCCATCGATCTTACGAATTGAGCTACCAGCGACAAGGGGCCAAGGAGAGACCGGAGATGATAAATGATGCAACTACATGACATGTCTTTTACAACCAAGTGGTCAGCACGTAGTTTACTTTTAATATCACCGTTAGCTGGCCAAGAATATGCAAATATTAACTCTGCTATAAATGTGCGTGTGTGTACGCATTTCTTGAAAAAATAAAAAAATCGAATGCGAAAAAATAAATTTTAATATGCCCTATATATAAGGTTTTAAATTCTGGACGGCACGCAGCATGCCGCCCTGAACGTCCTTGAGCCAGCACCGGAACGGTGCCGGGCCGGCCGGCTCAGCTTTTTTTTTTTAATTATTATTATTTTTTTAATAGTGTTTAGGGCCGGCCGACCCTAACGTCGCGCCCACCAGCGCAACGATTTTTCCTCTTTTTTTCGTTGCGCCACCGGCGCGACTTAAGTGGTCACGCGCTCTGACCACTTAGTCTTTTGTTTTTAAAAAAAAATAATTAAAATTTTAAAAATAACTTTAAAATATAATAAAATAATATTTTATTATCGGCATGATCAGTATGTCTCGAATTTAAAATTTACCGAAACTCGGCACGAAACGGCATTTAAAACCTTGCCTATATATATAATTTAAATTTTTTTTAAAAAAATTATTTAAATAGTTATTTTAAGGCTCTAAAATTTTACTTATTACAAAAATTTGAAGGCTCAAAATATTTATTTAGAAATAATTTTAAAAATTTTAATACAAAAGTTTTAAAACACACAAAAATGTCTATTTTTAATATTCAATCTTTTTAAGAAACTATTTATACATATAGTATTGGAGTGATCCATAAGTTTTACCAAAAAAGAGCTTATTTAGAAAAATTTTGCAAGGCATTAGCATTTTCAACAACCGCTTGTATGTTTCAAGAGGAATCTATATAACCTATATTTTGGGATGAAATTTGAGAGATTTAAAGGGCAATGAGTCATAAAAGCTAATACTCGTAGATACTGTATACGGCGTAGCCATTTTAGATCGACAACTACAACTTTAACCCGAAAACTACGATCGGATAGGATTCACCTAACAAGTTAGCCGTCAAACCTACGGATCGACGGATCTAAACACCGATATGGAATCAAGCAAACATTGTGCCATGTGTATGCATTATAGAACCACAAATAAAACAGAGACAAATATGATGCATTGTCCAAATATTTGACTTTAAAAATTATATTTTTGTACAATTTGAGAAATTAAGTTCCATTGTCAGATTGGTTGGAGAAGCAGGTGGCCTGTCTCTGAAATGTTCTTCTTCCAGGTCCAGTCTCCATGTTTTGATGGTGTTTCTTGCAAGCTAGAGAGATTGTCCATCTGTATTTGGTTGGAGCATTGATTTGGATGACAACTGCTTACATTTATGGAATGGAAAAAAACTACTTACCTCCAACAAACTATCCAACAAATCACACACAACCAATCTACAACACACTCGTTTCGTGATCTGTACAATTTTCTCGTGATCCGTAAAAAATCAAAATTACAGATATACCTATCGCGATGTGTGGTTTTGATTGTGCTACGTCAGTAAGTGTGGTTTCTTGTGTGATTTTTTAGGGGTGCATAGCAAAGCTCGGAATGGAATAATGACAAAAATTCTGCTTTTCAGAACTCCTATAGATCTGCGATTGCAAAATTTTCAAAAAAATTATTGTTCGGAAACTTAAAAATATTCCAGATTGCTAGTTTAAAATTCCATACGATTAAGAGTAATATTGTCAATACTTGTATCGTAGTGTTTGGACAGATATATTTCAGACGAGATTTTTGTGTTCCATTAGGTAAAAAAGTGCCACGGGCGATCTAAAAAGGTTCTCCGAAAGCAAACTTAGCGTTTTTGTTTGAGGGGTTGATTTTATTCAAATTTACAAAACAGGGGATTTTTTTTTGAAAAAAAAAAAAGCCTCCTAGATTTATTCCTGAACCAAAGATGCAATGGATACAGCTCTGCACATCTCCTCCAGTTTGGTCGGAACATGGCTTCCATGAACTTATTAAGTTGGCACTCTTTCGTTGTGGTCAAACCTGAACTTGAGCTACCATAATGACTGATGAACACCTGTTTGGTTCATCAAATTTTGCCATTTTCATACTGCTCATAACTACACCTTTGCCACAGTCAGACCACCCATGGCATTTTGAAACTCATTGCTATCAGAATCTTAACTTTGCAAGTTTAGAGTTTTCGGAATGAGAAAGCCTGTGATACTGCTCATCTTTAATTGAAAATACTCATACAGAAAGCTATGATCGGAGGAGACGGAAACAGAGGAATCATAAATGCAGATATAAGCAGACCTCAGGAACCATACGGCGCCATCGGCGGAAATCCGTAGTTCAATTGACGAGTAGAAACTACGTCGCCATTTGCATGGTGGATAGAACAATATTTGAATGATACTAAAATAACAGTGAGCTAATGAGCTTTCAAAATGTTGAAGAATATTCTGAAAATCAAGAATGAGTTGCAACAAAGAATATTGATCACATCGCACTTAAACAATTCCATCTATCTAAGCAATGATCAGATGTGGATAGCCCCTTCAATAACACCCATCTCCCAAGACTTAATGCTAATATAGAAGTGGATAATAATAAATAAAAAATAACCAAGAAATTCAGAGATCAGATAGCAGACACCCTAGGAACATCTACCGGGAAGTTATCTATCTCACCCATCCATGGGTTCTTCTCCTTTGCAGGATTGATCGTCTTCAGTGCCTTCCAGACCGCGCTGTTGCACTTGAAACCGGAACCGAACGCGATTTGCCAGATCCTATCGCTCCTCTTGATCCTCCCTTTGCTTTCGCTGTAAGCCAGTTCGTACCAGAGCGAGCTGCTCGAAGTGTTCCCAAAGCGGTACAGAGTCATCCTCGAAGGTTCCATGTGCCAGTCCGAAAGCTGAAGGTTCTTCTCCAATTCATCCAACACGGCTCTTCCTCCGGCATGAATGCAGAAATGCTCGAAGGCCAGCTTGAAATCTGGAATGTACGGCTTGATCTTCATCTTGAGAACCTTCCTCGCCACCAAGGTAGCGAAGAACAGCAGCTGCTCCGACATCGGCAGCACGAGAGGACCCAGCGTAGTAATATTCGTCTTCAAAGCATCACCGGCTACCGCCATTAATTCTTTCGATAAAGAAACTCCGATCTTCGCATTTTCATCCTCCCTCTGGGTGACGCAAGTGAAGCACTTGTCGTCCGCACCTTTATGAGTTCGAACGGTATGGATTAATTGGTATTTGGATCGACGTCTATCGGATCTCTTGTTAGAGAGAAGAATTACGGCTCCGCCCATCCTGAACAAGCAGTTGGAAAGGAGCATAGAACGATCGTTCCCAAAATACCAGTTCAAAGTGATGTTCTCCATGCTGATTACTAGAGCATACGAATTTGGGTTGACTTGGAGGAGATCATTAGCGAGATCGATAGAAATAAGACCAGCACTGCATCCCATTCCTCCAAGATTGTAACTTTTTATGTTCCCTCTTAGCTTGTAATGGTTCACGACCATGGCGGAAAGGGAAGGTGTAGGATTGAACAAGCTACAATTCACAACCAAAATCCCGATGTCCTTGGGTCGGACATTAGTCTTCTCGAAGAGCTCATCAAGGGCACCAAACATCACCAACTCAGCTTCCTTTCGTGCCATTGCCATGGACGGATTAGGAGGAACATTAAGGACGGCCTCCGGGAGGTAAGTATCTTCCCCAAGTCCTGATCTTTCAAGGATCTTTCTCTGGAAATCAAGATTTTTCTCGGTAAATGTACCCGTTAGCGCAGACCTTTCCACGAATATCTGTCTGGTGCATTTACGAGCTTCTTCGGGCTTATAACACGCGAAGTTTACAAGGTAAACCGGGCGAGGGCGGGTGAGAAAGTAAAGTGTGGAGAGGAACACGAGGAGCGCCGAGCAAACGATTACAGAGATGAGATTGAATCTGAGATGGTCCCAAAGAAGGTAGAGATCTTGGAGAGAAAAAGTGGACATCTGAGCAACTAGGATTCCAAGTAGGGGTGAGAGGAACAGATACATTCCATGGGTGATAAGATGGTGGTAGCCAAGTTTAACATATTGAGCTTCACAGATTGCTTGAAATCAGGAAGCCCTGAAGAAGACGGTTGTGAATCGGATGTAGCTTCAGCCATGATTAATGTAATGTATCACTCCAGAGTCTTGAGAGATCTCCAAACCTGAACAGAGAAATCAAAACCCGTCAAAACAATTTCTTTTTCTGAAAAAGATTTTTTTTTTTTTTTAATATAGCTTTTCTTAAATTGATATGATGAATACATACTTCAATTTATATTGGATGAACGCAATCAATCATCTTAAATCATAAATACTAATAATAATAAATAACTACAACGAAAAATAATGTACTTTAATAAACTGAGTAGAACAAAGTCTGAAAAATCTATGAACAACATAAAATACTAAAAAAACACTCAAAATGCAGGATCACATATATTTCTAGGCCGGATCAAGGAACCAATAACATATTTCTAGAACAAATATCAAAGCCCAAACGGCAAACTGGATCTACTACTAAAGCTTAACGAAGTACACAAGACCTTATGCTGATCTAACTAAACAATAAAACAAATTACAATATCCACAGATCTGAAATACAAACGCATAACATTGATCACTTTCATGGAACGAACAGAAGTTCAAACTTAGCAGAAGTTTCTTTTTTTTTTTCAAATTTCATATTAAAAAACAAATTTTGAGAAGAACAGAGTGGAAGACGAACCTGAAATCTGAGATCGAGCAGATAAGATCGCCGGAGGAGTTTATTTATTTCTTTCTTTATCAAATATCACTCCTCCAGCGGAGAATGAGAGAAAAGCGGAGAGCAAGGGGCGGCCAAGAACAACTATTTATAGCGTAAAATGTGTCTAATTTTTTTGTTTGAAAATTCTCTCATTTTATCGATTTTAATTTAATTTAATTTGCTCGTGATTATTGCTTCCTTTGCCGGCTGTTTCTTTCGAGGGACTCCGAGATCACAACTGGTCCGTGTCAGAGTACTAACACCATACAAGAAGATGAACCAATGAGAACCCTAACGTATTGACTTGTCGATGAGAACGCCGCCATCCCAACATTTTTGAAAAATAATCAGCTCAACCTTTTCTTTCTTCCTTTTCATTTTTTTTTCTTTTTGGAAAAAATAACCAGTTCAACTAGCACAGATGGATTTTGTTACATTAGTAACTTAACCTCTTTTTTTAATTATTCATTAGAAAAATAATATTTATAATCGGTCTATTTCTTAAACTATCGTAAAATATAAATTTACATATAACAATAATTCATATTTCACCAATCGAAAATTTCAGTCCTTCGGTCCGAATAAATCCAAAAGGCCATATTATTTTTCACGACAACCAATTTTTAAAAATTATTAGTTATTATAATAATAGTTTGTAGATTTGTAGATAATTAATATATCAAATTTTTATTCGGTAAGTTATATAGGAACAGCTACTCCAATTACTGTGTACTAGTAAAGCCGTCTTAGTAGTCACTGACTCTTACTTGCTCCCTCTTTTTTTCTTTTTGAATTTTCAATATCTTTTTGCTATCTTGTTGTTATACTTGGAAGAATCGAACACGTAAATAGTATTATCATAAAACAAATTATCCTTAAATCGCATATAGATACTTGTAACACTCCATATTATTAACATGCCTTAAAACTAATCCAAAAATTTGACGATATAGATGAAAATCGGCCCGTTTGAGTTAGATACGGCTGATTTTCAAGTAAGATCGATGCCTCCATTTAGAATGAGTAAGCATCAGCCGATGAGGGCATTTTGGTTATCTTCAAATTTATAATTTACATTAACATAACTGAGTTTAGATATCGATCTTAATCAAATTCCGATTTAATAAGGAAGTAGAAAAAGTGAAAATAATATAGGAAATAAAAAATAAAATAAAAATCAGTTTTTTACTTTTTTTTCTTTTTACTTTATTATTAAGAATAAATAAAAATTGACTATTTTATTAGTTTTTATTTTTTTACTTTCTTTTTAAAAATAAATAATACAATTGATTTTTTTTTTTTACTTTTTTACGCTAAATAAACAGGTCCTGAATACAGATCGTTACTTTATATGAAGTTATTCGATACTATAGTCGTCAAAAATAAATTCATTACAATGATAATTGCATATCAGTTCCCCCCTAAAATCAACAGTAGTACGTTTTAGTCTTCGAAAATATAGAAACGCATGATGCAGCGGTGTGCGAGCACGCCATGTCAGTACAAAAACTTGTTTATGGGCGCTGAAATGTAAATGTGAGATTTGGGGAGGCTGATATGTAATTATCCCTTAATTCTATTTTATTTTATTTTATTTTTTTGAGATAAAATTATCCATTGATTATAAGTAAAACTTTTCATGATAACTAAAAAAAGGGGTAAAGATTCCTGACACACACAAGGTTGAGCAAGCTGGTGCCTTTCGCTATGGATCCATTCATGCGTTGGGCACGTGTGAGACGTCGGGTAATAACAGGCCTTGGGAGTTATACCTGTGCGCTTGATAAATCCCCAACCGCGTACAAGAACGAACACGAAACACGTTTACCCTCCAACTACCAAGCGCCACGTGAAACATTGTGTAATTTCGATAGTAGGTCCCACTTGGTTTGTTTATGTGGGAAAGGTTGATTCGTTCGTTTCCTGACAAAATTTGATAATCATAGAGCTTTTGAAAGGGGTAGGTTTGGAAGGTGGCCAACGCGCCGCGGCTAACTTGCCGGCGGCGTTGACAGCTTTGACCCTAGAGCCGCCACAATCTTTATGTCATACAAAAAAAAAAATATAACTCCCAAAAAAATTATTAAGAAAAAGAATTAATTTTTCTCATTAGTTTTACTTTAAAAATAAATTATAAATATCTTTTTGATTTTCTGGTAGTAGCTTTGTGCTGAGAAATATTTTCGCATATATAGTCTATAGTTATAGCCTGTAAATTTTGCTTACACCACAGGCTAGCTACAACCTCACTTCGCTGGCTGGTTGGCCATTACCCCACAAAGCGATGCGCGATTCTATCTTATTGTGGGACAGTAATCAAATCAACTACTGCCGTCTTGTCTGTTCAAGATTTCGACTTTCGCCTCCGCTTTCTATGCGCTTTGGACTGCGGTCTCTTTCCTGTCGAAAAGTAATTCCATCTAGCATGTGTGTATACCTTTTGTCAGTATAAGAGGAAATTTCAAATCGGCCCTTGATTTTCAAAATTTTTAGGGGAAATATTATATCAGTACTAGTTTAAAAATCTATCACATATCATTCTCTACTTCTTAAACTTTTTGCAAATTATTTCCACCCTCATAATTCGTGTATAATATATTTTTGACTAGTTTATAAATATTTTGACTATATATTTTTATGGCTTCAAAATCTTATTGGATTATCCACTAGATCGTTAAGAATTTGGAACCTCAAAATACTTATGTGAAAGTAGTTTTTTGAAAAAAAAAATTAATATGAAAATTGTATATTTTGATGAGATATATAAATTTTATTTTCAAATTCAAAATAGATATTTTGGGATATAGAAAATTAACATATTAAAAATATATAGGCTAATCCGTAAATTTTAAACAGTGCAGAGGCTGATATGCAATTCTCCAATTTTTATAAGCCAGCATACTATTTTAATTTATTTTATAAATTAGTCTCTATTTTAAAAGACATGTGATATTTTAACTGCTATATATAAATTTTGGTGAAGTTTTGAATATTAAAAAAATAAAATTTAATGTAATCTATATTTTATTTTATTTTATTTATTTATTTTTTCTAAAATATATTTTTAAATGTAAAATTAACAGATTGTAAAATATGAATTATCCGATGATTTTTTTTATTGGTGAAATATATACCGGTGCTATCTATAAATATATTTGTGATAATAATTGTATAAAAATGCACTTTTCGCTACTTAATAATTTTTCAAAAAAAGTGTACTTTTCGCAGCTTAATAACTTAAAAAAAAAAAAAAAAACATGTAACGTAGGATGCGAATGGAATTTAAAGATAAAGTGGGATTACTTGTAAGTAAACTTGTTTCTAGAGTCCCATTGAATGCGACGGATGAGAAAAATCAAGTTTGAATGAGTAAAAGATGTCACACAAATTCCAATTTGGTTGGGCGTTAGATTTCGTACGCATACCGAACTTCAATTTTTCAAAGTTAAAATAATTTTTTCGACCACAAAAAATAAAAGTTAAAATAATTTTTAAAAATAACATTTCGCCATTTTTTACATCAAGTACCTTTTCAGCATTTGTGAGCCTTGAAAAACTTGATAAACTACTAGGAAATAAATATTCCCGCTATCACCCGCACTTATATCATATTAAATACTAATAAGGATATATATATATGCTAATCTCCACTCGACAAGAGCACGGTTCGCTCCTGACGACTCAGCAACCGTCGGATCGCGACGATCCGACGGCTGAGATCACGCGCGTGTTTTGTAAGAGCTCGGATCGATTTCAACCGTCGGATCACCTCGGCGATCCGACGGCCGACATCACGCGCATGTTTTTAAAGAGCTCGGGTCGAATTTCAGCCGTCGGATCACCGCGATCCAACGGCTACGGACTCGACAGGAGCGGACCGAACTTCTATCGAGTGGAGATTAGTCTATTTATATATATATATATATATATAGTTAAACCTAACTCGATTTGATAACTTGATGACTATTTTTCTACTTGCATTGTACAAATTTTATTTATTTATGCATTTAATATGATACTCATATGAGAAGGAGTCAAGACGGTGACATACAAAGTATGCTCATCAAGTAATCGTTCTTGCATTAGACTGCTTACCAAATCGACACAAACTCGATTTTTCTTTTCTTTTTTTTTTTTTTGAATTTATGATTTTAATGTGCTTGCATTAGACTGCACTTGGTACTGTCTACAAAATATTCTAAGCTGTTATAAATAACGTGGCCCATGAGATGAATTTAATGGTAGAATAGTAAAAAAAATTCACTATATGTTTAATAGGTCGAAAAGTCTACAAAATGTGCGCGAAAAAATATATTAATTTTATTATTTATGCTTTTTAGCACCATCGTGTAGAGTATGTTATTTTTATTTATTTATTACAATTACTCTCTCTCTCTCTCTCTCTCTCTCTCTCTCTCTCTCTCTCTCTCTCTCTCTCTCTCTTCTCTCTCTCTATATATATATATATATAATATATATTATATATATTATATAGTATATATAATATATATATATTATATATATATATATATTCTTCCTTGAGAAGTACTACTTATTTTATTAGCACCATAGTTTACGTTGTGTTTACGATATGCTGAAAGTCTTCTAGCTAGGACTACTCATAGCAACCAAAAATTTGACGAAGTGATAAGAGTCTTTGACTAACCTTAACATTCATTATGACGTCGCCCGTTTGAGTCCGACACCGACATAAAATAGCGGCAATTTATACAATAAACTGCCTTGACGTGTATAATTCCAACATATTTCTAGTCGATCATGAAGAGAAGAAGTGCATCATATCATTTATGGATGCATATTTTAATTTTATTTTTAGTTTATCATTATATTCTTTAATATGAATCAATAAAATAATATTTGATTGGGCCCAACTATGGTGAGGAGGTTAATTAGGTTTCATACAAGTGATTTGCTGATGAAGCCAATGACCACCTCAATTCTGAATTGTTTTTGGCAGCATATCGCGAAGATGAAGATGAAAGCTATAACTACCGGATGAAGAAGGAACCTAAAGTCAGCAATAGTATCATTAAACTTGCAAAACTAGACATCTAATGTGTTAGTTGTATTCTGAAAAAAAAAAAAAAATTTATCTACTATCAGTGAATTAATAATATACAAGGAGTAAGTTGTGTGCAAAATTATGTAGTTGTAAGGTTGAACATAAAGTTTTTTATTATTTACCGCACCAATTATAAAAAGATATAACTAAATTTTTAATTATATGTAGTTGTGCGGTTGCCACGTAAACTGTGGGATTTATTGTGTAGTTTATGGAGGTACAATTAATATTACTCCTTTTTTCTCCCGAAGAAAACTACTGAAAATGAAAGTTAATTATCCAATCTGTTTATTGTTGCACTTCCAAATAATCATAGAGAAATTTTCCTAAATAAACATAACGCAATACGTCTAGTTCTCAATCAGCAAATTATAGTTTTATGAAGCTCGACAGCACAAAAAATGTAGAAATTCTACCATCTCTACATGTGGCAGAGTACTTAAAAACAATTTAACGATGATCTAAATAATTTCTTGGATTACATAACAAAACCAATTGTACCTAACACCCATAGTTGTTTTGGAATAGAAGTCAAAATATTTCTAGTTCAATATATAGGAAATGTTAATTGGTCTTCTACCGAAATCTTAAAAGGTCTTCTACCAAACATTTAAACTTGATATATATGTGGCTGCATTAACTCTCAAAATCTTCCAGTAACTCCATGCCTACCGAACTACAACTAGGTTAGATTCATGTGTTCACTCTCTCTATATATGTATAGCCTCTAAGCCAAAGCCTCTCTACACAAGAATTTTTCTAGCTCCTCTGGGAGAAGGAAGATGGCGGCATCTAACTTGACATAGTTGTCCGTGACCGTGCTCTTCGTAGGCAACAATGCGGATAGGGTTGAGAAGTTGCACACCTTGTTGAAGGAGTGCTAAATTAGGTACAACATGACATGTATCTTCTTTCGAATGATATTATTTAATTAATTGAATTTTAATGTAGGACAATATTAGAATAGTTGATAATCAATAACAAACATTTGAGTGTTCATATTATTTAGCATAATTACCTGAAGTTGATTATCTTCATCATTGATTCTTTCTTTTCCTTCGTTTGTGTACATGTAACTACAGTTCGCACTGCCCAAACAGCCGCCACAGTTCTAGAAATACTGTCTCGTGAAACATTCGCATTCCTTGTCTTGAACAGCAACCTGTCCGACATGAAAGGGTGCAAACTTTTAGAAAAAGTTGTCAAAGAGCATATAGCTGCAGTGGCAAGTAAGTGCAGCTATAGTTTGCTTTTATTTATTTTATTGAAAATTTTTGTTTTAGAGCTTAAAAACTAGTTTTCAATAGTGAATTTTTTAAAGATTGCCCTAACTAACTTGTCGAAGTTATGGATGTAGTGATTGTTACCAACAACGAAACACACGAGATAACAACGAAAGGGGTGAAGACGTATCTATAAAAAATTTATTGACATACGGATATTGTTTAATATTTACTGCCAATTGGAATATAGTGTCTGGTACTGAATCGTGTAGTTGAGTTGTCTATGAAGTTTGGAATATCGGAGTCTATATATGTAACAATTTGAGTTGATAATTTCGGATTCCTCTGATACCAAGTTAGTTTCAACTTAAGTTAATTAATATTTTTAGATAAATACAAATCAACATACCTTATTGGTATCAGAGCCAGGTTGATTAGCATTAATTTTGAGGTATCATTCTAATTACTTCGGCAAATTATTTGGCACACTTATCGATATTTTTTTAAATACGTTTGAACTAAAAAATTTTAAAATAAAATAAAACAGATCGTAATTTACTAATTATTTTATTTAAAAGTAAATAATAATATAAAAATAAAAGTATAAAAGATAAAGATTTATTTTTAAGGCATTATTCTAATTACTTCGGCAGACTATTCGACAATTACTCGACCATCTCGATTTCTCACGAAAGTGAAAATATATTTTAGGAACCAAACCCATGTATATGTTATTTTCTTGTCAACTATTAAAAATCCTCCCATATGAGAGTCCAGGTTCTCCACTCCACTGATCAAGTGGCCACTATGTATAATAGAAAAAGAAAAAGACGACTGCCGCTGCTTTTTAAGCTAAACTTTTCCATACACTACCTGTAAGAATAAAATATATCATGTTAGTACGTTCGAATCCCTAATATGAATAAAATTTATCATGTTATATATGGTAAGTATCTATATCCTTGAATAGATATCTGGATGAGTATCCAAAGCAATGCCTAATTCCAAGCTTTTTGCATTGCTTTTTTTTTTTTTTTTTTTTTTTTTTTTGGGGGGGGGGGGACTACAGTAAGCCAGTATGCGATTTCAACAACAGCGTACTCTATCGTTTCTATCGTACTCTATTCCAAATCAAATAGGAGTTTTAGGTACAATTGGTTTGTTATGTAATACAAGAACATTCTGTAGCTGGATAGGGTTAAACTTTCTTTAGCATTTTTTTCACAGTCTAGCGATTGGCTGGTTGAGTTTTAATGTAATAAAGGAGGCATCCTCTGATGGTTCACACTCGTACCTACTTTGTTGTTACTACGCCAATAGTGTTGAACAATCCGTCGGCTTCTAGTGGGATGGTCACCATGAGTGATCAGAGAGCCATTTCCACTACCTCGAACGTTTTGATCGTCAAGCAACGAGAGTTTACCAATGGCCCAAGCGGTATCGATGAGCAAAAAACCAGGAGCCATCCAACGGAAAACTTTTAGATTTTTGTGCCCAAATATTCCAACCCTCATCCCTCCCCCCGCCCGCCTCCCAGCTGGCCCAAGTCTCTGAAGCGTCTATAAAATGTTGTCTCTGGCACTGTACTTAGGATCGCATTCTAGTTATTCTCGAGAGAGCATTTGTCTTACCTTAATACGAGAGAATATTGAGTTTTGTGAGAGCTTGTATTTTTTTTTTACTCATAGTACATTTCTAAGTATCGACAATAAATTATGAAGAAGGTGTCCAATCCATCATGCATGCATGATGAATACTCGAGATTGGTTAGCAACTACGGTATGGTATGCTATTGGCTGCGTGTAAGGGATAATCAAATGGGCTAGTAATATATCACTTGGGCTCCCAACGTTTTCTCCATGTAGGCTTGGGCTTAGACAATGTGCTGGCCCAATATTCCAATAAAGAGATTTTAGCCAACTTTCTTGGGTTATTTTCACTTTTTTTTTTTTTTTTGTTTAATTACCGTTTGAAACATTTTTATAAAAAGTTGATTTGGTCCTATTCAAATTTTCAAAATTGGAGCTCAAACTTGCAGATGTGTTCAACCCCAACCAGTTTCTATGGTGATGTAACTTCGAGCTCTTAAGTTTTATTTGTACGCGATTTGTTTGGATTTTCAGTGACATACTTGTATCTAACTTATGGACAAGCTGGCAAGGTATCAAAGAAACCAATCGGTTTATAACTTACTTCGGGGATGCCATGTTCAACTAAGAGGAGAGATGAAAATAAAGTGAAAAAGAAGTAGAAAAGTAAAAATAATTTTGAAGTGGTAATTAATTTAAGTTAAAATATGGTAAGACGATTGAAAACAGTTTGGTACATTTTTTTTGAATTTTTAAAAAGATATATTATAAAAATAATAGTTTTTAATAAATTTATTTTGATACTTAACATTTTTATGCTATAAATTTATTAGTAGATGTTTAACAGGCACCAAGTAAAATAGCTGTAGCAATTAACAAATAAAAAGTTGGCCACCCACTAATGGGTCTAGCGGTGTGGTGTATGACGCATAAAGTACACGTCGCAAATTCAAATTATGCGGACGGCTTTAAAAGAGGAAAAAGACTATTCCAATGAATATTCGGTTGTTGCTAATATTATAGTTGGATAGGATGTTAGTACTTCACGCCTGACTCGGAACACATGTTAGATTAAAATTTATTTTCTGACTATAATTTTTTTCAATATAAATTGATAAATTATAATTAAAAAATAATATCTTTAATAGAATCCGAGTTTGATATATTGAAAAAATATTCCTCATTATTAATTAAAAAAAAAAAGAAACAAAGTTGGTAAATCAAGCAAAGTTTCACCACACTTTCCTAAACAGAGCCAAAGCCTACGCGTTGACCATATAAAGAAAAACAGAGCAAAGTCTACCCGGTCAGTCAACCATTGGGCCCCGCCCGTCCTCTTAATCAGTACCAAAAACAACGTTGTATCCTTTATTTATATTCATTTTTTAATTATTATAAAAAAATTATGTTGACAATCTATTCATTTCGTACAATTATATAAGTTTTTCGTGGACCGACATCCTGTCCAGCTCACGAGCATTAGGCTGATTGCAAGAAGACTTTGAATGTCAATATCAATGGGTCAAGTTGACGGAAAACGACTGGGGAGCAGATCATCTTCCACTCACATGTTTGCGGATCGCAGTGGAAAGGGAAATCTGTTGACTCTCAAGTCTTCCGGATTTCCTAAATTTTTTAAAAAAAAAAAAAAAAAAATTCAATTTCATGTGTTAATTAGAACAAAGATTCATCAATCAGTTGTGCATGGTACAGATGGTGACTCTGATCTTCGTCATTGTATTTTCTAGTGCCCTGGTGTGTTCATCAGATGCTGCTTCTTCTTCTTCTTCTTCGATTGTTCTGCACAAAAATGAAACTGATCGGTTGGCATTGCTGGCCTTCAAAGATCGCATCACCAGTGATCCATTCGGAGCTCTGAGATCCTGGAACTCCACTACTCCGATTTGCAATTGGGACGGAGTTATATGCGGCACCAAGCACCCGCAAAGGGTCGCCGGACTCCGTCTTGCCTCCAGAGGCCTTTCAGGTACCATCTCTCCGGCGATCAGCAACCTCTCTTTCCTCCGATCATTTGCACTTGAAAATAATAGCTTCCACGGCGAGATACCGCATGAAATAGGCGGCTTGTTCAGGCTTCGCTATCTCGACCTGAGCTCCAACTCTCTGCTTGGCGTCGTCCCTGCAAATCTCTCCCGCTGCGCCGATCTATACTATCTCAACCTGAGCTCCAACCGACTGTCGCGACGAATCCCTTCCGAGATCGGCAGCCTATCATCGCTTAAACTGATGGATCTTTCGAAGAACAATTTGAACGGCCCCATCCCATCGTCTCTGGGGAATCTCTCATCACTAGTTAGGTTAAAGTTTTCTTTTAATCGCCTTCAAGGAATCATCCCCGAAGAATTCGGCAGGTATTAGTCAATTTATTTTATTATAATTTATAGTTGAGATTAATCAAATAATTTTATCTAACAAATTTTATCAGCAGGCTTTCGAAACTGGAGTCCATAGAAGGCAGCCATAATATGCTATCGGGGACGATTCCATCGTCATTTTTCAATCTTTCTTCACTATCCGATCTTATTTTAGCAACAAATCAGCTGCGCGGCAGCCTACCGGCGAGCCTCGGAATCGCCCTTCCGAAACTCCAATATGTATTACTGGGAGGAAATAATTTCAGAGGACCTATACCTGTTTCACTATCAAATGCAACTTCACTACGTGTGATCGGTTTAAGCGATAACCTATTCGGCGGGCCGGTATCGTGCGACTTCGGACGATTGCAGAACTTGCAATATCTTAACGTAGAGGATAACAAGCTCGAAGCACACGATGCGAAGGACTGGAGATTTTTCGACACATTAGCGAATTGCAGCCAGCTACAAAGCTTGAGTTTATTCAATAACAGCTTCGGCGGCACATTTCCAGCTTCGGTGGCCAACCTCTCCGCACAGATTGAGTCGTTATACGTCGCCATGAACGACATATCGGGGAGTATTCCTACGGGGATAGATAAGCTTGAAAATCTAAGAGCACTGGTTCTGGATTACAATCGTCTCTCGGGACCTATACCGGCAGGAATCGGAAAGCTTAGCGGGTTACAATTGTTGGGACTAGGTTCAAACAGACTCACAGGGGGTGTTCCGTCCGCTCTAGGCAACCTGAGCCAACTGTTTGTTCTCGACGTATCTACGAACGGCTTGGATGGTCTTATTCCCTCGAGTTTAGGACGCCTCCAGATGCTGGCATTACTGGACCTTTCCGATAATAATCTCAATGGTAGCATACCTGAAGAGCTGCTGAGAATCTCTTCCTTGTCTAAGTTTTTAGATTTGTCGTCGAATTTGTTATCTGGACCTCTCCCGGACGTCGGACCATTGAAAAACCTCGCGCAACTTCTCGTCAATGATAATAAGTTATCCGGGAAAATCCCCAGCACACTTGGAAAATGTGAAATATTAGAGGTCCTAGCTCTGGGAATGAACAACTTTGAAGGAACTATTCCTCTCTCTTTGAGCAACTTAAAGGCGCTACAAGTCCTTCACATCGCCGAAAATAACTTGACCGGGCCCGTTCCGGAAACTCTTGAAAATTTAAGATCTCTGTACTTATTGAACCTATCGTTCAACAACCTCGAGGGGCCGGTTCCTACGATGGGTGTGTTCAGAAATGCTTCGGCCCTTGCGCTGTTCGGAAACCATAGGCTATGCGGTGGTATACCAGAACTTAAGTTGCCGCGATGTTTTAATCCGATAGAGAGCAATCAGAAAGGAGGACGAGGGGGTAGATTCAAAATCATAATATCTGGTGTTGCAGCAATTTCGTGCGTAATAACAATCGGTGCTTTAGTATTTCTCTATAAGAGATATAGCAAAACAAAAGATTTATCACCGCCTTTGCCTTTACGTATCAAGAGAATGTCGTTGGCCTTTTCGAAGAATCAATTTCCAAAAGTTTCTTACCGAGAACTAGCTCGAGCGACGGACGGGTTTTCTTCTGCTAATCTAATAGGCGGAGGGAGGTACGGTTCGGTCTATAAAGGGACATTGGCTATTAATGGCGCTACTTTAACTGTGGCCGTGAAAGTTCTCAATCTTCAAGTTCGAGGATCGTCGAAGAGTTTCGATACAGAGTGCCGATTACTTAAGAGCGTAAAACATCGCAACCTACTCAAGATTCTAACAACATGCTCAAGCTTGGATGCCAAAGGCGGCGAATTCAAAGCCCTCATTTTCGAGTATATGCCGAACGGAAGCTTGGATAAATGGTTGGATCCAAACGAAGAACCGACTCAAGACAGGCATGGTTTAGGTCTCTCGGAAAGGTTGAACATAGCGATAGATATCGCCAAAGCGCTCGAGTATCTTCATCACGACTGCCAACCTCCGATTTTGCATTGTGATCTCAAGCCCAGCAACATCTTGTTGGACGATGATATGGTTGCTCATGTCGGAGACTTTGGTATTTCGAAGCTCCTTTTGCCGATCACGGACAAGCCTCTCCAAAATACAAGCAATACCTCCGCGATAAATGGTTCCATTGGATATGTTGCTCCAGGTTCTCCTCTTACAATCTTTTCTCCTTAAAGCAAATGGCATTGCCTAATCTTTACGTACTCTCTACTAAAAGTCATTAGAGATAACAGTACAGAAAAAAATATGGGTTAATATTCATCTGCAACTTTTGTATTTAATATTTTTTGAAAAATACTTCTAAATAGATTTTTTTTGGAATTTTAAATCCTCAAAACGCTTATTTTAAACTTTTTTTAAAAAAATACTTTGAATGCAAAAAAAAAAAAAAAAAGAAAAAAATTTTCAAAATAAGAGTGATTTATTCTCTGTTCAGAATATGGAGCTGGTGCTGCAGCTTCTACTGCAGGAGATGTATACAGCTACGGGATTCTACTGCTGGAGATTATTACAGGAAAGAGACCAGTTGATGATATGTTCAAAGACGGCTTAACACTCCGTAGCTATGCGGAGATGAATTCATCTGTTCGACGCGTCATGGCGATAGCTGATCCGTCGATGCTATTACGCCAGGATGAACAGATCAACAAGGAAGATCAAAGCAACGGTCATCAAGTCGACGACGTGCCGCAGTTCTTGTCGTCTACAGTTGAAGTCGCCCTCCGGTGCTCAGCTGAATCGCCGAGCGAAAGGATAAGTGTAGCCACGGCAGCAAATAAGTTGCACCAGATTAGAGACATGTATTTTTGCTAAATAAAAATATGTAGTTTATGTAGGTATAGCTAGATGATTCAGTAAATGATTATATCTATGTATCGTATATTTAAAATTTTAAAATAATATTGGAATTTGTAACGAGGGTGTGTTTGGTAATTAGCTTTTTTCTTTCTTTTTTTTTTTTTGGCAAAAATATTCGTAGATCTTCTTTTAAGGTTTTATATTTTTTTCAATTTTTAAAATTTTACGCATCAGTATATATTAATCATCAACTGCCAAACACCAAATGGTTGTGGTCTAGTGGTAACCCAGCGCGGCTAGGCAGGGAAAGGTCTCGAGTTCGAGGCCCCCAACGTCATCAACTTGGGAGAGGTGTGAATTGCCTTAATTCAGCACTATATCGCATCGGTCTGGACTGCCGCTCAGAAAGGGGTCGGATACCAGAAAAAAAAAAAAAATCATCAACTGCCAAACTAAGAAAAAGTAACTGTGTAACATCTAAATCTTTTATCTCATCCAATCTCATCCATTTAAATCTTTGTATCCTCAATTTGCACCAAATGTTTACATATACAGCCTCCTATTCCACCCATATAAACAGTCCTAGTCCTCCGATACGTATCCAAACTTCGAGCATGGCAGAAATACGTAGTTTTCTCGTGCTACTTGCCCTTGTTCTCACGCTAGCACCATCATCGACCTCCGCAAGGACTCCGACGAATAAGTTGCAGTTAAAAGTCTCGGAGTATTACGATGAACTAGCTGGAGTAGGAGTAGCACCGCCACATTTCGACGACATGAAGCCCAAATATACTCGGGTGCCACCGTCCGGGCCTTCTAACCGTTCCCCGCCACCTACCTCCTTTCGCTGAGAAGATTATATGCATAATGCATGCAAACCAATATCAATATAGTATAACTCCTACCATGAAAAGAAAGAGTATGTATCCAAATAAGACATCATTTATCATCTTTGCCTACTGAAATTACATAAACAGTGCTGTATACTTCACATTTTGACAGAGCACTAATGCTGGAGTCCCTGGTTTCTGCTTTGAGTTAATAAAATTAAGGAGAGTTATATGTCCGCCCCGCATCGATTTACGCATTACAAAATATATTTTGCTGATTTCAAATTTCTTTTTAAAGATAATTCTAAATATATTTCGAGGCTGCAAAGCTTTTGCGAGTTAACTTATTATCTTTTAAACTCACAAAATTTTAAAGTATAAAAAATATTTTTTTAGAAATATTATTTTTTAAAAAAACAATTTGAGCATAAAATTTGTAGAATATATTAAAATCTATTTTTTTTTATATCCAAAATTTTTCTAAAAATACTTAAATTGTAGTAAAAAATTTCACTGGCATGAACTTGACTGATTTGTAAAGAATTTAAAATAAAGGATCCATTTACAAGAAGTTTAAAAATTAGGGATTGATAAAGTTCATTAATCAGGAGGGATTTGAATCCAAAATGTAATTAAAAATAATAGAATGCCATTCTTAGGACCCATAATGGTGCTGGTGTGTACTACGTATATAATTCCGTCCGCCGTCGGAAGCAAACTTAATAGTTCCATAAAGAAAATAACTCCGTCCGCCGTCGCACTTCACTTCACCACCGCTACCGCCGCTACCAACCGCTACTGTTAGGGTTACTAATTAGCATAATAGTATCTATGATTTTTTTGTTTTAAAGAAATTTTTTCTTTTTTAGAACAACATAATAACTTAAACATGTAACTTGTTATTGCGTAACAAAAAAATAGAAGATAAAGTTAGATACGAGTAACAAAATGAAGGAAAACAAGAAGTATAATGATATATATCTAGAAATTTGTATCGAGCTTAAACCGCATGCTTAGAATTGCAAACCTGTTTTTCACCGGTGTAGATCTACAAGATCCTATGCGTGCATGCTACCGATAAAATACTAGATTTTTCAGATTATCACGTAATAGTGTGGAAGTAGATTAGCGTTCTATCTCCATCGATAGTTTCGGTGCGTGTAAATAACGCGATCGCATTGTCTCATAAGGCGAGTACCGGTGTCGTCCTCACAAGTAATTCTCCAGTCCTTCGAGTTTGTTGACCACACACATCATGAATGCGCCGTCCCCCAATAATATTAAGGCACTATAACTACTGGTCCTCTCCTTCTCCCCCTCAACTAACTTTCATCCTTCGTCCTCTTTCTCTCCATTAATTAATTGCACTGCCTCATGCCTGATATATCTATGCCCTCTTTCTCTTCATCAAGTTCATATCCAACTTATTATTTAAAATTTAAAAGTAATTAAGTGAGCTCAAGATGCAAAACGATCGGAGCTCAAACACCGACATTTGCGTTGACA
Organism: Xerophyta viscosa; assembly: GCA_002076135.1. NCBI lineage: Eukaryota > Viridiplantae > Streptophyta > Magnoliopsida > Pandanales > Velloziaceae > Xerophyta > Xerophyta viscosa. Next base: position 153,224 of record MJHO01000175.1, on the reverse strand, counting down.
GAATGATCAGACAGAACTTCGAGAAAACCGGGGTGTTAAAGATTGAATCGAGTTTGACAAAATGGTGGATTGGATGAATAAGTTTGATAGTTATTTATTGTAGTATATTTTTATCGTACGTATGACGGATGAATCGTCTATTAGTACTATGCTAAAACATAGAAAAAAATTTAGAATGTTATCCGAAAAAAAACAATGGCAGTCCACGTCATTATTTACGTAGGACATCCAGTGACAATTAGGACAAAAGAAAAATTACTATTCACCCCCCTCAAACTATAAAACTTACTAATCAACTCCTCCATCACATCTCCATCACATCAACCATCATTACCAATTTCAACTGTATTCGGACAAAAATACTCCTAGCTATTCTGGAAAACCAAGGAGCGTTCTACTTATTAATAAGTTATTTTTGGAAATATAATGCTTTGAAACATTGAAAGTTGTACGAACCTCACTGATATCTACAAAAACAACTTTTCAAGTGAAACATGTTGGTTTTCTATGAAAAATCACTTTTTAAATAGGTTTGTATGCATCTACCTGCGACTGCATTTACGTTTTCAGCGAATTTTCGGTACCGAGTCGTACACTTCGGACCAAAAAATTATTAGAAGTATTTTTTGGAACAACCTTTAAAACAATTAAAATTGTAGATCTCGTCGAGAAATCCTACAATTTTCATGTCTAATAGTTTAAGTTTCCTCAAAAATATACTATAAAATAGTGTGTTTTTCCAGATATCTCGATACTGATAATATTATGTATAAAACGAGAATATTTTGATCTCGACACTCTCTTTCGAAAACAGTGTTAAGATAAGGTATGGTTTATAATATAATAAAAAAAAAACTGATATAACATAAGATAATAGAGGAATGCTGATAAGTAAATCCCCCTTAGGACAATTACACACATATATATCCTTCATCCATAAGAGATTTATGTTTTAAAAACATCAGATATAGGAAAATTAAAATTATCGTGTGTCTTGGTCAGAAAAACAATTGAATAAAAAAAAAAAAACCCGGGTAACAGCGAATTGTCAAGTAGATGAAAAACGTGACTGCACGTGCAGGAAAATTGTAATAAAGCAAAGATGCCGCCATCTTGTCACGTGTACGGTATATCCTAAGAAATCTCATGCCAGCTGCATCCACCCCATTTGATCTGAGCCGTCCGTATATTACACCAATTATCCGCCGTTAAAAATATACAGGTGTGTATCTCCATGTATATCCAAAGGCATTCACACCAAAGAGCACACCAAAGAGCACAAGACGGCTGTAAACTAATTTATTAGTAAATAGTACAGATAATTTGATATAGTGATGGATTAAAGAATAATAATTTAATTATATTTTATAATTAAAATTCTAAATAACAATATAAATATTATTCTAATGATAGATAGTTGGAATAATTACTGTTCGGCCCTCCGAGCAAACATTTATCTAATAGTTTTTCTGAGATTTTTGCTGATCAGTTCTTATCCGAAAATTAAATATTTTTCGAAAAAAATATTCATATACTTGCTAATACTTCGAAACTTCAAAATTATCTACTTAAAATTATTTTATAAAAAAAATATTCAACATAAATACCTTCAAAATATTCAGCATAAATTGTTTTCAAAAAATACTTTTAAATAAATATTTTAAAAATTTTCTATTTTTAATAAATTAACGGGTCGAACCAAAAAAATGCCGTTAACACTTTCCGTCCAAATCAAAAAACGAGGGGAGCGCGATGAAAATTAAACTTTGGGAGAATTGCGTTTCAGCCCCCCCGTTTTCCAAAATTGCCGTTTCAGCCCCCCGAAACGCATTTTTCCAAAGCCGACTACGTGCGGAGTGCGCAAGGGCATTCTGTTGCCGCCTAGGCTGGGTTCTTTGTTTCGGGGGGCTGAAACGCGCGACCCCAAAATTAGGGGGGCTGAAACGCAATTCTCCTTTAAACTTTTCAGAGGGGGCACGTTGAAAGGTGGAAATATGAAGGGGCTGATCTAAATGATCAGAAACATAAGGGAGGTGCAGTGCAATTAACTATATATGGTTTAGACGTTTTGTCAAAAGATTTACTTCAAAAATTTTGGGCTTCTGTTTTTTCCATAGTTCACGATTCGTTGGGATTATCTTAAGTTTGAATTATTAAAATATATTTGAGCAAAATTTAGAAAATTAAAATATATTTTTACCTACCTAAATTAATGGGTGGGTTTCGGTTTGTAGCATTTTCAAAAAACAACTTGTTTTTCAATGGACTGATACATCAGAATCGGACATGTTATTATAAATGAGAAATACTATTCATTAAAGTCATTTTAACACTAAAAAATTTAGGATTGATGTTGTATTATCCGCATCAACCTATTTTTACTATTTTAAATATTTAATGTTCAGAGAGGGACCATTTTTTATGTGATAACTTTAAAAAATAAAAAAAAAGGTACCTTCTAAAGTATTGAAAAGTTAAAATTATATCGTTTGAAAGTATTTCATTAATTTTTTAGTTGATGCGGATGATAACATATCAGTTCTGCATTCGTCAGAATTGGAGTAATTATGAAGAATATCATTTCTAATTATATATAAACTTATATATATATGAGCTCGTTTGATTGTTGTGCTGTGAGATTAGACTCCAAACAAATATAAGTGAAAGGGGCCTTTAAACATGAAATTTGAAAAGATGCTAATTTCTAAATTTACTTTTAATCTATAATTTTAATTTTTAAGGGCGTCTCTTTGAACTTCTTGTAACATTTTGATGTAAAAATTACTCCTCAAAAGTTATACAATTACATAGTTAATTTCATTGATCTCCATTAGATATAATTTTTCTTTAAAATTTGAAAAACGACTAGATGTAATATAATATATTTTATCTTTGTGAAAATTATATTGCAATATTGATAAGATAAACGAATCTAAATGACTACTATCCTTAATACTTAGTAAGACGGCAAGAATTATCTCATCATTTGAGTTCAACAGGTTATTTAATGATAGTATTGGATCCGGCTAAATAAAGTTGTATGTTATATGAGAATATAACATACAACTAAATAAAATTAAAATAATGCTATATATATAGTATTTTTAATGCGCATCTAATTAATATCTCAAATTTGTAGAATATGAATTCCATGCATTCTAATTAATATTCCCGAAATACTGTACATTGCTGCAAGAAAAAGAAAAAAAAAATTGTAGCGTATTAATCTTTAATTTCTTCAAATTTTATATATTAGTCCTTTGAAAATGAAAAAAAATGTATTTATATCATCATATTAGCATATTTTGTCTTGTGACAACTGGTTTATAAAATTTCTGAAAAGGCGGTGGATATACAATTATCCAAAAAAGAAAAAAAAAAGTGTAATAACTGCATTTGCCCCACTGTCAGATGTTCGCCACGTGTCTGTCCCTATCTGCTCCGTTCTCCTCTTTATTTAGACAAACCCCCCTTGCATTTCTATCGTTCTCGATCAACTTTCAAACCCACAATCTTCTTGCAATCCGATACAATGGCGTCAACAATCGGGCTTTCATTCCGACCGCCGACGACTATCAGAGCATCTGCAGGCGGTGATCGAGCTCCGGCGAAGCGTAGCGATGGATCCGGCAGTAGCAGCAGCAACTGGTGGGCGCCGATATTCGGGTGGGGAACTGAGCCGGACTACATCGCTAGTGCGGCGGCTTCGGAGGAGAGGCCGGCGGTGAGGAAGTTCACGCCGCTGACGGAGCAGAAAGCGCGCCAGTTGCGGATGAAGATGATGGAGACGGAGACATTCCACGACGCGATGTACCATTCTGCGATCGCGTCCCGGCTCGCTTGCGATCGGCCTCGTCACAACTCTTCTTCGCGAGATCTGTGATTCATTGATTAATTAGGGTTTTATCTGCGGCTAAGTACTTTTAAAATAATTAGCCGCTGCTGGGAAATTGAAATCTGTCGACATGAATAGAAGGCTAGTAGATCAGCTTCTGTAATTTCTGGAAATTTGAATAAAACGGGGATGATATTTTCTAGATCCCCTTTTGCGCCAAGCTTGATTTGTTGTTGCAATAAATACCAACTTCCGAGGCTAATTATGGACAAACTAAATAGATCCGCCATGCTTAAGCTGCAACCTAAGCGATTAAAGTTCCAGTTGATGCCCAAAAAAGAGAAGAGGATGAAGAAAAAAAAGGCGTGGGTTCAGGAAGCTCATAAATGGTGGCTTATGCGTTTTTGGGACGATGGCGTTGCTGGGACGATGGTAGCCGAGGCGGCGCTGTTGCGGCGGCGGCGGCGGCTGTTGCGGTTGCAACTGGCCTTTGACGGTTGTCCTCCTCATCGAAACTTCAAAAGGTTTTTGTTTGTGTTGGATAATATTTTTTTGACATAATAGGGACCGGCTATTAATTGGCATTAGTATCTTATCTTATTTTATATGATACAATTACCGAAATATGCGCCTGCTATGCATATATCAAACATAAAAATAATAACAATAAAACTAATTAAATATAGAAATTATAAATAATAAAAATAAATTATATTTTTATTACTGTAGCGGTGTAAGTTACAATAATAATATCTTACGAAATTAATGACGGCGACTTAACGGATGAATAACAAGAAAGAGATTTGGGATTCGTCCTAGTCGATGTGAAGGGAGAGAACCGCAACAATTTGAAATGATGAATTAGAAATGAATTTTTTTAGGGATAATTGCAGATCAGCCCCCCCTATTTCGGGGGTGCGCGGATCAGCCCCCCGAAACGCGTTTCCGGGGGGGCTGATCTGCAAAAAAAAATTACAAATTTGCCCCCGGAAACGCGTTTCCGGGGGCTGATTTGCCCAATTAAGGGAAACGGGGGGCTGATCTGCAAGAACCCCCATTTTTTTATCACTATGGCTTCACAAAAAGACATAGATAATACCTTAAAAAAGCCAGAGAATTTAGATGAGTTCCGGCAAACAAATTTTACCAAATTTATATAATTAAAAAAAAAGCTAAAATAATAATTCTATTTATAGATAGTAGAATTATGGCAGACAGAAATAATATCAAATCATCATACATGTATAATATGCGATATATCAAATCGAAAGAAAATATAGGAGTTTGTTTAGATTTTAAAAATCAACTCTAATTACTTGATCAGCATTTACTTATCAATTACTACTTAATTAACTAATTTTTAAAAAAAAATACATGGTTTTTTTGTGTGGATCTCAACTTATTATTATTATTATTATTATTTTTTTGGACAAATGGGAGGGACGATATTCCTTAACTCTTTATTAGTCTTAAAATTCTTATACCATTTACATCAAACTAAAGTAAGCTAAGAGCCTCCTGGGGAGGAGAGAAAAGCAAATGAAAATTTATAGGTAGTGTAAAATAATTAATATTAGAACATAAGATGCTATCATATTTTTTTTTTCTTTTGCAATTTAGTATTATAAATAATTAAGAATTCATTAATTGGAAACTTCAAAAGCAAAGAAAATATAGTATTTAAATATTAATAACCCAATAATGTTTATCTGGATAGTACAATAATTACAGATTATAATCATATAAGTATCTATTTATTATGTGGGGTAAGATAGGCTCGTTTGGGACTTTCCGATGAGCGAGAAACTGGTGTTATTCATAAATTTATTTGTTATCACATACGGTAATATTAAAATAATATGTTCTCATTAAAACGTTGATGACTCCTTGTTCTTATCTAATGAAGCTGAGCTATCTTATCTGCCTATACTTCATCAGCTCAACTTTATCCTGTAATATTGAATCAAATTCGTCTCATATTTTCGGCATTTCCACGGCCGGATTCATTTCCGGAACAAAGTCAACTGAAATAATATCAAAACATTAACCCATAAAATAAGAACGAACCAAAAAACACACAAATAACTGATTTCGGACTTTGTTCAAAGAATATATTCGTAATAGTCAGAATTTTTTTACGGTAATCTAAAAAAAAGGGTGATTCATTATTGCTCATCATGCATAACTGTGCAACTCGGATGAAAATGCTCATTTAAACCAATAAATACAGGAATATATAAATGAGAACCTCCTAATTTGACAAGAATATATCAAAATATGCATCTTAATTCAAAATTATCTTTTGATACCCCTTTTATCCATATAAAATGACAAATTGTCGTTATCATTTTTTAAAACACGAGGACCTTTTAATTTGATATGAATAATTTCGTCCTTTTATCAAGGTTTTAAATTTCGTGCCATGTCGAGTTTCGGTAAATTTCGAACTCGAGACGTGCCGACCGCACCTTATATGCCGGTCGCGCGCCCGCGCCTTATAAAAAAAAAGTACGGTCCTCCCGAGTATAGGCGACCGTACCGTCTCGCGAGGAGGAAGATGGAAAAAAAACTGAGTGAGAGAGAGAGAGAGAGAGAGAAAGAAGGGGGGACGGTGCCGGCCGGCTCGGCACCGTCCCCGTGCCGGAGCCCGGTGGCTCCGACACGAGCCGGACGGCACCGAGCGGCTTTTAAAACTTTGCTTTTTATAGAATTAAGATGGTATAAAAAGATTATTGAATTAGATGAGGTTTATTTTGGTAATTTAATTTACAAGGGAATATTTTGGCGAATAACTGTGAGAGAAATGATTAACATAAAGAGAACCTCTGAAGCATATATGATATAGCCATAGCAATTGGTAATGCCAAATCAAATTCTAACCAGACAAAGGGGATCAAGGTGATTGAGATTTGATATACCCTCTATTTAGTAACAACTACATACAACTCTTTATCAGGATTTAATTTTCAGAAAATAAATTTAGAACTAACCTAAAATCACTTTTAGCCAAAGAATATTTCCTAATATAACTTTTTAGTGCTCCATTTGTGACATGAAATGATGAAGTGATGAAGACATACGTGCCTTTAAATTTTTTTATAAATAGTAATATTTTTCTGATAATTACTAAATTAAACTAACATTATATATATATATATATAGGCTAATCTCCACTTGACAGGAGAATTAGCCCTGCTCTTGTCGTCTCCACAGCCATCAGATCATCGCAATTCAACGGCTGATATCGCGCGCGTTATTTCCGTGGGAAAGTCGCTAGCGATTTTTGCGAAAATTGCTAGCGACTTTTTGCTCCGCAAAAGCGCGCATATTTTCAGCCGTCGGATCGTATAATCCGACGGCTGCGGAGTCGACATGAGCGCTTAATCGCTTGTTGAGTGGAAATTAGATGCTATATTTGTGTGTGTGTGTGCGCGCGCGTGTGTATGTATGTTGATGTCTTCTATATTTTTTTTTTTGTAATGAAAGGTTTTCCAAAATGTATCTCAAATAGATATTTTAAAACTTCGAAATCTAGTTATAAAAATTTGAAATCTACACAACATATATTTAAAAATATTTAAATAAATTTAAATAAAAATTGTAGAGCATATATATATATATACACACACACTCACTCACTCTTTTGATCAAAAACTTATTAAGAGGCATCTTTTGGCAAGATGGCCAACTTACTTTCTCAAGAAAGGGGAAGTAAAATCCGAATGGAGCCCCTCAAATTAAAATATTACACTTAACACCAGCTAGTAAATGGTCTACTTTGTCATAATTAGAACTATTTGTTCATCATAATTATCCCATGAGAATCAAGGATGTCATGTGGGATATCATGTGGGATATGTTGGGAGTTATCACATGGGATAAGACTGCCTACCCAACCACATTTAAAGCCACATTATAGAGGGATAAATGATATTCATAGTCATTTTAACTCTAAAAAAAATCGGACTGATATAGACAATATCACATCAATCTAATTATATAATAAAATTTTTAGAAAGTGATTCTTTTCGTATCTTTTTTTTGGTCAAATATCTCAATATTTTAAAAATAATCATTTCCCACTATCAAAAAAGTCACAGTAAAAAGTATATCTTTCAAGCTATTTAATAATTAAAAAATAGGTCATTGGAGGATGCTATATCAGCTCTAATTTTTTCAGAATCAAAATTACCCTAAAGAATAGTATGTATCTTATAAAAGGGATTAGGTTTCAGTTTGCTCCTCATAGTATCTCCTCTTTTCCAATCTACTATAACTTAGCTACTAATACGTATCTCTCAATTAATGTGCCTTGGTTTTTGGTCGGTATATATCTTTTCTATGCGAACTCATGTTTCATTTCTCAATAACTGAAGAACCCTACAAGTGCTAGTGGTGGAGCTTATACCTCAAAAAGTGAAGATCTTGTATTCGAATCACGTAAACGCCATGCATCTATAAGAACATGGAAGATTTATCTCATATATTTTTCATACAGCGCGATACGGCCTCTATGTCTATCCAGACCTGAAAAATTAAAACTTATCGGTTAGTGGAACATCGTCGGTGTTGCTTGTGGATTTATATGTTACGATTATTGAAAAAAAAAATGATGATTACAACTATTTAAAACATCGGCCAAAAGCACATCCCTATTCTAGAAGACGACACCTGCAATACGCATATGGGGCACAATTCGGTGCACTTGCATGGGCTCGAACTGGCGAACAATGCATGGTAAGGTCGGACACCGCCCAAACCAATCGAATCACCGGCCTCCGGCAGAGTTTTTCTGATTAGTTTTCTCCAAGGTTTCTGATTGGAAGTTGAAGATGGCAAATGTAGGTCAAACAATAACAGTTGAGTTTGACTCAACATGCATTGACTGTAACCATACTCAATTTCTTGTTGTTTATATATCTATCATCATAGTATAATTCCTCAGATAAAATATATGATATGTATTACATAAACCTAGGTCACTAGTTATAAATCTCATAATATATGTAGTTAATTGATCAACTGGTCTCACATGGCTGTCAGCATCTTCTTCCAACCTGTCTGAAGCATAAAGCCTTTTTCCAAGATGCTTTCTGCCGCCGGTGACCCTACGGATGCATGTGGTTCGCTAGCTTTCGATATACTCATTTTACAAGGAAGTCACTTCCGTAGCTGCAATATGGAGCTAATATCTTCCGTAAAATTCTTTATATTTCGTAAAAATTAGTATCGGGTTTCGAACTATTTAGTGTTTACATGTTACTTAATCACATTCTCTCGTACGTTGAAGTACTAACCTTCCTTTTATGCCTACACAGTTGTAGCATGGGATGTGCGCACTGGTATAAGCACCACTTCAAGTTTGATTAATATATATATAGTAATGTGTGTATGAATTTATATTTGTTTATATTTCCATAATAATCAACAATAAAAAGTAGATCCATACAAGTTTCTCATTAATTGCATGCAATATATTGACATCACATAATCACCTCCCTAGAACTAAGAAGCGACCTACCAGCTATTTCTAACAGGAAAGCAATGTCATTCTAGTAATTATGGTGAAAAAGGGGTCTTTTTTCTTATATTAATATGTATATAAGCATCTCCTACCTTGCATTGATCTCCTGAAGCCTTCAACTTCTCTCTGTCTCCTGCTGTTTGTGTTAGAGACTCAGAGAGAAGCTCAGCCTACCATGCTGAGATTCATACCGGTGTTCGTGCTGCTCTACGCAGCCGTTCATGGTTCAGCGGGCTTCAAGGATGGTAAGATCTCTAAGTTCCATCTTCTACCCTTCCCGGCAATTATATCCGCTATTTTTTTTAATTATTATAACCAAGCATTGTGTTAATTTCAAGTATTCTGCTAATAAATCCTCTGAACTTTGAGCTACAAAATCAACATTTCTTTTTTTTTTTCTTTTTTATATGCTAAGTAGACCTTTCCGAGTATGCACGAACTAAATAACACAAATTAGTGGATCAGTTAATCTCGTCGGAGCCTGCAACGGTGGAATAGATTGAATGCGCATAGTTACAACTATGGCATCCGCTGATGATCTATACCCATCCTCCAAAGAAGCGCAAAGTTTTTCCACGAATATATAATGTGTTGTAAGCCGAGACGTGTCTTAGGAGCTGTCTCGGATCGAAAATAAGATCAGGTCTGGTAGAGAGTTCACATGTCCATACATATTTATAATTCAACCAACTGTAGACATTTTTTTCTCTTGTTAATTAAAAAAAATGTTAATATTGTCAGATATATCATTGAAGAGACTATACGAAGTAGGAAAACATGGTTAGCAACATACATGTCACACCCCGACCTGCCCCGCGTTCCGCCCAGCCGCACCAAACAATCGGATCACTTTGAAAATGGGTGGATCATTTGGTTGGTGCCTTATCCCAACCCATCTCTATGGGCTAAGGCCCACTTATATGAACTATTACAATACCATTTTAGCTGGCTTAACAGGAAATGCACGTCCAAGAGATCGTGAGGCTTCCAATAAGAATAGCTTTGAGGGCCCGTAACAACTAAAGATGTTGCCCTTGGCAAGTATTTATAAAGTTAACTTACTAATTAAAAAAAAAAAAACAAATATCTATTAAAAAAATCTTTAAAAAATAATATCTAATTAATTTTTTTGCCAAATAAATCAAAGTTATAAATGCCGTTTCGTGCCGAGTTTCGGTAAATTCTAAATTTGAGACGTGCCGATCGTGCCGTGCCGACCGTACCGATAATAAAATATTATTTTTATATTTTATTATATATTTTTATATTTTTATTATAAAATTAAAAGAAAAATATAAATAATAAAATAATCTTCGCCTCCCGCCCTCTGTTCAGCAAACTCGAGCTCTGTTTCTGCATTGCAGGTTTGCTGCCGAACGGGAACTTCGAGCTGGGCCCGCGGCCGTCGCAGCTGCGAGGAACAGAGGTGACCTCTGCCGACGCGATCCCCGAGTGGAAAACCTCCGGCTTCATCGAGTACATCGAGTCCGGCAAAATGCAGGGGGACATGCTCCTCGTCGTCCCGGAAGGCTCCTTCGCCGTCCGCCTAGGCAACGAGGCATACATTAAACAGCACGTCAGAGTTGACAAGGGAATGCGCTACGCTCTCGTTTTCAGCGCCGCCCGCACCTGCGCCCAGTCGGAGCGTCTTAACGTATCCGTCGCGCCGGACTCCGACGTGCTCCCCATGCAAACCATGTACAGCAGCAATGGCTGGGACTCCTACTCCTGGGCTTTTAAAGCCGTGTCTGATATAGCTGAGGTTGTTATACATAACCCCGGTAACGATGAAGACCCCGCTTGTGGCCCTCTCATTGACTCCGTCGCCATGAAAGCCCTCCATCCTCCTCACTTCTCCAACAGTAAGCACAGACCATTCTAATTTTCAAGACAAACAATTTTTTGAGGCTCAGAGTTAGAATTTCCTCTCAAAATAGAAATTAGGAAAAGAAAAAAAAAATCAATTCATGACCATGGATCTCTGATCTCTTGCTTTCAGAAAATTTGCTGAAGAACGGAGACTTCGAAGAAGGACCATACATAATCCCGAACACGACGTGGGGCGTTCTGATCCCGCCGAACATCGAAGAGGACGACTCGCCGTTGCCGGGGTGGATGGTGGAGTCGTCGAAAGCCGTCAAATACATAGACTCTGAACACTTCACCGTGCCCAGTGGTAAGCGCGCCGTGGAGCTGCTGGCCGGCAAAGAAAGTGCACTTTCACAGGTGGTCCGCACGGTCCCAGGCCGCGCCTACGCTCTGTCGTTTGCCGTCGGCGACGCGAAGAATGCCTGCGAGGGGACGCTGATTGTCGAGGCTTACGCTGGGAAAGGAAGTATAAAGGTGCCCTACGAGTCGTGGGGAAATGGTGGGTCGAAGAAGGCGGTGATGAAGTTCGTGGCGACGTCGAGGAGGACGAGGGTTGTGTTTCTTAGCACGTTCTATAACATGCGGAGTGATGATCTGAGCTCGCTTTGTGGCCCTGTTGTTGATGACGCCGTGCTCGTCAGCGTCCGCCGCCATGGACGAGCTTAGATTCGCTTGAATTTTGTTACATCATATTGGGCTTATTCATTTCGGGGATCAATCTGAATTTATTGATACATCTGATTGATTTACGAGAAAGGTCATTGTTAAAAAGGAGAAATGAGCCAATGATTAACCGAAAAATTATGAATAAGTATTTTTTTTTTAAAAAAGTTATTTTTTAGCCCTTTCGATTTTTATATTTAATAATAACCCCTTAATTTTAAATTACTTATTTTTTAGCCCTTCTACATATAAAATTGACACTAATACCCTTAACTGTTTATTAATTTTTTTGCTTAATTTTAGGGATGCAATTCGATGACCGGCGCGACGATGCAACTCATTGTCTTCCCGCTTCTGTTTCTACTATCATCACTGCGATGCAAATATGAAAAATGTAAAACAATTATGTTGACTATGGAAGACGGCGCGGCGGATGATGACTAACAAACAAAAAAGAACAAAATATGAAAAAAAAAATTATATTTGCAATAGCGATAGCTGTAGAAGACGGCGCGACGGACGATGACTATGAAAGACGGCACGGCGAAAAGAAAACGTTGGAGAAGAAGATTCAAAATATTAAAATCTCATTAAAAAAGAATAACCGAAAGGGTATTTTCGTCATAAAAATAATTGAGTTAGTTATTAGGGTTAAAAAATAAAAAAATTTAAAAATAGGAAGTTATTATTAAAAACTAAATCTGGAGGGGTTAAAAAATTACTTTTACCAAGTCAAGGGGTCCATCCATAATTTCCCCATGATTAACTATCAAGCGTGACTGGACTTGCGAGCGGATAATATTCAACTACAATTGGGGCGTTAGCGGATTTTTTTATATATAACTAATTTGCACATGCACGATTCACGGATATAAATTGTATATCTAAGTACTAATATTCAAACTTTTTTCTATTTTTAATAAATAAATAGCTTTTTTTTATTAAATTTTATATATTTTGACTTTATTTTATTAGAATAAAAATAAATACGCATGACATGTATACAAATTATTTGAAACGTCGTGTTAAATAGCAGTAATATATATATATATATATATATATTAATACTAATAATATATATATATATATATATATATTGCACCTAAAAAGTTATTTAAAAATGTCACGTGGCACAACGACTTTAATCAACCAGTTTCATATATTTACTACATAGATTTGAAATGATGTTAAAATGAAAAAGTAAAAAAAAAAAAAACTTCATATTAGAAAGATACGTAATAGGTCTCTAACTATTATTCAGCAAACTTAGTATTTAACATATGGTTCATTTTTATACTACCGTCGTAATAGATAAATTTACGAATAAACCAATCTATATTTTACTAATCGAACAGTCACAACCTTTCGATCTAGACATGTCTAAAGGTTTGTATTACTTTTTTTCAGTACATAGATGGTAAAATTTTTATTTTTTTTGTAGGTGGTGTTTGCGAGATTGGAATCCAAAATCTATACTTTATAACGTGAAAACCCTAAACATCATAGACGTTAGTTTCTTTTCTTTGTATTCATAATTGTCTAGTGTTTTCAATTGAACACTATATATATATATATATATATATATATATATACATATCAACGTCATTTTACGCCATGTGTCACATTAAATATGTCTTACGTATGCTATATGGCATTTTCTCTTATTGTAATAAAGTCATGTGGTGTTTACATTATTGATAGGAATTCAAAAGTCATGCAAGTTATTTGTAAAATACAAAATATCTAAAATTAAAATTAATTAAATTAAATATATATAATTAGGTACCAACACTATTTCACTCCACGTGTCACATCAAAATGTCTAACGTATGCTTAGGGCTGAGCATTACCCGAACCTACCTGAAAAACCGAACCGAACCGAACCGAACAAAGTCAAAATTTCGGGTTCGGTTCGGGTCGGGTTCGGTTCGGGTCGGCATTTTAATAGTTGGGGTCTATATAATTCGGTTCGGGTTCGGTAATCGAATTTCGGGTCGGTTCGGGTTGGGCCCGAATTATCCTAGCGAGTCATATTTTAATTAGTTTTCATTAGTTTTATGTGCTAATTTTTCCTTTTTAAACAAAACATTCATATTATAACTATTCGGGTCGACCCGAACCGACCCGAATCCGAATTGGTAGTGAATAAAATTAACTTTTACTATTATTCGGGTCAACCCGAACCAACCCGAACTAACCCGAATTTTAGTCGGTTCGGGTCGGTTCGGGTCCGAATGTATTCGGTTCGAGCCAGCCTTAAAATTTCGGTTCGGGTCGGTTCGGTTCGGGTTGACCCGAATGCTCAGCCCTACGTATGCTATGTGATATTTTCTTTTTACTCTAATAAAGCTATGTGATATTTACATTAATTGATATGAATTCAAAATATCATGCAATTTTGAAGAATACAAAATATCTTAAAAAGCCTGGAGAATTACATTAACTAATAAGAATTTAAAAAATAATATAACTAATTGTAAAAGTATGAAAGGTCTAAAATAAAAATTAAATATAATATAATAATATATGTCAAATAAATTATAATATTTTTAAAAAATATTGATTTATAAAATACAAAATATAAAATAATTAAAAAATTAACATTATTATTTACATATATAACCAATATCCTTGCATGTATTGTTGCAAAACTAGTAATACATATAAAGCATATTATATTATAGAATTAAACACATCACAGCCATAAAAATTTTTTTTGAAACTTCTTCAAGTAGAATATGTTCATTTGTGGAATTTCCGAATTTTTATCCATTTTTAGCTTATTAAATCATATTGATGACATAACTAAAAAGGAATGATGCATTATTAGAAAGCATACATTCCTTATCACAAAATTGGCTATAGATATAAAAAAGAACCACTTAACCTTTTTTTTCAAATACGTGAAAAAAATCTAAATATATCAAATGAATATCCGACGGCGATGAGACCCATAACTTATAGAGGACGGATAATTTCTAAACGAGACGCAAATTAGAAAAATGAAGAAAAAAAAAATTTATGAGATGAAATTGACCTTATATATTGCCGGAATCTTAACTTTATGCGGCATTCAATCTTCATTCAACTCTTACAATATATTTGATTATTAATTATAATTCCACATTCAAATAAACGGAGCCGTTCTTCTAATACAACCACAAGGACTGGTAAAATCAAATTCTCAATAATTCGTTAAAAGTACATTAAGATAGCACAGTCCTAACAAAGTTTTTTTTTTTTTTTTTTGAGATCGCAGAAATACATCGAGCATAACACTTACCAACACAACTGTAAAACTATTAAAATATAAATAATGTCTCAAAAAAATTATTTAGATAATAGAAAATGAATTATATAGATAAAGAATTGACAGATTATATATAAGCAAAAAGAAAAATTCTTTTTTTTTTTAATTATAAGAAGCGAAGGTGCGACATCATGCTTATTAATGACATATTATTATTATGTAATTATCATCAAAATATTAGTAATTTGGTATTAAAAAAGTTTGTTTACCACAAGAAAAGGAAATCCTTTTCTAAAATACCACCTAAAGAAGCCATTCTCGTCTCAAGCGTGGCATCAAAGCTATTTTTAACATCAACGGCTGTCACCAGCAGCAGGATCCGGATGACAACTTCATCATCCACCGTTGAGTCTAACATCAGCGGCTGATATTCTATATGGATCAGAGAGAAATCCGTCGGACCGCGATCGGACGGTCGATGCCGATTAGGTCTCCGAACTTGAATTCTTGCTAAACTCGATTTAACAAACCACTTTCACATCCGCCCTATATAACGCCGCGAACCTATTTTCCAATTTCAGAGAACTCGGTAATTTTTTACTACCCCGAGAGGGAGAGAGAGAAGAGAGAGAGAGAGAATTCCAGAGAAGATCTTCAATTCGACCAATCTTGAACAAGCGAGAGGTAAGTCCCTTCTAGATTTTATTTTTTTATGCATTTGAAATTGATTTTCAGGTTTTCTTTTGCACAATGGCCTGTTTTAATTTCTCTGTAATGTACAGCTTTTTTTTTCATTTAACTTGTTAATTGTAAGAATGACATTGACTTGATTATCGTGATAATTAGTTGATTTTAAACTAAATTAGGGTTGCGAGAATCCGTTCGTCATTGCAGCTCGATGCTGTTGTAAGATGTTTTAGCCTTGCCGAACGAGATTGAACAATTCGTCTGGATTATCCAAATTTGTTATTTGTTACATTAGTAGACTGTGGGGTTTGGTTCTCTTCGGTTGTTTTCTTCTTGTGTTTCCCTTTTTTGGCCTTCGAACGTTTACATTGCTGCGTACATCGTATCTTTCTTTGCTGGGGCATGCGTGGTTTGATCTTACGCTCTGCAGGGCCTGTGTGCTGTGTGCTTGATGTGTTTGAGTAGTGGTCGTGCAGGCTTAGTGGGGGAACTTCATACCCCCCTCTTTTCTTCTCCAAAAAAAAAAGTGGTGGTTGCGCAGGCTGAGGGTCCTTTTTAACCGGCCTCCTCGTGGTATGACTGCATACACCCTCCAGTTCCCCACTCGAGCAGGACTTTTTACTGGGCGACTATATTTATTGTTGTTCAAATTTGTTCTTTATATCAGTTTGTATTGCTGTTGTTGTATTATGTTATTTATTTTTTATTTGATTCGTTTCATGCTTTATACATCCTTGAATAGCACTATCACTTGTCTTGATTTTTTTAATGAATTTATGTCATGTGGTTGTTTGCATCAGTGACAAATTATAAGGAGAGGTGCATGATTTGTATGAATGTTTTGTATTTGATCTTGCAGCTGTGTGATAGTGTTTCGCTTGTCTGCATATTCTATTCAATGGTATTTATTATCCTTTGGAGAGACGGAACTTCATTTTAAAGTTATTCAGTTATCACTTATTAATGGTAGGATTTAATTGGTTTGATGAATTTATCAACACAATTTTTAACAAAAACTTTTGTCAATATTTCATATTGTTTAATGCTCGAATTCATTTCGGTCACGGCATGCAGAATTTGTGATTCAGAGGCTACCATGAATAGGTTCAAGAAAGGAAGCAAGGTAGAGGTGTTCGATCAGAGGGAGGTTCCTTCTGGATCTTGGCGTTCTGCACAGATCCTTTCTGGCAACGGACACACCTATTATGTTCAATATGATGGTTGCTTGCCCGTCATTGGTGAAATAGTTGAGAGAGTTCCTGGAAAGGCGCTTCGTCCCCGTCCTCCTGTAGTGAAATCTCAAAGGACTTTTGTACCTGGTGATGTTATTGAAGTCTTTGAGAATGGCTCATGGAAGGTTGCACAAATTTCAAGGATTGTTCTTGGTGGTTATTTCTTTGTGAGACTAGTTGGTTCATCTCGGCAATTCCATGCTCATGAATCTGACATGAGGCTGAGACAATCTTGGAAGGGCAACAGATGGATTATTGTTGAACAGGTAAGAATGTCTGAACGTCTTTTTCCTTTTGCTGTTATTTCGCTTGATATATTTGTCTAAACGTCTTATGCTGCATCTTCTACTAACAAATTTGTCATAGTTTGGTATTCGTATTGTTTAGACTGGCTCATTTTAGAGCAAGTTTATTCCTCTTACAAGTATGTAACTACGTAAGTCAGGATGTCAGTTATTATTATGGATTCATTGATAAGAAAATTTGCATTTTTTTTGTTTTCTCGTTTTTCTCATAGATATCATTGATTTTTATCAGGATTGTGCAAATTGCACAGATGAGGAGACGACTGGGCCGTTAGAAGATAGCAAATGGTACCATGCAAGGTCCCAACAACATGATGCAATCTCTCAATTTGCAGGGGGACAGGATGTATGCTTTGAGGAGCCTACTCGTGCTTGTTTGAAGAGAAGAACAGAGACCCGCAATGAGGGTGGCAGGAGGAAGAAAGCTGCTCGATGGGAACAGTATGACCAGGAGATCGTTGTGTTTCCATCTCAGTTACTTCAAAAGGTAGATGCTGTCGTTTCCCCACAAATAATGATGGGTGAAAAATACATGCAAGCTTCCTTTAACAACAGAACTGGATTTTCTGAATTGGACACCTGGAGGGCTGATGAAGAAGACTCAAGTCTATACCATGATTGTGAAAGTATCTCATCCTCTGTTGGTAGTTGTAGCACCAGTGGTAGTCCATATAGGTTGACACACTATCCCATAACTGAATGTAGTAACGAGGATATGAATGTTTACTCTAATGATGCTCAATCCTGTTCTGGATCTGGAGAAGAGCCATCTCTTGCTAGAAGAGAGGCATCAGCAAAAGATATTCATGACCTAGAGATGCATGCTTACCGCACTACTATGGCTGCATTATATGCTTCTGGCCCCATAAGCTGGGAGCAGGAAGCTTTCCTAACTAACCTTCGGCTTATGCTCCACATATCAAATGATGAGCACTTGTCGGAGATAAAAATTTTAGTTTCTTCTGAAACTAGAACGCCTCTTAGATAACATGAAGTGCCACCTCTTTAAATCTTTGGGCCGTTTGTAGGTGTGGTACTTAATATTTTTTTTCTTGGCACTGGAAAATGGGAAATCTCATGTAGAGTTACTAAAATATACCATTCATTTGAAAGAGTGGATTTTGAAAGAAGTTGTGTAATGTATATACTTTCAAAAGGAATAAAATTCATCCGCTGAGGTGTTAATAGTTGGAATTGCATCCTTGACCCCCTAATTTGGTTTTGGTTCCCTGGATAAGCTGTTTATTGAAATTGTAAGCATTATGCCTAGCACTTTTTTTTCTTTTGTTATTGATTTCCTTGGTGTATTTGATTATTTCTTGGGAATTAGTCCTGCAATGGTTGAAGCAAGATATCACCTTTCTGTGTGGTAACAAAAGCACTTATTTGAATCCAGATTTTTAACAATGATGAGTAACTTGCGGGAGATGTTCTGTGCATGAAATTGTTTTATGTAATGAGTTGTCTATCTTGTGATATGTAAATGAATCTAATGTATAGATGAAAATCATGTATGTTCTCTTTAACTGCTGAAATTGCTATTGACCAAGCACATGTGCAGATTCGCTGTATTTGATCTTATATGTTTTGGACGTTATTGTGGTATTAAACTTCCAGTAGGTACTTGATACTTTCTATGCATTTTTCAGGGCCAATATTGGAGGCTTGCAAAGCTTGCTTCCAAAGGTCTAAGATGACTGGGTTTGTCACCAATTTTTCCGGGCTCGGGTTCTATGACAATATTCGATCTGATTCTTGCAACTCAGCAGTGTGTTGTGTGCAGGGTTCACATAGTTTCTTTAATTTTCTTGTGTATAGTTTGTTTCAGTTTGTCCATGCTTGTGATTTCTATGCAGATCTGCAAAAGATCTGATAATGAATTCTATAGTAAGTTTGTTACATCACTGGCCTTTATTTTCTGGCAGATTCTGTCTTTACCATCATTCCGCATGACTAATAAAATTGTATGAGATTCCTGATAGGGAATGGCATCTCCGTACAAGTGCTGAATTTTCTGCAATTTGGTTAGAGCTTTGAAGCAGGTACTTGCGATTCTTGTAATAGGAAATATAAATGAAGGGGTACGCTGCACTTAAAAGACTTTTCAGAGAAACTACTCGTTAAACTTACAAAGTAACAAGCCATTCAACTTGCCTTTTTGATAAAGCCTGGAGATTTTGTTCATTTCTTCACAGATATGGCATACCTTTGAAGCAGGTATCAAAAGATGGAGGTCAAGCTCTCGATGTTGTGATCTTTTAGATTATTCTTGAGGGATTTAATAGATGATCAGTTTGGTTATTTAGAATGATGGTGGTTTTTCTGCTGGTTTGTAAGTCACTTTTAACACTTTTGAGTTTGACCTTTAGCGGTTTACTTTATGGATGAAGATAGTAAAATTTTCTTTGGCTTCTTTTTCTTATGATGCTTAGATAGCCTTACGGCTGTATGGTCAGTTTAGCTAGCAAAAATGGACTAACATGAACCATTTTCTTGTGGTGCTCTTTCCAGTGTACCGTTGCACCTTCCAGTGTGACTGAATGCACCAGTTCTTTTGCCTGTATGGTTCATAGTCTAGTAGGTGTCCTGTTGTTCCTTTACTCTGAAGATATTTTTTATTAATAATTCCTAAGCAAGACTGACTATAAGAGATCTCTAGATATGCAGGTTCAGATTCTGCATATATTGGAAATTTTCATTTTATTCCCTGCAGCTGCCTTTGCACGTTTTTCTTTAAGCAATATTTCTTGTTTTTGTTACTGTTCTTTCTTGTAGAACAAAGCAGATAACACTTAGTGAGCAATAACTGTATCACATTTGTACCTCTAATGATACTTACTGGAACAAGCTTAAGGATTTCAGGGTAATTAGCACACTGCACAGTGAAAATTGACTGCAACTTGGTTATAGTTATCTTTCGAATGATTTGCGAAGCTTTTAACTAGAAAGCTGACCCTAATTCGGTGTAGGATGAGACTGATTAGCTCATAGCATGCCTATGTAATTATGGTGCCGGACAATTTTGATTGTATGCACTTTGTTTTAGTGGATGTGTACATATCGTAAACTCCAAAGATGAAGCACCGAATTTTTTGCTTTATTTGAGGAAGGTAAATATGTAATGAATGTATGCAGGTTCTGGCAACTTATGGCCCTTAGTAACACAATATCTCTTCTTTCATTAAAATTAAAACTTAGGCCAGTGTTTATTTGGCACCTATTTTGGGCAAAATAAACTGTGTTCTCTAGTCACTGATAGAAACCCCTTTACACATTCGATTTTTGTTTTGCAGGCTGTATTACTGTGAAGGGTAACGCGAATACTCGTGCTGGTCCAGCAAAGAAGACTAGAACTTCTCAGTTGGTATAATATATATATCTGTGTCATCCATGAGTTATTTGATATATATGATGGTCATACAAAGTGGGCAGCTGTTATGTTGTTCCTGGGACTCTCCTCTCTGCAAGAGTAATTCTCTGAACTGTTCTGCAATTGTAACACTGCATCGACTGACGCTGTCCGTGGTATCCATGGCAGTGTTGTTAAAGGCGCGCCAAGGCGCGCCTTGCCGTGCGCCTAGGCTCGCCACACGAATCTGCGCCCGCCAAGAACAAGGCAAGGCCCCCGTTCACTAGGCGCAGCCTTATCGCGCCTTGGCGTGCCTAGGTGCGCCTTGCGCCTAGGCGCGCCTTGCTGCGCCTAGTGAACATACCCCATTTATAAACTATGTGAGCCCAATTAATCCATCAGAACTTACCGTTCTGTCTATTTGAGAGCTCCTTCCTCACTATAGTGGGCTAAATAGGAAAAAAAAATTCATAATTTTTCTCACAAACAAAACGCATGTTGGATTGGAAGAGGACGGCGAAGGCTGGAAACGAGCTAGTTTTTCATAATGAATGTGTTCATCATGGGAACATCTCCAAATAAGCTAGATATTCATCATTTTTCACACTTTGAGACTTTGCGTCAACATATTCATGTGATGTGACTATGTGCTTTCTAATATGGCTTGTCTAAAATATATCAATAAGCTAACTTCCGTAAAATTTAGAAGTAATTAGCAAGTTATACATATGTTAAGAGCTAAGAGTCTTAAGAATAATATGAGAAATTTATCTGTGTATTTTGATGTGTGTAAGATCGTTGCTAATAGGTTTGTTTTGATCTTTTCTATGACAATTTTGGTTTAAATTTGTATTTTTTTATGGAGATATTTATATTTAAGGAAACAACGCGCCTTGCGTTAATAAGGCTCGCGCCGCGCCTTGCGCTATGCGCCCTGCGCCTAGGCTCCGGGACCACCCTTGCGCCTTGGTGCGCCTTGCGCCTTTGACAACATTGATCCATGGTAAATTACGATGAGGAGCAGTTGGTGAGAAAGCCGAAAAAAAACAAGGGAGTATGGGGGGCCTTTCCCCTGCTGGTTTCCTCTCTTGCTGCTGTTACTCATTCACTTATACTCATTCACTTACCATTCAATTTTTCCTTAATCTCCTTGCCAAGCCCAGTCAATGTACTCATCAGCAAATAAATGGCTTATGTACCTCACTGCTCCCCTTTGAACTAACACTTCAACACATGAGAGAGAGAGAGAGAGAGAGAGATTGGTTAAAGGAAGCAACTGGTCTTGTTAGAATTTTCAATTTTATTCTAAGAAACACAATTCTCATGTGTTCTGTTATTTAAATTTTTTTTTTTTAAAAGAGATGTAAGAGTTGAAACATTATCTATTAGTAAATTAGACTCTATAAGTTAGAATTGTATTATATCAAGTTCTGTTTTTGAATTATGCACGCCCATTTTTGTGAAGTTTTGAGATCAAATGTACAATTTTGTCACATAAAAATGAAACAGGGAGATATGGGCTGGATATGGAACTGAGGTTAATAATGCGGACATCGTCATGTGGGTAGGCATGTGCTGATGATGTTTGGCAAATCAAATGCTGCTGCATGAACTTACTCAGATGTCCTGCAACAAGATCAGAAGCAGCAGCAGCAGCAGCAAAACAGAGCTGTGTTGGATTCTGGTTTCTGAACCCTCTCTTTAGCGGCACCGTCAGCGGCACCCATCGCTCCACCAAAAATATACCTATCCATGTTTTTTTTTTAATAAAAACAACTGAGGTTGATATGCATTTTCTTCTTATTAGTATGTATCATATCCATTTATCCCCTCTGAATCTGATTGAATGACTTATTACCATTCAGCAAACCACCTCCTGCTTCATTTGCACAACCATCTCAATGTTTGGCATATATTCATACATCTAGACTTTACGATTATGACATTCACCGAACCGACCGGACGACGGGTAAGTCTATTGGTATCGAGAATAATGGTTTTTAAAGGTTCGATTACGTTCCGTATAGCGAGTTGAAAAAATTGACGGATTTTCTCAGTGATGCTGGCTAAAGATCCACATATAGAGCATGTAGTCGCTACTTGTGTTAAATCATCCACTCAACGACTAGGGATAACATTTCTACTCTTTACTCAAAAAAGGCCTTTTTTTATTATTAATCAGGATTTTCCGTCGAACCACACTTTTATGATTTATGGAGAACTAGCCTTTGGACTAGAATTTATCAAGTATATAGACCACTCGTGTTGCATAGAGGGCGCAAGTGCGTGTATTTGCCATAAAAATTAGTTGTTCTTTTTGCAGCGAGGTTTAAAATTACGACTTGATGATCCATGAGTCACAATCCTTTAAAATAAACACCGATTGATCCACCCATTTAGAATTATATACAAAATTTTGTCCTACCAAAGCCCAAGTATAATGGTAGAAAATATAGTGCTTTTATACACATCGTATATGTTAGTTACCAAAATATAGCAATTATATAATTGTCCAAATATATAATCTTTTTACAAATTTATTTGTTTTACCTATTTAGTTATTTTATTTGATTATTTTAACGTTTGAACTATATACAGATTTTAAATACTTCAATTTCTTAGCACGGAGTAAGTACTGATTATATATAATATATAATAATATATATATTATATATATATATATATATATATATATAATATATATATATATATAGAAACTATGGTTATGTGCGACGTATTCTCATAAACTCTTGCTTGCATGCCATTTAGCAACTATTCGTATAAGAAAATTCATTTGATATTTATCATTTATTAGTATCGTCTTTGTAGCTTCTAAAGTGTTCTCAAATATTTATAATTTATCTCTTTATATTTTTTTTTAAAAAAAGACTGCTTATATACTAATGCCATTTATATATAATAAAGAAGAATTGAGTTTCAATATTGCACGGTTAAAGTAGTAACAAAGTTTTCTCCCTCGCATGACAATTTTTATGTCCCGTGCGTAGTACAAGATAAGTACTGGTTATAAAAAATAGCAGTTCTTTATGAAGTACGGACACGATGAAAATTTGCTCTGTGCGGTGTCCAATATAGATACAGCCGGACACGCACCGAACATGCTTAAAAAAAGTGTCCGAAAATTTAAAAAAAAAAAATCTGCGCGTGTATCAGACATGTCAAACAGAAAATTTGACACACAAGTCCTTTTTCTAAATATAATTTTTAAGAAGAATAGAATATTATATATTAGTAGCAGTAAATATCAAAAAATAGTATAATATAGTCATATACTAAAGTATTATATTTTTTATTATTTTTATAATATAATTTGACTCATGGTATTTAAATTTATCTAAAGAATGTCAATTCTCATATTATTCATTGAATACTATTATATTATCCAAACCATATCGATATTCTAGTTTTATAAAAATTATCGTATTTTTTATCTGTATTATGTCCGTGCTTCATAGACAGAAATATACACACGGGACAACTCTCTTGTTTGGGCTGCCGCACAGCACCAA
Source organism: Xerophyta viscosa (assembly GCA_002076135.1). Classification (NCBI taxonomy): domain Eukaryota; kingdom Viridiplantae; phylum Streptophyta; class Magnoliopsida; order Pandanales; family Velloziaceae; genus Xerophyta; species Xerophyta viscosa. Next base: position 128,980 of record MJHO01000175.1, on the reverse strand, counting down.
GTTGCCGTGCCGAACGAACAATGTACGACACGGCGATCGAGATCGCCGGAGACACGAGTTATAAATAATGCCGGATAAATTGATTAATAATCTCGTACAGCTAAACCTGCTTATTACCCCCAAAAATATGTAGATTATATTCAATAAATTGCAAACAACAGCAGGCTCTAAACAATCCCTTCAAATATTTGTAATATTTTATTATATGACATTATAATAATATTATTATTAACATTGCTATTTTTTTAATAAAACTTTAATTATAAAAAAGTCAAATATAGTAAATATTTATCTTCTAAATTCAAAAAAGTACCTCTAAATTAAAACTCTTTCAAAAAATTTGCCAAAAAATTATGTAATCGTTACAAATTTTTTTGAAAAGTATTGACCAAGACTTTGATTTTTTAAAATAATTTTTAAATTAGAAAGTGGTGTATTTTACTATATTTCACCACCTTAACATTTAACTTTTTTTTGTAAAAAATTTTTAAAAATATTTGGGAACCATATTTGTGATATAGTTCGTAAGATTAGTCCCGTAAAATCGTAGCTATTATTAATAAAACCTAAGAGAGTTAAATTTTTTATATAATTTTTTTATAAAAAATATAGACAGCCAAATAAAAAGTTGCATGATCGAGGTAATGGTACGTGCATGGGAATACGGGCATGGTAGGCGCATGGCCTTGTCGGGGGCAGCAAGCCGATGAAGACATCGGCCCAAAACAAGAGAAAGGGGCCTCTTTGGCTCCTAAGAACACCCTCTTTTTAATCTAATTCAATATGTTTAAGGTTGTTTCAGATTCAATATTATCCATTAATTACTTTATCCATTAAAAATAAAATAAAATTATGAATTGTGATTAAGGTAATAATCGTTTTATCCAACCTTCTGAATAATAATATATATATGTGTTAATATGGCAAAAATTCGGGATATAAACATTGAAATGCTTCTCTTAAAAACGCATGCAATGCAAAGCAGCCGAATTTGAGCCACCATCACACTTAACATATTTCCCCAAAAAAAAGAAAAAAAAAACAATTTATTATTCGTGATTTTACCAATTTTAACTGAAAAATTATGCGAAATGATCTCATTAATCACGAGAGGGACTGTTAATATTGACCCGTAGATTGGATTCAGTTTAATAATCTTAATAATGCGTTGAAAATAACAATATTAATATTAACATATAGCCGCAGGAAGCATGGATCTAAGAATGAGATTATTTACAAATATTTTTTTTTTAAAAAAAATAAATATATATATTAATGAGGTACATGAATAAAGAAGTGTTTGATGTGGAAAACCCTAGAAAGCCTTTGCTAAAATGAGCTGTTGCCCATGCGAGATTGCTCCCTCTCTCTATGAATCTATGATCCAATCTCCAAGCGATCTTATCTTAATTATCATCTATCTCCCAACAAAAGTATGTCAATGGTGTGTGCTTCCCAATGGAAGATAATACGGATGTCTCTTGGAGAATTTTTATTTATTTTATTTTTGAAGGTGATTTAGTAATCAATATATACATCTTACTCCCATCTAGGAAGTATAAAAATCCAAAGACAACTCCAGTAATAAATCGCTTCGGAGTCTGATAAGAATAAGATATATGCAGTCATATATTAGAAACGGCTGTTTCTGTAGAACTATCAGTATTAATAACTAATAGTCATGCATACAGACAGACGCAACACTACACAATTATACAGGCCCGCATAGTATAATTTTACACTTTAGGAGCATAGACATGCAAAATATCGTGCTTTAATGCCGAAAAGAATAAGGGGAGGAAGAGAAGAGGTCGTTAAAATGGAAGAGATATAATATGATTGTATAAGTTATATTATGTGCATGAGAGCATGTTAAACTTGTATCATCACCTTATACAAATAATTTTTCTAAACAACCACCTTCTTGCATGAAAAAACATTGATCCACATTTATTGACCCACCTTCTATTTTTTATATATCTCGTTACGATGAATTCTTTGTTTAATTTCGTCGTCCGCCATTAGGCTACATGAGCAAAACGACAAGCGATTACGAAGCATTATGTGATAAGGTTGTGCCATGTATCATTTTTTTTTATTCTAATTCTTAAAAATATAATATAATGTAAAATTGACTTGATAATAAGTACAGAGGCATCTAAATGATTGGATTAAAGTAAATATGTCAACTAAGATGGCTAATGAAACACAAACAGACTGTGCAAGCTAATGAAGTACTATCTATGAATTTTGGTGAGTCATACATAAATGGATATGTTAATGGAGAGTAGGAATAAGGTAGGGATTTTCTACAACAAAGAGAATCAAACAAAGGGATTAGAAAAAACCCTACATAGAGAGGTTGGTGCCCTTTCATTAGGGCACTTTACCTGCCTCTTGCTCCCACCTGGCCATCTCTACAGTCTCCATAGGCCTTTATCTTCTTTTTTTTTTCTTTTTTTTTTTTTTTGGAATAATGTCAGAAAAACCACTACTTGACAAAACTCGTACAAGTCAGTCATCTGTTCTCAACTTTTTCAAAAATTCCTATACCAGGATACATCAACGTGTTCTATACGAGCAAACACGATATTCCGAAAGAGCAAGTAAGCTGTTAGGTGAGCAAACGGGGTGTTGGATTGAACAAACACGATACTCTGGTCAAGCAAACTAACTATTGAATTGAGCAAATAAGGTGTTAAATTTGAAGGGTGAATTTGTTCGAGTTTTGCAAAGCATGAGTTTTCTTAATAAAGTTCGTGTTTTTCTCTTTTCTTTGTATATATTCTTTACAACTCCCAATCTAACAACCCTTCACTGCATTGGGAATAGAAGCTTCATCTTCCTTCAAAGAAAATTTTATCTTCTAACTTATCAAGCCGCCGATAGCATCGCTCATGTTCAAGCACGCTTACCTTTGAAGATTACTAATAGACTGTTGCATTGCAAGGATTCCGCAAAAGTAACGACTTCGATACTTGCTTTATATAAGCACGCTTAACCTTCTTTTAAAAAAAATCCGTAAAAGACTGTTGCTCGAAGTTAAATTATAGATCATATATCACTTTTGGATGCAAGAAGCTCAAACAAGACCTACAACAACAAAGCCTATGAAAATGTACCATGCATGCATGCCACAAAAATTGTTCCATGAAGCAAGGAGATAAGTCCCAATTTTGAGACATAGGATTGGTGATATTCAAATTTGGAAGGATGTACAAATTCAAGGTTAACACATGATTTTTGCGTCTTTTGAGGCTTATCGTCTCGATGATAGAGGGTCTAATGATCACATAATGCGACATTAAAGCTAGCATATAGAGCTCTATAGCATGCATGTTTAAGAATATATTAAGCTTTAGCAATAATTAAGCAGGTAAAAAAAGCTAATTATATCATGACAAGAGTCACATGCCTTGTTGCATGCATCTTGTATATTTTATATGTGATAATATGCCATGAGAGAGATCCACAATAGTTGTATTAATATAGTAATATGGTAGTATTGGTGAGAAAGAAACCAACCTCCTTCACCATCACATGCTCCCATGGGGACCATGAGAAACCATCCGACAATTCCTTATATTGCCCCAGAATTAATTTCTTACTTACAGTTATGAGAAAATATCGCCTTCTTTAAACTGCATTACGACATTTACAAAAGCCGAAGAATTGACCTCCCAAGCACCCACCAGTTGTTACAACACAAAATTAAAAGGAATACACATATATGAGATAGCTAGGAGGATTTTTTTTTTTTTTTTGAAATTATCATGAAAAAACTTTGGACATAAATATCGGCCTATTTTTCGATAACCATCGTAACTGATAAACACGCAAGTAATGCCAGATACTAGAGCAAGGAAGAGCGTAAAGGAAGATAAGATGCAAGAAAGGAGAGAGAGGAAGTGATGGGGTTGGTTTATCAGAAAACAAGAAAGAAACTGAGAGCCATGATTATGAAACACTCTAATCAATGGGAGGTGATGAGTGGGGGGGGCCAATGCACCGACCAATTTGAAGTGTTGGATTATTTGAGAGGAGGAGGAGGGTGATGAGATGAACCGAGTCCATGTGGTTCACAAAGGAAGATCATGCTGACTGAGCTGCTTACCATTTGGCATCTTGGAATCTGCTCTTCTTGTGAGCTAAAAGATCAACCTGCACCTGTTATCCAACAGTCTCTGCATTACCACCCATTTTCTCACTCTTCAATTCATCCATTATTGACATATATTTGTGTGTGTACTCAGAACTCTCTCTCTCTCTCTCTCTCTCTCTCTCTCTCTCTCTCTCTTTCTCTCTCTCTTTTTTTGGGAAACTGGGATAGCCAAGTTGGCACCCACTCACTCACTCCACCATCTCTATTGTATTTTTTTTTTAATAACGATGCGGAATATTTTTAGTGCACCAACTTTGGTATTACTAAAAATTTTATTTTTTAATCACGATTTATCAGCTCACATTAAACCAAGATTGTGGTCAGGGTGTGAAATTCTGACCTAATGCACGTTCCGAGCCGAGCGTGGAGCAATGATGTCCTATCTAGCCACCACATTTGTAATACCGGTTTCAAAAATCGTTGGCGTTATATATTTTTCATTTCAGATCAGCTCATGGGTTTCAAATATACGATATGTGCTTTTTGAGACACCCCACACCGCTCGACCCACGAGCAGAGGACTCCATTTCAGTTCTCATCATCGAGGGACAGCACGAAACCAACTAATCTCCGCCGTAAGTATGAAGCCGCGTGAAACTCGTAGTCCGGAAATTGGAGAATTCAAAGATGGCATGCATGGATGAAACCATTGGTAGACTGTATAAATTAGCAGTAGAGTGTGTATATATAGCCAATAAGGGAAGGAGAATGGGGAAATGCATGCCAACTTGATTACCACCACCTCATACATTCCTATCCGTTCCAACAGTCCCGGCACTTGGTCGGCAGGAATGGGGGCCTCCCTATTCCAGCTGCCCCTTCCCTTACCTAACTCTCTCTCTCTCTCTCTCTCTCTCTCTCTCTCTCATTTTCCTGAAATTCATATTTATGATACAATATATGGTTAGTGAACTACGCTCATAATAGTCTCTTAATTTATAAATATGTATTAATTAAATTTAGTATGATGGAAAAAAAACAAACTAGAGTTGTTTGCTGAACCAAACCGAACCAGAAATCAATAAAATCAAGACCCTAATTCTGATCGAATCTGTTACACAGAAAATATGATGCCCCTGCGGGCGCGGTCAATGAAGGTATCGGTCGACTGATACCGATTATCGGTCGACCAATAGTCACGGACTGTGCACGGTTTGGGCTGGTTATTGGACCTTTGCGCGAGTCCGACAATTGTCCGATACCGCTTGTATGCGGTGGGAATTTGTGTTGATATACTAAAAAGGCCCATAGTGAGCACCAAAATCAAGTGGTCCACTCTTTTTAAAGGGACCCGGTCGTGTGATGTGGCCGGAGCTTGGACGGTGCGAGGTCCGAAGTGGTTCGGGGCGTAACAGAAAATGTTATACATTTTAATTGCATTTAATTAAACAATATCAATACATAATAACAAACTTATAAGAAAAATACAAAACTAAGTATACATGATATTTTTTTTAAAAAAAAATCTAGTAACGGAAAAAAAAAGGTCTTCGCACCGGTCCCGACTAGTCTTAACTAGTCCTGACCCTAGACCAAAAATATTTCTTAGTGCATATGAATTCAGTCCGATTTGTCGATATGAACCATTATATAAACACCCATAGATGACCCTCCAACTTAAACCATTATAATAAACACCCATAGATGACCCTCCAACTTAAACCATTATATATAAACACCCATAGATGACCCTCCAACTTAAAACTCATTTCTACAAAGACTTAAGTACATGTGTACTGTGTCCCTTACTATGGACATGAATGTTCACCAAAGCATAACTTTGCAGGCCTATTACAGGAATCAAACACCGCTGGGTATGTGCCCAAGTCAACCTTCACATCAGTCTCTATCTTAATATTTATTTATTATTAAGATCCATACAGCATGATATAGCTAGCACCAGTTCCTCAAGGAAATGATGAGAAGTTTAGATGATCTGTATTTGGTTAAAGAAAGAGCAATACCTACATACATGCAGAAGAAGATGAGATTTTTAATTACATATAGACCAAATGGCCCAATGCAGGAGAGAGAAGGGTTTTGTCACTGTTCATGTCAGTAAACTAACCGGCATTAAAAAAATAAAAAAATAAAAAAGTGGTCGGTAAAATTTGTTAACGCTGAGGAGTTGTTTTAAGAATTACGTATCAGTTTTTTTCAGAAATATACAAATTAGTTCATAAAAATAAAATAATATGCTGACGGGATGTATATATATCATCACATCAGCCATTTTTTTATTTTTACTAATTAATTTATATAATTCAGAAAGTAGAATGATTGATACGCAATTAATCCGGTTGTCTTTGCGGCAGCTAGCAGCAGGAGATGATCGGACAGTTGGTGGTGTTTCGTAGAGGACGAGGGTGTTAACGTCAACAGTTATCTATCTTCCCCAGTCATGACGGCAGAGGGACGGCTGATGATAACGAACGGAAGATGACGGGTGCGCCGTACTGCGGGTATAGCAGCATCAGCACCGTCGGCGCATGCACATACGATGGGGCGGGCCGCACGGAGAATCGCTGAAGGATGATGGCCAGCGTTAGCTTGGCCTCGAGCAGCGCCAGGTTCTTGCCGATGCACATCCGTGCCCCGAGACCGAAGGGTATGAAGGCCGTCGGATGGTGCGCCGTCCGGCCGTCGAACCTCCCAGGGTTGAACTGCGCCGCGTCGGGACCCCACAGTCTTGTGTCGTGGTGTACGGCGATGATCGGGATCAGCAGCTCAGTTCCTCGCGGAATGTTGTAGCCGCCTATCTCCACGTCTGCCTTCGCCCGCCGTATCGTCGCCACCGCCGGCGGGTACAGCCGCAGCGTCTCGTTCAGTACCATTGTCAACTGCAGTAACAATTAAATTAAGTTAACGACACGCCGTATTTTATAGCATTATGCAGTCACTCTCGTCCGCGCAAGAGATGTTGTTCTAAGACTCTCGCTAAAATGATAGATAGAGTTCGTATTATATCTATCTGATTATAAGTTTGTTAGGTTTAAAAAGGGTATATGAGATCATTTTTTTTTTTTTTTTTTGGAGAAAAAGATCAAAAATATTTTGATTATCTAAAAAAAATGAAGGGTGGTGTAGGATTGGGCACGTTACCGTTTTGAGCTTGGAGAGGTGGTCGCGGGATGGGAGGTCACGTGAGCCGCACACCTGGAGGACTTCGTTGCGGGCCCTCTCTTGCCAGTCGGGGTGCATGGCAAGGAGCACTGTGGTCCACGTCAGTAGGTTGGAGGTGGTCTGCTTGCCGGCGAAGAAGAATGTCTTGCACTCTTCCACAATGTCATGCACCGAGATCGTCTCCGCCGCCGCCACACGCCGGGAGTCGCCGGCGTTGATCATTTGTCCTAACAAGTCCTTCGCCGGCCCATTGGCGGCAGTCCCTTCTCCGGCGGCGCCGCCGTTGCTCTCCTTCCGCCTCTTGATCAGGTCAACTAGGTTTCTCTTGATCTCCTTGTCCAGCTTCCATGAGCTCGTGTTCCTCTTCGTCGGAATAAATCTAGAATAACTCATATATGGTATATGTGTTATAAGAGAGTTCACGACACCGCACATTAACAATCAAAATAAAGTGTCACGGCTACTGAAGACTATATATACCTATAGCCAGGGATGAAGACTTTGCGGAAAGACTCAGCAGCGAAGAGCATCTGCTGAGTTTGTAGCTGGAAGACGGCCTTGCCGTCGTCGTAGCTCCGACCAAACGCCGTTCGTGTAATGGCATCCTCAGTCACTCCCTGGAACCACTCCGAAACGTCGACCTCAACCTCGGCCGAGGGCGACCCCTCTGTCCACTTCTCCACTATGTCGACCACTGTCTTCCCAATAAGCGGGATCAAAAACTACGTACAACAAACACATTAAATAATCACAACGTCTATTAATTGTCAAGAGACACGGTGTAGTAAAATGTATAGTTACTTTGAGATTTTCCATGTGGAAAGTGGGAGTGAGGAGCTTGCGGTGGTGGGCCCACTTCTCGCCGCGGAGGCTGACGAGGCCCTCGCCCTCGAGCTGGCGGACGAGCGGGTGAGATTCGTAGCGCTCGAAGGCGTAGGAGCGGGAGGTGAAGATCTCGCGGATCATGTCGGGGTCGGCGACGGTCAGGCGCGCCGTCGGGCCGAACCACAGCACGAACGTGGAGCCTGCGTATACATGAACGACAAGTATTAACAGATGACCAAGATTAGAAGATTAGTTAACGTGGTCCACCAGCTAGCACACCAAGAGTAGCAAAGATGTGAAGCTGAACAATATTAAATGCGTGTGAAGGGAGGAGCTTATCATGAGGAATAGACCCCAGCTGAGGAGCAAGCTGACAGGGAGGGGACAGAGAAAACGAAAGCTAACAAACTACACATGAGACATACAACTTCAGCAATATATACAGCTCAGAATGCCTGCAGGGAAACAAAACCCCACCCCAGCACCAAATTTTATATTCTCTTTTGAATTAATTTTCAAGTTTAAAATTTATCATGAATTTAGTTGAAGTTCAGGGTGAGATCTGATGAAATGATATTAAAAAAACTAATAATAATTTTAAAACAGAGTGCAAATATAAAGAAATTTGAAAAAAAAAAAGGAGAAGAACAATGTGTCCAAAAGCAAATGGACACACCAAAGCACAGATTCAGAACCCCACTACTCGAAAGTACATGAAAGAAGAACAACTAGAAAAGAAAACGAAAAGGTTGATGAAAACAGTGACGAAGGAGGAGGAGGAGAATGGAGTATATACCATAGATCTTTCTCCAATGGTGGTAGAAGGAGAGAACTCTGGGGAGAATGTTGTGCGAGTTCTGAGGTATCATGGGCTTAGAAGAAGCCTCCAGCATCATCCCCACCATCTCCTTCAAATTGCCCAAGAAGAACCTGTACGGCGGTCCTCTTATCCCCTGCTCAGCGAAGTATTTCTCAACTCTCCTTGGCCGCCACCACAGAAACTCCAAAGTTCTCACCACCACCACCAAACCCGCCGCCGCCGCCGCCACTCCCACAAACCACATCACCTTCATCATCATTCTTCTTCTTCTTCTTCTTCTTCTTTTCACTTCAAATATTTGAGCATGGAGCTTTCTTATCTTCTCTGTTTGGTTGAAAGAGTATGTGATATATGGAGTTACAGAGAAGTAAAGAGAACGTGGGAGTGTATATAAATAAGAGTGAGTAAGAGAGAGAGAGAGAGAGAGAGAGGGAGAGGGAGGCAGAGCCGGCGCCGTTGGGGGCGCCGTCGAAGGGGTTATTAAGTAGAGAAGGGTCAACGAGTAAGTGCAAAAAACATGTACGTAAAATGACGATAAGGCCCTCGGAATTTGAGGAATCTACTTAAATGAGCTAGTAATACAAGTTAGTAATCACACACGCACATACGGGTATGAAAAATACAATACCGTATGAATATAGAACACAATATTTTTTAAAAAATAAGATAGATATAATTAGGACATAATAATAAAAAATAATTTATATAAATATTTGAACATCTGAAAATACAATAGTATTTAATAATAATATACATAATATATATTTTATGTTTTTGACAAATTTTAAACAGTAACAATCTAATTTTCATCAATAAAAATAAAAAATAATAATATTTAAAAATATAACTATATTATATTACTTATTATATATACTGTTAGTATTATATAATATTTTATTTATTTAAAAAATAATAAAAAATTAATTAAATATAAAAATTTGGACATGCATGTGGGACACTTATGTCTGACATATCCAACACACGTGTCTAAAATTATTTTTATTTTAAAATTTTAAATATTTTTCAAATATGTTCGATATGTATCAAATTGTGTTTGTGCTGGATGCTGTACATGATGAAATTTTGGTGTGTTCGTGCTATCTCAAATATAAGGCCTGGAAGAGACAAAAGTAGCAGTGAAAGTGGGCGAGGAGAAGAAGAAAAGCCGGAGAGGAGCTGCTCCTTGTGAATTCCTGGGCCCTTCTTTCTTTTTTTCACAGGGCCCTTCATAGAGACAAATGATGACTTAATTTAAAAAATTGTTTCCGAATTACATAAAGACAAATTATAAAGGGATAATTGTATATCATCCCATTTATCAACAGTCATACGTTTTAGCTCCCGAAAATACAAAAATACGCGATGTGGCGGTACATGAGCGCCACCACGTCTGCGCGAAAATATATTTTTGAAGGCTGAAATATAACTCAAACTTTGGGAGCTGATATGTAAGAACCCAATTATAAATGAAATCTATTGCTTTAAAAAAGAAATTAGGTTAGTATATCTACTTATTATCTTTATCAGGTTAGTATTATTATATATAATACTAAATTACAATATGAAAGGTTTCATATATCCTACTATAGTTATTTAATATATAATTATACTTAAATTATGTATTGTAATTATCATAACTATTGTGTAGCTAATATTTTCTTAAAAGTTATAAAATTGTCTAAGTATTTTTCGTATATAAAATTGTGGATGCGTCATTTGCTAGTTAGTACATAAGGTGTAAAATGTATGACTTTATATTATTTTTTTTATCAATCCCTCTCAAAAAAAAAAAAAAAAAAAAAAAAAAAAAAAAAAAAACGTTCCACCGATATAGAGTATGATAATTTAGAATATTAGGCGATAATACAATTACGATGCACATCTCTTTATGACCACGGAATATATGAAATTCTTAAAAAAAACTAATATATAATGATAATAATCCGCATGAATTAGGATAGTGCATGTCACTCGGTTCCACCATGATGGTTTAGAATCTTCCATGATGATACGGTTGATCCACATCTCTTTAGGACCCGCGAGAGAATATAATTTTTCTTTTTTATAAAAAAAAAAGCTAAAATGTTTAGTGAATATATATTTTTTGAGATTAATGGAGCTTATACTCGACTGATATCTTAAGTATTCGAAGGCAGAGGGGCTAGAAAGAGAGCGAACAATCACACAGAACAAACGATCTTTTTTACGTGAAAAATTTTCGGCTTAGGCTAAGGTAAAACTATAGATCGTACGCGATCAACGAGAGAATAATACAGTAAGTGTGAAATGAACAGATACAATAGTCTTTTATTAAGGTCTGAACTTCGTATAGTCTAAATTTTTCCTCTTAAGTTCGCTTTCAACTTAGTTGGCTCAAAAACCGAGATTTCGCAGTGGCTCGACTTTTCTCTAGAGTATTCTATGGCGAAGTCTACAATTTGTTCAAGTCCTTCTGTTTGTAAGAGTTCTGACCTCTAATAATTATAGAAAGTCTGATATTCAAATTTGGTATAGATCCTAAAGATTTAGTCAATGCGTCATCATGGTGCTATATGTCGTCTCGTGATTATTATTGATCGATTCTTCCTTCCGGATTTGACTGATTCTTACTTTTGGTTCAACTATTCGCTTCGTGATCTCGGCCTCGTACTATTTCAAGCCTCGTACATCGGCCTTACACCTCGTACATATACTTATTCGAGTTTCATACCTCGGCCTCATATTTCGACCATATAGCTCAGCCAAATGTGGCGTCTAATTCAGCTAGCGCATGACAGACTAAATCCATACTATATCAGAAATTATCGTGAAAAAATATGTTCATAATCAGTCTATTTTTGTTCGACCGTCATAACAAATATAAACACCGGTAACGGTATATGTTCCACCAACCGATGAGTATATCAAGAATCGTTGTTGGTGAACCTATCAAGAATTAGATTATATTACATGGGAACATTTGCTGATACATTTAGGGAAAAGAAATATTAATTTCATGAACAAATTGTTGTTGGTGGTGTTGGATGTTAATCTTATTGCCAATTCATATTTAATTAAGGTTTAATTTAATCCTAATTTTATCTAAATTACATGTGTTAACAACCCTACCGACCTATCGGGGACACTAGGTCGTAACAACCCTATCAACCCATGTTTATCTTAATTTTGCATATTAGTTCCTTAAAAACGAAGGCTGATATACAATTAACCCTTAAATTTATAGCTAGAATTCGAGTAAAGTTTTAAGCGATGAATTCGAATAATATAATAAGTTATTTTGTTGATAAATTATAAGGGTAATAAAGACAATGAAGTTCAACTGCTGCTCTTTTTAATTATTGAAACTTCCAAAAATTCACAGACTAAATTGGACATAAGAACAAATTTGAGGTCATAGATTTAAAACTCCACATAAAAGGCAAATTATGTCTTCTTACCACCTAAACTTCTTTTTTCTTTCCTTTTATGACAAAAAAAAAAGAAAAAAAAAAACAACTCATTGGCTAAAGAACCAAAGATAAAGACTACATCCAAATTATGAGCATTTTAAATTTAGTATGAATAGCCCCGTGCCAGCAGCCTAGTTGCTGGACGCTCGTCTTGCCGGCACCCAGTCGCGGGTTCAAATTTTGTAAATTTTTTTATTACAACGGTCACATGAAGAAGGACAAACAGAATTTTTATGTTAATTTTTTTTTTTAAAAAAAAAAGACATATTAAGGAGGGGCACTAGATATAATGGGCTCATATTGAGTCCTGAAATATGCGGTGCCTATCTTGCTTTTCCTCAAATTCTGGTAGAAGTTATTGAGATATTGTATGACAAATTTGTAATTTGGATCACCGAAAAACATTTTTTGCATGCAGCCCATCAAGTATTGTAAATGGCAAAGTGAGACCTCCAATCCCAAAATATGATTATAAAGCCAAGGTTATGTGGTTCCAAGCTCATACGAAGCATTCAATTCCAGCCACTTTAAATAGTCATGGATCTGTTTCACTAATTTTATAAACAAAAAATATTATTCAAATTTTTTTTAATAAAACACCAACTTATCGTCAAAATATTTCCTCAAAAATATATAGGATCCAAATATAGCATAATGCTGAATCCAAATAAATCAATTTTTATGCGGGATGTTACAAATACAATACTTATAATTACTAATAAAATTATCTCAAGATATGTGTGTAGTTTATGAAAAAAGAGTTATTATTTGAAATAATTCATAACAGTTGTATATATATATATCTCAAGATATGTGTGTAGTTTATGAAAAAAAAAGAGGTATTTTTTGAAATAATTCATATATATATATATATATATATATATAATTGAGGGGTTGAGAGGGGACAGAGGGAGTTGGTTTTTGGGGGATGTGGGCTTGAAAGCTGGTGAGTCATAAGTGAACCCAAAAGGGCCACCACCATTTAGAGCACATCACAACCTTTACCCAACTCAATGTCCTAATGAAAACAAGACACCCAGGGACCATCTGCCCCCAACCCTAGACTTACAAGGGTCTCTTCCATATTACCAATATAATCTTCTCAAACCCTAATATACCATTTTCCAATATTATAATATACCTTACCTTTTTTTTTTTTTCTTTTCGGTTGTGATCGCCGTGTTCTATTTCTATCGTACATCTCGACCGAAAATTATACGTGCTAAGATAAAATCACTCAGAACCAGATGTTGATGATATTCAAATTTTCTGACTTATATATCCTTTATAAGAAGCAAATATGATATCCTTTCAGTACTCAGTCGTGCTAGCCAACTGAACCAACACTGATTGATATAGTATACCTTACTTTAATGCTGGCTTCTTATATGATATGTGATATCATGTTCCTTTTTGCTTACAAATAGAAGATTAAAGGGAGTCTTTATAGTGTGAGACTCTCGACTATCTAGGGTGTTGGAAAATATGTTGGATATAATATTCATCCTTATATTTGCATTTATTTTAGTACGTAGACGTTGGTTACACGACTCGAACTATATCGTTTATGCCTCAAAATAAATGTTCCGGCCAAGAATGCAGTCCACGGCCTCTCAAAACTGCATTTTGATACAATATCAATCCGTGGGTTCGACATAATACATTTTGGAATACTTATTTGGAGCTAAATAGGCTAAGGAATGAAGTGGACCAACTTCTTTTAGATAATTAAACATTTAGGGCTTTAAAAATTCAAGGGAAAGATTTGATTAGGTTATGATGTGAAAATAAAATGGATAATTTTGGGAAAAAGGCTGCATTTGGTCCCAACTAGTGATACAGACAAAGATCTCAAATCATTGCCCCTATCATATTATAATCAATTCTTTCTTTTCTTTTCTTACAAAATTAAATTATTATTCAGCAATTTTTATTTATTTTTTTAAAAAAAATGCAAAATCACTGTTCTTTTTATAGGCAGGTCCCACTTTCTTTGTACTAATTAGCTCTGATTTGATCCTATATCCTAACTCTGAAAGTGATTCCTCTGTTTTCAATTCATATTTGGAGCTTTTGATTTCTCTCTCTCTTTTTTAAAGAGTTCACATGCTAAATACACAATAAGTACGTAGTATAGTTCTCATAATTCGACAAAACAGAATTGAGGCTAACCCGAACCAAACTCATAGAAAAATCCTCGTAAATTATTTGTATTATTATTATCGCAAAAATCTTCCTTTTCTTTGCGATTCTTATTATCAGTGTCATTAATACTACTATTTAGAAAATATTGAAATCAAGAAAAGCTAGAGAGCCTCGGTGTTCATCGGCCTAGTTAGTGCCTTCCCTTCATCTGACATACCAAATGCTTACGTTTTCTCCCATAGTCGTGAATGACGCTCGTCTTCTGGTATACCTACCGTTAAGGCGTGATATAGCATAAAATTGGAGCGACACGTGGCGTGGAGATATAGGGACATGTGGATATTGAACGCAATGTTCAACTAACCTCGGTCGAATATTAACTTTATAGCCTTCACTGTAGGTCTCGGCAGGTCTCAAAAATATCAGTCAAATCTCTGCTCAGATCAGTTGTGCCTCAGTTCGGATCTAGATGATCCCCGTATCAGCTGATGACATTATTAGAGGACGATATCAGTATCAATAGGCACCGGTATCAGCAGAATACTTCAGTATCAGCTGAAGATCTCAGTATCGGTTGGCCTCAGTATCGGCTCACTTCAGTCAATGCGATTGCAACGAAACGCTTGCAGATTCTATGGTCATTTAATAAGCTTTTTAATGGCTGCTTTATAAGAAAATAAGCATGATCAGATAAAAAAAATGTCGGAAATATAAAAAAAAATCTCCCAAATAGGAATCTGTAAATTATATCTTGTATATTTATCTCATCGTAACTATTTTCCAAAATGAACGTTTGTTGTCTATAAATAGGAAAAATTATCTTCCGTAGAAAAAATTCCGAACACAAGAGAGATCTATGCAACTCCATTTATTTTAATGGATAGTGGTGATGGGAAAGTTCGTGATTTAACCCCATTTTTTAGAATTTTTACGTAAAAATTATATGTCTTGTGTTTGCTTGATTCTTGTCTTCTAAGTGAAACTCTGTATTTGAATACTTATTAACGGATCGAGATCTGACTCGATCAAGACGCTGTATACGACGACAGATAGAGTACGGAAACGCAGCCGGACAAGACGAGTAGAGCCCACCGATCATCAAATTCAGGAAAGAATCCAGAAATGATTGAATTTTGAATCTTGTATGAAATTGCACCGGCCTCCACCGTCCCATCTTCTATCATTTGATGGCAGTAAAGCTGCTCATTGCGGCAGCTCTCGAAGAGCCTGCCCTCCTTTTTTGTTCTCTTCTTCTTTTTCCTTTTTTTTTTCCTCCATTTTTTGCTTATTTCTTTTTATTTTTAAACTTTTTATTTAGTTATTATTCATCTGAATTTTTCTGATTTTGTTGCTCCGTACTTCTTCGAAATTATCAGAGTTCACATGCAGATATTGTAAAAGAGAAAATTCTTAGACGAACCCTAAAACCAGAATCCTGGAATTCGGATGAAGTATTGTGTTTCTAAAATAAAAAAAATAAAAATAAATTATGATTTTTATGTCATGTTTCTAAAATTTTGGTGAATTAATGGGTGGTGTGGTGGAAAACACTAGAATTTTTCTTCAATAAATGGGAACCCTCAAGATGTAACACTAGACGTACAAGACCCATGTATCATACTTAACCTGATAGCAGACATACGGCCGCATATCATTAACACGTACAGTATGAGACCGATTACTTTCTCTAGTTTCTACTTAAACTTTACAAAAAATCAGTAACTATTTAGTAATGAGGTGATAAAAACCAAGTAGCTAACTCTATACCTCCGCTCCGAATTAGTCTGGGCCGAAGGCCTAGGACACCGGGGGTTCCCCTCATACGGGTGCTGAGCAAAAAAAATAAAAAAAAAATACCACTCACCCAAATAGCTAGAATGGTCCATGTGTTTGAGTTAGGTGTACAGACCAATATTTGTTCAATTCAGACCAGATGCAACCAGAAAAACCACAAAAGGACATCACAAAACCATGATACACTTCTCATATCACTGTCAATGTCTTGCTTGATCTAGCTTTGGCATCAATATTTTTGTTATTATTTCTTCACATATAGCAACTGGGATATGTTTTGCTAAATCTATACTCCGTTCTTTGTATCGGTCGATCAATTATTGTGCAATAATGATAGGGGACACACAACTCTCAAAGCCACCTCCCCGTGCTTCCTCCCGCTCCAAAATGGGATCATAAGCAGGCGTTTCGTGGACAGATGTGTGTCATATAACTAGCTATTGTTGTCCACCGCACTTAGGATAAACGGTAGGACATCTGGCTTAGGAGCCGGAGTCTCGAATTTCTTAGGCATCGCCTGCAAGAGTATGGAGAGGAAGCTCTTCTTGTATTCCGTAAGATATAAAAGAGGCATATTGGATCTATCTTATCCGCAAAAATAGTCTCATCGGTTGATAGAATATTAGACGGTGTGATCTGTGTGGTTTATCTGTTATGACGGTTGTTCAAAGGAGGTCAGTTAAAAGCATGATTTTTACACAATAAACTCGAAAAAAAATAACTGGCTATTGTGAAAGTTACGGCACCATTTCTCTTAGAATTTGTTGCTTATTATTTTCTTTACAACATATGGAGTTTTTGCGATTTTACGAAATAATCAACTCTTGTATAAGTTTGTTGATTGGAATGAAACAAGTTGATTTAACTTTTATATCTCAAATCTTTATACATTTCACCATTAACTTATTTAGCTACATTTTTTTCGAGACATTTAGGTTATATTTTTATTTTTCCATCCTAATGGGTTGGTTATGTGTTACTTCATTAGTTAATACTTCAGAAGGCACGACTTATGATGTCCGGGCACAAGTGTATGGCGTGTCCGGCACGTATGTTCAAAATTTTTTTATTATTTTTAATTTTTATTTTACATAACCGATGTATGTCTGATCATATTCATGGCGTGTTCATATCTGACACTATAAGGACTGAAATTACACCGTACCTGTATTTTCTAGCTTCAAATAGGATCTTCAATCTACATATTACAATTTTTTGTAATTTTTGTATCTATAGGTCAATTAATGGATAGATTTATGGGAGAGTTGCATTTTGGTCCAAAATTATAAGTTTCATTGCACTTGGGTCCTTGGCTAAGTTTTAATTGCAGTTAAGTCCTTTCCTGGAGGGTATCAAAAGTTATAAAAAATGTGTTAAAAGCTATCAGAAAGGTATCAATGTGTTATTTTTTATCAGAAGGGTGTTAAAAATTAACAAAAAAGTGTAAAAAATTTACTAAAAGGTGTCAAAATATAAGGTGTTGGATGCATATCGAAGGTGTCAAAAGCTCTTCGGAAGGTGTTAAAAATTTATCGGAAAATGTCAAAATAACTAAAGTGCAAAAAAAAATTTAGAGAGAATTGAAATGATGTTAAAATAATATATAGAAACTACAGGGTAATTATCCGTAGATTTATTATGGGTACATAAGTACCGATACGTATTTGAGAATATTTCAGGAGGCACGACTTACAATACTCCTCAGAACAACGTACCGCTACCCTACGTATGGCGACTAAACAGGGTGTCATCCGCTGCGCGGCTCCGCCTAAGCAACATGACGTGGTCCCAAATTTCGCGAACCTTGAAGCATATTTTATTGACACGTGGATACCAATAATTTGCAAAGCCTACATAAACGGATCAAGTGTCCTATCGATGAAGACTGCTACCATGGCGGCTTACGCTTTTGGATTCAGAAAAGAAATTAGGAAATTACCGTATCAGCCTTCTATTTTTTAAGGTTCACAAATTAACTTTTAAAAATAGAGTTTTGGTAGATTGATTTGTAAAAAAAAAATCAGTCTTCTAAAACATATTTTTAAAGGCTGATTTGTACAAAGACGGAAACGAAAAATTAATATGCAAAAGTCCTCAAAGAAATTTGCTTCGCGTCAGCAATGGATATTACAGAAAACAATAGTTGAAAAAGCATTTTCCTATCCAGTAAATCATTTTTTTTTTCAATCCTGATAAATTTTTCTTGAAAATATACGAAATCTGTTGTATTGCCTTTGAAAAATGCTTGTTAAGTCAAAAGACTAAAACATTTTTTTTTAAAAAATTATAAGTATTTAAGAAAATATTAACATAATTTTAAATTCTAATAAAATATATAATTTTAATATTAAAAATATTTATAAATATATATTTTAGAGGACTTTTAATATTAAACAAATTTTAAGAAATAATTTTATAGTTTTTAAATTTTAGAGTCTCTCTCTCTCTCTCTCTCTCTCTCTCTCTCTCTCTATATATATATATATATACACACACACACACATATATAGAAGTATTTTTTTATAATTTTTCAATATAATTATAAATATAATCTAAATCTATAATCTCCATATTGAAATTTTTTCTAAAAAATATACCTAATATTTTAATTTTTTATTTTAACAAAAAAAAAAAAGGATAATAAGTTTGGTAAATATTTTTGCCATCGTTGATTGCAACAGCATTATTTTTTCCTTTTTTTGGTGGTTCCTTACAGATAAAATAGGGAAACTAATAAATAAAATAAAAAAGTGAGTATAATTATTATTAGAGGAAACTTAGTAATGGTAAATATTCTCAAAATATGTCTCTTAATTCTCCTAGAACAATCAAGTGTAGGTTAGACATCCAACAGTGCATAAATTCTTGGGAAAACTTTTTGGATTGATTTATACTTTCTTTGAAAATAAGAGAGAAATTAGGAGGAAAAGACATGTAAGAGAAAAAGATGTTTTTTTTTTTTTTCTTTATATGGTATGCAATGAGGGATGAAAAGTGGGAGTAAAGTAATGCGAATGTTTTTCCATTCAT
Source organism: Xerophyta viscosa (assembly GCA_002076135.1). Lineage (NCBI taxonomy): Eukaryota > Viridiplantae > Streptophyta > Magnoliopsida > Pandanales > Velloziaceae > Xerophyta > Xerophyta viscosa. The sequence continues at coordinate 109,632 of MJHO01000175.1, read as the reverse complement.
TTTATCTAAATTGGAGTGGATTGAATAAAAAAAACGAAATTACATAATTATAACCCTTAAATGATTTCAAAATAAATAGAAAATTACTTTATTTGTAATTTCTATTAAAATATTTTAAAATTATATAATTTTCATATTCATCCTGCCCTCTTATCTAAACAGGCGGCATTCTTTTTTTCTTTCATTCCTCTTCTTTCCATTCATATTTTTTTCTCTTCCATTGTATTCCATCATTCCAAACACAGCTTTAGAATGATATTGTAATTCTTTTTTTGGTATTTGACCATCGAATTTGATGTCTATCGTATAACTTGACTGGAAACTGAGTAGTACAGTAAGTCATTGGCCTTAAGTACAATAGCTTTCTCTTCTCTCAATCAAGAAAGTTGGATCCCGTGCGCCAACAACCTGAGCAACCATTTATAGACGATGCTTGCAACCCGTTGGCGTCGCGACCGTGGCGAAGGTGGTGGATCTAGCAGGGATCATGGTTGAACTGTCAACTCCGTCCTCAGCTTGCCACGTGGTGTTCCACATTCCATCCGTAGTTGGTTTTTTTTGCCGCGTGTCGTCCCACGATGTCGCAACAGTTGCGGCTGTTGCCAGATTCTTGTCTTCAGACGTTTTGATTACATGGTGCCATCAGCTCAACCTCGAAACTTCGGACTAGACCACGCCAGACTCGGTCCATCTTCAAGAATGGTCAGCATTTCTTTGACTGGTATGTGACCGGCCGAATCCGTGCTATGTCATTTACATTATAGAATCTTTGCCTTGGCATTTTTTGCCAATCATCTATCGCTCACTTGACATATCTTTATAATCTTATCTTGGTAGTTTATGCAATCTATTTATTATAGTATATAGTTATTATTATTTTGCAAGGAAAAGAAAATCAAATCCACTTGTATTTCTGCATCTCAGATTATCCACGTCCAAAACTAAACAATCTTCTTTTCTTTTTTTTTTTTTTTAATTTATGCTGATATTTCAAGTCCTTCTTTGTCTTAAAGTCATTTCCATATATGATCACAGTTTTTTACTTAAGCTTTGAATACTTTTCATTATAATTGAAATAACAAATATCAATAATCATTAATGCGAGCGCAGGCCTATGTAGAGATCTCAAACTCATATAAAATTCTCACATTCAGTCCCAACTGACGCTCTGAAATTCGAATACAGGCCTTCCATAAACATGAGCTTCTACCACGGTATAAAGAGAATTTTTTCTTTGAAAAATCCTACGAAAATTTTATCCCATATGGTCTTGTATCCGGATGATGACGCTTTTTGAGGCGCTCATATCCGGTCGAGCTAGTCGTGTCAGGCCATGTAGTGAACTGAAGGCCAATTTAGTGCTTGCAGGAAGTCGACTTACGTACCAAACAACTCGTCGAATTACTGTGTAAGCTAAACTGAAAAACCATATGCATGGACGATATGAGACACAGGTTCGATTTTCTCACAAATTTCGGGAGCAAAACCTTCAATGTGTTGTCCAAGTGTTTTATGAGTTCCTGGAAGCATAGAAGGGTTGAGGTGTAGCAGCATTTGCTGTGCGGCAGGTGGCCGTATGGACGGTGGCCATGACGACGTCAAATGCACCGCCAACAGCACCACCGCCGCTCCACACTGACCTCCACCGGTGTAATACCCCATGATTTGGGCCAAATCAGTCCAACTCAAAAGGCTTTGGGCCATAGATCCCATGAAGGTGTAGATGGAGAGAAAATTTGAGATTATAAATGTAAGAGGCCTAATCTAAGCACCTATCAAGTAGAGCGACCCTTTTCAGAATAAAAAAAGGGTCCGGTCGTATTGTGCAGCTGGAGCTTGGACAGTACGTAGTCCGAGATGAATCGGAGCGCGACAGCCAGGGTCCATCCTCTGCCCGCTGGCTCAATCTTTTACAGTTATTTTTGCTCTTCTTCTTGTCCCTGCCATGTTAATCTATTCTGCTGTGTGCGGTCTATTAAACCCAGACAGGTCTCCATTTAAGTCGATCAATATGGGTGGTTTACATATACATACATACATACATATATATATATATATATATAATATATATATATATATTATATATATATATATCTACGAGGATTTTTTTTTAAAGTATAGGATACATCCAGTACGTCTAGAAAGGTAGGCTAGTAATCCAGCTCGTAAGAACAATATGTTTAGCGTTCGAAGGTAAAAATGGCTAAGAAAATATACAAGCTATCGCATAAAGTGTTTGTACACGACCAGCAAGAAAATTTTGTTAAGAGTAAAAAAGAGGATTGAAGTGCAACTATCTCTTACCGTCTTACGATTTTTCGGTGACTAAGGTTTAAGAGAAGTTCTTTCTGGTTTTGCATATAGTAAAGTCCTCTGCACATGCAGCTACATTGGATATTTATAGACGTTGCTCACACCGTCAAAAAAGTAGAAAAACTTGGATCCGGTGAGATCTGGGTGACTGGTCAATGCGTTCATAGCTTGTCACATGTCACATTGTAATTATTCTTGATCAATTCTTTCTTACAATTACTCGACCTTTCGGTAGCCGCGGCCACCTCTGAGATCTCGGACTGTACCAAAAGTTTTCCGACCACAGACTTAGCCCATTCCGTAGCGATGATCTGCGTCTAATTTTTTTGCCATATGGTGAGCCGGATCTTATACTATATCAATAGAATTTCTATCTCATAAAACAGAGATATCATGGCCGAATCCTATAGATTGGCGCATATGTCACAAAATATGACCTTCCGTAAGTAATTATGGATGAATCAAGAGATCTCAATCACTTCTCAAAACCCTGAGGTGGCAACAGCCTCGATATCTTTGCATTGACAGTCGGTGCTTTAACTATGAGAAACTCTCGGCGGAAACCAACAAAACTTTGCTCATCAGTTCAAAGCACATGTAATGCGGGGACGCATGCATAATTTGCGACATTTAATCAAATCACTTCAAATAAAAAATGACATATATTCAAGAGTCATGAAGAATGAAAAATGAAGGTACTGAAGATGGATGGTTGAAAGGGACACTGTTTGGGCTACTGGAGACCTTTAATCAACAAGATGTGGGCATGGCAGGCCCCATCAGCCATGGATTGGACCAGGAGCTTCAATTATCATGGGGATACATGTACTTCACGACGTGCCAGGTGACACACGGAACGAGTTGCTTTCCGGTCTGGGTCACGCATACGACAGTGATGCCGTCGTGCGCCTCGTTGTCGACCAAATTATTTATTGTGATACATGATTTTCCTTAACTAATATGGTCTGTTTTGATATCGTGTGTATCATGTAAGGTTGGTTGGAAATTTTTTTTTTTTTCCTTTGTTAATCGCCCCTACCAATTATTCATAATTTCTCATAACTGGGCTGAAATTATGAATAGGGCCGTAATGGCCGGTTAGCGGTTGAGCTGAATGGTGCGGTCCTATTTTTCAGAAACTGGTTTTTATATATAAAAAGATAGTTTTTTCAACTTAGGGTAGTTCTTTTCCCTGTCACTAGAACTCAAAGGATTCTGAGGTATTAAAAAAGGATAGGTTTTTTAAATATCTGTTCTAGTTCTTAAGGTTTAAAGGAATATTGATATGCTTGAAAAGTGGGCTGTTATAATCTTTTTATCCCTCTTATTATCAGTTTTGGCGAATTTTTATTGCATGGGCTTTCATGGATGTTTTATTGACTTACAAGAGGCTGTATCTCCAATTTATGATGTTGAAGTCATACATACTATTTTCAGACTCTACTCTTGTTCTTATGATTTTCATCCTGTTTCATTCTCACAAAACAGATCGCATTGCTGTACACCAAATCTCCCATCTTGAAAATATCTGGTCACGGTCTATGGCATCAGTATATTGGGCTATCGTCACCCTTACTACTGTTGGATATGGGGACCTCCATCCTGTAACATCTTGTTCATGCTTTCTAACCTTTGGTTGACTTCTTATTTGTTTGGAAATATGACCAGTATGCTTTCTAACCTTTGGTTGACTTCTTATTTGTTTGGAAATATGACCAGTTTGGTTGTTCATCGGACAAACCGAACGAGGAAATTTGTGAGTATCTCCTAACCAGTCCAAGGTTCACCTTCTAAATGACTTTCCGGCTCGCTGCTGATTGCATCTTTGTGAAACAAGAGGGTTAAGATTCAAGCTGCTTCAGGATTCGCTCAACGAAACCATTTGCTGGAGAATTTGCAAGAACAGATGCTCGCTCATTTATGCTTGAAGCTCGGTACTGACTCCGAGGGGTTTGAACAACAGGAGACTTCTAGATGCACTTCCTAAAGCCATAAGTTCCGGCATTGCCCAAGCCCTGTTTTTTGAGGTAGTTCAGAATGTCTACTTACTCAGTGGAGTTTCTGGTGATCTTCTTTTTCAGAATGTCTACTTATTCAGGGTTTCTTATGCAATTCATGTTACATATTACTCCTGCTTTTCTCTACTTGCTGATGCATCTTCTGCAGGATTTGCTAGATGTAACTTGGAGTGCTCTATTTTATTGATTTTGCCTGCCTACAGGGCATACCACAAGTAACTAAAGACGGAGCAAGCATAAATCGCTTCCATAATGAATGATCAAGCGAAACAGTCCCTTGGGAAAATATCACTATTAGTCCAAGTTATGGATCTTCTTTTTTCTTTTTTGAGGATCGTTTTCTCTTCGGAGCTAAGACACTATCGGTAATAAAGTATTAAAGTAGCCCATTGATAAACCTACCGCACACTCATTTTGTCGTGCGGAATATTAAAGCTCTAAATGTAATTTTATATGTTCTTGGAGAGCAATAGGGAATTGTAATATGGGAATCCACTACTATTGACAGATTACCCTACACAGGACACCCACCTCTTAGCAACATAGTGTTCAGTATTGAATATTGAATTTTGGTGTGTAATGGTTGTGGAATTTACTTTTCAGCATCTAGAGAAAATGACGAATATATGTCCCATCAGGATCATACTTTTTTCTGTATGATATTAGGCCAATTTGCACCGACGGTATCTCAAGATCTTCCAACTTTGGAGTTAGATGCTTAGAGTTGTAAAGGAGGCGGCTTTAATACCTACTTTCGTGCACCAACTATTATGTAACCAGCACCCACATGGATGAAGAATGGCGCTCAGGAGACAGGTACCGGCTTGTCGCGGAGGAGAAGATCATTGTCCTGGTCATCTAACAGTTGCTTCTTCGGCTCCTGCAATTGGTTGTGCACCACCACCGAGCTCTTCGCCGACGCTGTTGAGCAAGCGGCGGTGGAGACGGAGAGATTTGAAGGAGACGATGGGTGCAACCGGACCTTTCGCTGCACATTAGTCTACAAAGTAGCTTGTCGTACTCCTCGTCATCGTCCGATGTCACCATCGCTGGCCACGACATCGACTTGCGATGTCGCCCTCTAGATAAACCCACCGACTTCTCCCTCTCCTTTCCTTCCTCCAACACTTACCTTTCCATCTCGTCGACAATGACTACGTCCCCTCCCTCTCTCTCCTCCCTCCCAACCAGCAGCGGCGCTTCTCTCTCTCTCTCTCTGCGCTTCTCTCTCTCTCTCTCTCTCTCTCTCTCTGTGCAAATTGCCAACCAAGGAGAGGGCGAAGTGCCGCCGTTGGTTTAGAAGGATAACGATTTGCTCGATGAACTCTTTGTGGGTCTTGAACGGCGGCTTCACCGGCGGCAAATATGAGCAAATGCGATATAAAGCTCGCCGTTCTCCACCCATTGCCGCCTCCACAGTCATTATTCCGGTTCTCCCGTGTCACCCCTCTCTATTTCGGCGATAAGAAATCCCTTCTCCCGTCTCTCTTCTCTCTCTCTGTACGGGAATTTTATTTTTCCGGCCGCGTCAACTGCCATGCCAGCAATGCCGTTACATTTCTAGGCGGTGTGGTGTGCATACAGAGGTAACTTCGCCTCCTTCACAATTATGGTACCTATCTCTAAATTTGAAAAATTCCGAGTACCGCTAGTACAAATTGGCATGATAGTGGAGAGTGGCTAATTCAAAATAGTGTTGTTCATGCACCCAAAAAATTACTAGTTATTATTAAATTAGTAACAGATAAATTCGCGGGTCGCGCCGATTCCTGTTTTACCAATCGGAAGTGCCCATCTTTACGAATAGGACAGACCACGACGCTCAACGTCCAAAAGACCTCAAATCAGGTCCATTTCACTCCCCACGAAATACATCAGAGAAAAATCCCTTGACATATCATTAAAAAATATCAAACACATAAAGAGTGGATCAATGGTATTATAATATTTTTTTATTTAAAATATAAACAGATGAATGTCAAACTAGTAAATAAATATAAATCGAAAGAAAAATTAGAGTAACCGAGTTGGTTTCCAAAAAAAAAAGGACGGGTTGGTTTGTAAAAGAACGGATTTTTTTTACATTATTCCAGAAAAAAAGATGGCTCATCAATAACGTTGAACGTTAAGGTCATATTTGTCATTGTATACCCATGGGTTGGTCAGGTGCATTAGGTTTTTGTCTCTGCGACTTCTCTTTCTCTCGCTCGCTATATTATTCTCGCGTTTCTGTGGCGCTGCTGCAGCTGCTGCTTCCCCGTTGGCCTTCACCCCACGGTTTGATCTAATTTTAATTGCGAAGCTCTTACTTTTATGCAATTCGATTTTAGTCGATTATCGGTGCCTGAGAAATCATGTGTGCCATCCGAGTTTCTTTGATCTTCGTCTTGTAATTTTAGCAGTTTTTTTTTATTTTAATAAATATGCAGTATATTTGACATTTTGATCATTCATCGGCTGATCCTTGGTAATTCTAGATCTCGAGGTTTTAGCGAATCGTCGAACTATTAGCTAGGGTTTTGGCACCCTCTTACTAGGGTTTAAAGATGTTTCGTAATTGAAACTTCTATTAGGTTGTTCAACTGATTGATCTAGGTATCGTAGTCTCTAGGGCTGTCTTTGGGGAACTTTGCGTCTCTTCGCGTTTGATCAACATGTTCCTTTAACCCAGATTGGACTATTACATTTTTCCAATTTTTGTTGCATACATAATCACGTGAGTTTCATTATGGGGGAGTATATATGGAAGACATGCTCGATCTAAAAGTTAGTAGGATGTATCAGTGTTTCTCAGTACTGTGTTTTGTATGTGTTTATGCTGCAGTCTTTATGAGTATTTTGCTTTCAACTTGTCTAGGCGTTTACCCAGAAGAATGGGTAAAAAGAAGAATCCGATTGTCTTTCTGGATGTCACTATTGATGGAGAAGCTGCTGGACGGATGACATTTGAGGTATTTGTTTTCCTTAAATTTTTGAATGTGCCATCTATGCCACTTTGTTTCTCCTACTAACTCTTACTGTTATGTCATCAGCTTTTTGCTGACACTGTTCCGAAGACAGCTGAGAATTTTCGAGCTCTCTGTACAGGTCCTAAACTAATTCATCTTTTGCAACTTACCTTTTTCCCATTGCAATAGAAACTGTTATGCTTATATAAGTGGTACTCATTATTTTAACCTTTATTGTATTCAACAAAGTGAACATTTCCTACTATGAGTTGATAAGGTGAGCTTAGGGGTGCCTTGCCTTGCTTTAGGCCCGCCAACGTTTGCACCCGCCTCAGTTCAAGGCGGCCGCACGTTCAAAAGGCTTACGCCTTGTGCACCCCGGCGCCTTGCGTTTGGGCTCATCCAGATGTTCCTTTTAAATTCTAAGCTAGCCGCTGCCACAAATAAAAAGGGATTGCCGAAATCCTAATTGCTCCACCATCCACTATAATCTGGCTGGAGGAGAAAGAAATACACGCGAACCTGCTTGCGAGTCAGAGAGTGAGAGAAGAGAGAGATTTTTGTCCCATGATACTGCTTACTCCTTTTAATTCTTTGTGTAACTAAATAGCAGCATTCACTAGACACAAAATGTGTTGCTCTTATATGTGATCACGAACTTACACTTGCCACAAGCTAACCATGTAGAGACTTCTATGTTAGTCCATAGACACCAATATTTGCCATATTCTTTTAATTTTGACTTTTCAGACGTGCAATACAGAAGTATATTATGTGTTTACTTTGAGTTATCAGTAACGATTTTTGCAATATCGACTTAACAATTGAATCATTAAGTCTAAGTAGCCATCAGTGTATATCACATTACTACTGCTGCGCAGCTTGCGCTTTGGCTCCCAAAACAAAAAAAAACCCCAACCCCAACATTTAATCAATTCAAATATACAATGACAATTGAAATCTACATGAATTAGCTGATATGTGAAGTTAGTGGGGCCTATGCCATTTCTTTTTTTGTGACGCTGATATGCCTTTCTAATGTTGCAAGGTTCTGTCTTTTGTTCGACGGTCATTTTCGTGGTTTACTCATGTCATGCAATGAAAACTATTTCAATGTTCTTGTTGGAATGTGATAATGATCTTTCAATATACTAATGTTTGTTCTCTTTATTTCACTGCAGGAGAAAAGGGAATTGGGCGTGTGACTGGCAAATCGTTACATTATAAAGGATCCATATTTCATCGCATCATTAAAGGCTTCATGGCACAAGTATGTTGGAGTTTTGTTTTGTTTGCTTAAGTATAACCTTCCGAATTTGACTATCTTTTATGTCATTTTTTGTTGGTTGAACTGAAACCATGTTCTCAGCCATGTGTGTCAGTTTCCTTGTTTATGTTGTAGGAAACAGGGCTAATGATCACGACTACTTTTCTTGTGATATAGTGTTTAAGGTTGTAATTATCTGTGGGTCCATCTTTTCTTTTTAATGTACTTGCTGGCTTGTTGCAAATTTCTTCAGTTTTCTTAACAATTGGTTTTCTGATGTTAATGATTACTTGGGCAGGGTGGCGACTTTTCAAAACGAAATGGTATGCTCTTCTCTACTTGGTGTTTATTTTCTTAATATGATTCTCCCCATTTTTAAAAGTAATTGTTAGTATGCTATAGTACTTTATCTACTTGATGTGCAATATTTATAATGCTTTGCCTATAGAGGTTTGCATTATTGTTTTCATATATTTGGAGAGTAAGATATTGCATTTGTAGGAGTCTTTTTTTTTCTCTACAAGTTCTTTTGCATATTGCCTGACATGAGTCAAACTTTACTTTGAAATTTTAACTGTGGTGATGTCCACTTTGTTGTTCCTTGCATAGTGTGAACATCTATTAGTATCAACATTCATTACTTAAATTATCTCCATGTTTTTTTTTGAGCCTGCAAAAACATACTTGTGTTATTCTGAAGTTGAGGGTTATGGAAGAATTGTCATATCATTGAATTCGTAGGTCGCAATTGTTTGATATCATTTAAGGGTAAAACGTTTAGAAGGTCAAAAAGGGATAGGACACAATGTGGTTGGTCATGCCAATATTTCATTTATAGTGCTTTCAAGGTAGGCGAAGGCTAATCTTTTGACCTTAATCATGCTAATCAACTTCTTTGTTTTGTCTGGGTTAGTGGAGAAGAGACAAGAAGGGACACTGATTGCATTTTATTCCCTCTTAAAAGTTTACCTTTTATATGTTAGAGAACTAATCGCATAATAATTAATAAGAGATTAATGTTTTTCCCTTGGATTGTCGGTGTAGTCATCTTCCGTGGAATGGTGGATTTGGTGCGTTACTTAAGCCACTAAGCATAGCAACTCCCTTTCACCATGCTAGACCTTGTCAATATTAAAGGAAAATAGCCTAAGTCTATCAGGCGTTGGAATATTATCCTAAATAAATATGGTTTGGATCAACAGTCGACAGGCAGAATGCTCCAAGCAAGGATGATCAGTTTTAAAATGGGATTGGATTTATTTTATGTTCTAGTTTACCGGTCATGTTCAATTGCATATAAAGGGGGATTATATTTTCCATAAAGTGAAGGTGCTGAAGTTCATCCTTTTTTTTTCTTTTAAAACTTCTAAATCGTGTCATGTTGTTTTTCTAGCTTCCATTTGGTGTTCCTTATCTTCTCTTGTTTGCAATACTGTCTAAGCAAGGTCATGGGGAGTAGGTTGATGTAGCCACATGGCCGATCACTTCTCACTATATGCTTTATTAAAATGTTTGATTATGCTATCATTTCGTTGACTAGATAGCAAAATTGTGCATTTTGGTGAACTAGAGAGCGACAATTTTTTGTATTTTAATATTTTTATCTTTTGTGCATGAAGTAAATTATTTATTTTCTAACTTCAGTCCAAGTTGATTTATATCCTGATGAGAGATGTCTTGGAGAATGAAGCTTAGTCTTGGTTCATCTTTCTATTTACTTCTTGTTTTCTTGTGTATTTGGAGGCTTTATTTATTTTATTTTTTACAATCTCTGGTTTTTTAATCTTGGGCTGAATGTTCTTAGTTTAAACTAGTTGTTACAATGCATATTTGTACCATGTTGTATGCTTTCTTTTTCTCTCATTTGTCTTCCCCTTGTTTACTTTCAGGAACAGGAGGAGAGAGCATATATGGAGGAAAGTTTGAAGGTACTGCCCTTATTGAGCTTTTCAGAGAAAATATTGCTTTTGATTGTTGATCACATTTGTCAGTGTTTGCATGTTTAAGGCTTTCGATTCACTTTTAAATTTCTGGTAATATTATTCACCACAAAATGGATGTTGATATCAAATATCCTCTCTTTATTATTTAAATCATTACCACCATATCCTTTCTTCGCGGTTTCTCTTTACCCTCCTCACCTGTTGTGCATTTTTTAGCACAATAAACTTCTTGTAAGGTAGCAGTTGGCGATGATCTTGTCTCATCTGTAGCACTTGCTTTATGCAGATGAAAACTTTGTTCTACGTCATGATGGAGCTGGTTGCCTATCGATGGCTAATGCTGGGCCTGGCACTAATGGGTCTCAATTTTTTATTACTTTCAAGGCTACTCCTCACCTTGACGGGTTCGTTTATTCTGCTTACGGTCATGTTATTCCCATAGTTTCTTTTATTAAACATGCCATTTATTTTCCGTAAAGGTAAAAATTTCTTTCATAAAATCGAGTCTGTTGCATAACTTGTGACATGTTATTTGACCCATTTGCAGGAGGCATGTTGTCTTTGGCAAACTAATTTCTGGAGAAGAAACATTAAAGAGGATGGAGCATGTTAAAGTTGATGACGATAGGCCTGTTGTTCCTGTAAAAGTTGTCAACTGTGGTGAAACTAGTGAGAGTGCACTGGCCATACCAGAAGATGGTAATCTGGATTTGACTTGCCTATTTGCATGTTAAGTTGTGCAAACCCTTATTTTTGCTACCTTTTTTCCATCCTTACAGATAAGAAGAAAGTCAGTAAGCAGCTACAGGCTGACTTGGCTGATGATTCTCATGCTGAAGTTGGCAAGGGACGGCGGAAGAAATCCTCCAAAGGAAGACGAAAGAAAAAGAGAAGAAGATACTACTCATCTGAATCAGACAGCTCATCTGATACTGAGACAGAATTTTCCTCCAATTCTGTCAGTGATTCGGATTCTTTTTCTTCATCATCATCATCTGATGTTAGTAGTTCAAGTGATGACAGGCGCAGGAGGAGAAAGAGACACCACAGGCGAGACAAGCATAAGCGTGGGAAGAGAAAGAGGGACAGTAGAAGAGACAGAAAACGTAGGAAGAAGGATAGGAAATCAAAGCACAAATCTAGAAGGTTGTCACTTAATCATTAGCAATTGAAAGTTTCTTATGGATTTTATTTAGGGTATTTTTCATGATATTATTCTACTCGAATGGGCCTTTCCAGCATTATGATACGTTCGGATGCAAGAAAGACCATCCGACATGATCTAACCTACTTAAACCGCTACGAGGACCTCGCTATTGATTGAGCTGCGTAGCAATGAAGAATTCAAATTAGTGATATTATATGACTTGTTGTGCTGCCCTTTTATCCTCATTACTTTATTCTCATTCTTTGATTTTAGTCTATTGATGCCTAATTGCTTTGTGCATGTCTGTTTTGCTCGCTTCGGCTTGTGTGATTTGATATATCCCTAGGTGTTTGTGTGGTTGAGTGTTGGCTATTCAGGCCGAGTGTCCTACGGAAATAGCCTCCTCTTCCGCAGTATGCCTGCAAATATCCTACCCTCTCCATACCTTGCTTGGGCATGATTTTCTACTGGGTGGTGGTTGTGGATAGTGCTTTCATAGTGATTGAGGGTTAGCATGTAATCACATTCTGCTTATTTTCTCATAGTGATGAGTGTTAGCATGTATTGTTTTTCTGCTTGTTTTCTTGAAAATAGATTTATGCATAGAGCACAGAAGTTGCATTTGGCTTCGTGGAATTGATGAGTAAATATTGCTGCATACTCCTCATGCTTCTTGCTATACACATGCAAGGTTCACTCAAATGACCGATGATACTGTTTTGTGCTTTTCAATATGGTTGGTCTTATTGGATGATGCCATACTGTCTACTCTGACCAAAGACCATCGATCATGGGGATGTTTACTTCATGATAGTGGAATCAATTTTGAGATTTTTAGAATTATAACGACTAAGTCATTTGCTTCAAACAGAAGGGTCTCAGACAGCGAATCCGACTCTGAAATTTCAAGTGGAAGTATCTCCGAGGACCACCACCATGGACGGTCAAAGAAGTCTAAAGTTTTGTCATCGAAATCTGGTATGTAGTTCTATTGTTCATTATAATTAAATTATTGTGCTCTGCTTCATTGTTTAGTGCATCTAGTTCTAAAGTTTAAGGGACAACACACCCTAGTGTTGGCTCCCATATATGTAATATATGTATATATTTATGTGTCTATGCAATAGACATATACGCTTAAGAATGAGTGAAAGTATCAAATAGCACCACCCTCAAATGCCTTTTAGGTGTACGACGGGCGGATCCAGGATTTCTTATTAGTGATGGCAATGTAAACTATAATATGATATTATAAGTATGAGATTATAATATGTACTAATAAATAATATAATAGAAAAATATTTAATTAAATAAAATTTTCTTGATATAGATACTTTTCTTAAAATAACATAAACAAGTTTGTTCTAGAACTACTCACAACACATTTTCATAGTTTAAAAGGATACCTTATTTACTTCTCTAACAATATATTTCTTTATCATTGTATAATGAAAAGAAAATTTAAGACAACATGCCAACATGAAAAGAAAAATTAAGATTACAATTATAAGAGATCCCATCACATTTTATTATCAAACTTACTATTTTTACCTGAAAATAGTTTTATAACTATAATGAACAAGATATTAAGGTAAATTAAGGGAAATAACCTAATCAAACATGAGGAACACAATTTAGAGCTAATCTAAACTTGGAATTAAAGCGAAACAATGCAAAAAAGAAGACAATATAAAAACCAAGATTTACCGTGGCGTGCCGTTTCGAGTTTTGGTAAACTCAGATCTCGAGACGTGCCGACTGTGCCGTGTCGAATCGTACAATTATAAAAAAAAAAAAAAAAGATTTATTATATAAAATGTAATGAAAATTAAATAACAAGAAGTCTCATTCATTTGTTAAAACTCAAAGCACATATTATATAAATTATTACCACATTGAGTGTCGGTGTGGCTGATAAAATGGATCAACGAAATCTAAAGTATGTAAATCTATCAGGTGCATTGTTTGAACATAATACACTCACATATCCTACAAATAAACATGATGATACTCATTTTTGTAAAAAAAATAAAATAAAAATAAAAAGTTTGCCAACCGTGCCGACCGTTTCGGCACAAATACACCGCGCCGACTGAAACGGTCGGCACGGGCTGGCCGAAAAACAGCCTTTCCAGTGCCGCCAAGTAGTGGCAACGAGACGTCAAACTATGTATAAAACGAAGAATTAAAAAAAGGAAATAACAACTTCACTGAAAATTTAGAGATTGGCACGAAGGAAATGGCTACTAGAGCTGGAAGTAGTGGTTTTAGGAAGCACACGGTCAGGAGAGGATTTAGGAGTGTTAAGGGGTGCGGTTGAGGGAGAGCGATTTTAGAAAAGATAGATAAATGACAAAGCCTATATGGACTAACATATTAGAAAGGGCAGCCTGGACAAGGGGGGCAGTGGGTCCCCTGGTCCCTTCTTGGATTGTGGGTTAGAAACCGTTGTGGTTATGGGTTGGATACCGAGTGTAGTGGTCTATTTTGTGTTCATCCTGTCCTGTTACTTTTGCATGCATTTCTAGTACATGTCCGGAGGTAGGGGTTTCCTTGTGGTCCTTAAAGGTGTTAAATCTCAATTTCTCATGCAAGTCTAGCTGAAGGTTTTTTGTCCTCGATTTTTGTGTACGTGTCTATAGCTTCTAGCACATACACCCGTTGGATGGGAATTGATGGTGGCTGTACAGGTATTAGGATTTTATACTTGCTTTATAGTTGTTTTATTCCTAGGTCGTAGGCTGTCTATTTCCTGTAATAAGTTAAAATGCTTGAACCGATCTTTACATACACCCTTTTGGCTCCAGATGAACCCAAGGAAACCATGCGTATGGAGAAAGACGATGGTGCTGATCTCCTTGATAAGAGGAAAACTGCAGATAAATCTGATGGAGATGTTAAGTTCACGAAGGAAAATGGAGAGCTTCAAATGAATGGTGGCAAAGTTGACTCAAGGTTTGATGTAAATGAGCACAAGGAGCATCGCAACGTTTACACAAGCAAATCTATGTCTTTTTTCTCTTCATCCTCATCATTGTGCTTGCCTATTCTTATCTGATGTTGATAAGCAGGAGTCAAAATGCGAGACCTAATCGCTCCATGAGCAAGAGTATTAGTCCTAGCAAGAGCCCAGGCAAAAGCCAGAGTTTGACCTTAAAACGATCTCTGAGCAGGAGTTCCCCTCATCGTAGCCGCAGTAGCAGTCCTATTCCTGCAGCTCGAAGGAGCAGTTATAACAGAAGCCCGGTTAACAAAAGTGTAAGCAGAAGTCCACTTAGAAATATAAGCAGAAGTCCAGCGAGAAAAAGTGTTACTAGAAGCCCGGCTAGAAGAAGCATAACCAGGAGCCGATCCGAGAGTTCCAGTCGTAGCCCAATTGGAAAAACAAAAAATGCTGTAAAGGCTCGCTCCAGAAGCATTAGTAGAAGTTCAGAAAGGTCTCCTCCACGTCGTATCCTAAGCAGGAGCCCACCAAAGAATTATTCACAACGAAGCATGAGCAGAAGTCCTGTAAGGGATGCAAGGAGAAGTGCAAGTAAGAGCTCGACAAGGTCCCTACCACGCAAGAGCCCCATAAGGTCTCCACCCAGAAGATCCCTGAGCAGAAGCCCAGTAAGGTCTCGACCCAGAAGATCCCTTAGCAGAAGCCCAGTAAGGTCTCGACCCAGAAGATCCCTGAGCAGAAGCCCAGTAAGGGCTGCACGGAGAAGTCCTGCCAGGTCATCCAGAAGAAGCGTGAGCAGAAGTCCTGTAAGGAGCAGAGCGCGGAGAAGCATCAGTAGAAGCCCTCGCTCTAATGCCAGGAGCTTGTCACGAAGTGCTTCACCTGATGAGTCACCAAAGTATGTCAGGCGAGGGCGAGGTTTTAGGGAGGAATACTCTTTTGCCAGAAGGTACAAAACGCCATCTCCCGGACGCTACCGTTATGGTGGTGGAAGAAGTGCACGGGGCAGGTAGTTCCACGCTTTATGACTTTTTTACGATTTCAAAATTTATCCATTTCTTTCAATTACCAACAAGCTATTATGTTTGCATCTCAGGTATTCAAGTTATAGAAGCTATTATGACCGCTCTCCACCGAGACGTTATAGGAGCCCACCAAGACGCAGAAGTCCTCCCAGGTGCGTATCCTTGACATTTTTTTTTTTTCAGTTTTTCTTATAAAGCATCAAATTGTTGAGACCCTAGATTCTTTGAAGGAGCTCGACGCTCAATAACATTTCAATTAGGTCATGTTTGGATCATGGGTAAAAGGGTGGTAATCATTACTCGAGTAATGTTTACCACCACTTACCCATGTTTGGTTGGATGGTAAGTGTTACCAGATTGGGTAACATTTACCCCCATTCATGGGTAAAGTGCTACCCACCTCTTACCCATGTAACCATTACCCATTCTCTCTTATTTTTAGTTAACTTATTTTTAATTAATTTAATTAAATATTAATTTAACTATTTTATTTATTGTATATTTTATTTATTTATTTTTTAATATTTAATTTATTTAATAATTATATATAGCTAAATAAACTATTATTTTTTTAATAAAAACTAGTTAACTACAGCTAAATAATATTAATGAAAATTTTATTTTAAAAATAAAATTTTAATTTTATTAATTAATTCTATAATAAAAAATAATTAAATTTTTATTAAATAATTAATAATAAGTAAATTATGTATTACTTTTAATAGATAAGTAATTTAATTTTACAAAAAACATACTAAATTAATTATTTAATATTAAATAATTTTTAATATTTTTATTTTGTCTATTTTGTTTTAACAAAATGAACATTAATATTTTATTTTTAATAAAAAAAAATATATTTAATTGATTACATAATAAATAATTAAACAAATTATTTTTAAAATAATTAATAATAAGTAAATTATTTATACTTTTTAATAGATATGTATTTATTTATTTACTAAAGCCAATTTTTTTTAAAATTAAATATATTTATAATGTTATATATATATATATACATGTAATAAGTACCATTAATCCAAACATGGGTAACTGTTACCGGTCTATCAGGGGCGGAGCTACGTTGTCCGTGGGGGGGGGGCGATCGCCCCCCCCAACTCCGGCGACAATTTCGGTTAGGAAAAATAAACAGCCTGGCGTTTAAAGTAGTAGGTTAACGGCTAAAAAAAAATATCAACGCCCCTCATAGTCTAATTGGTTTTTGGGGAGCTTGGGCTGTAAATCTACTAACCAGAGTTCGAATCCTTGGTTATCTTTTTTTCCTTTTTTTTTTTTTTTTTTTTTTTAAATACCTATTTAGAAAAAAATATAAAAGTTGCAAATTTTGATGTAGTTTTATAATTTTTAATATAAAAAAAAATTTTTCTAAAAATTTTTTTTTTTTCGAAAATAAATATATAAGATTCTAAAAATTTTAGCGAGTTAACAGGTAATTTTGAAATCCGCTAAAACTTTTAAAAATCAAAGCACATATTTAGAATTTTTTTTTAGAGAAAATTTTTATTATAAAAATTTTAGAGAAATTTAGAATTTGCTCTATTCTACAATCTATTGTCGAATTTTAGAAATTGTATTGGAGTTGAAACTTAATTCTTATTTTGTATTATAATTATATTACAAATAGTATTTTAAAAATTGTTCATTGTATATATCGCTTCGCCCCCCCTAGTTAAAAATTCTGGTTCCGCCACTGCGGTCTATTACCCTGGTAACATACTTACCAGGGTAAATCTTACCCTTACCAGGGATCCAAACATGAATAAATGCAAGCAATGATTTTGTGCTAACATACAATTTCATTTAGAATATCTGACGTGCTAAAGTTGTTACTTTTATTGTTAAATAAGTTATTAAAGTAGCAGTTTTTCTTTTAGGAATTCGAAATTTATGAATGCTTATTATTGGTTCTATGAAATTATTCATTGCTTTGCCTTTACATACCTGTGTCTTGTGACCATTGAGATGGCTCACGCAAATAAAATGTGGGGGGAGTTCACTAACTTATATAGCAGGCGTTTTTGAAGTGTGGGTCCAGTTATCTCATATTGGAGACTGTAACCTCTATATAAAATTTTCAGATACAGAAGCAGGAGAAGCCCCAGCAGAAGCTTATCAAGAAGTCCTGGTGGTTACCGTGGCCGTGGTAGAGGCTACAGCAGGAGCCCAGCACGCAGTCGTTCACCTTCTGCTGAGAGACTGAGATCTCGTGATGCCATTCGGAGATCTATTTCTAGGAGCATGAGCCCGTCTGGATCAAGATCAAGATCGATGTCAAGGTCATCTCCTGATGCATCCCCTCGGAAACGCACTAGCAAGGGGAAATCAAGGTCGCCTTCTACTAGTTCTGGTGAAAAGAAGGGCCTGGTTTCTTACGGGGATGCATCTGATTCGGCTGGACAAAAGTAGGATTTTCAATGCACAGCCTCAGGCAGAGTTTGTTTTTCTCGCCTTAACATGACGATCTAGAGAATGGTATTTGAATACTCTGGCTGGTATCCGAAAAATTGAGTGCTCTAGTGAATGCCGTGTTCGTTCTATCATATTGTGTACGCTTAAGACTGGACGGATTGTTAACTAGTAACTTATAAGTTCATGCAAGTTTTGAAACTTCTCTTGTGAGAATAAATCATAAGATAGATATAATTAGTTCTTCTGTTTTTAAGGTGAGTGTATTTGTGGGTGACCAGGATAGGCTATTTCTAACGTCTCGTTGAATTCGTACTAATCCGCGCCTTCGGGAGAGTAATTGAGATGTAGAAATTCAAATTATCTTCTGTTGCACAGAACTATCAATGTGGCTATTTGGGTAACTATCCACCTGCTTGACTTGGTTGATGTTGTCCTGGATTTAATTAAGAAGAAGGTGATCATCTCGATAGACAAATCAAGAGGTACATGCTTGGTGCGAAGAATATATCCTCTCTTTTTTAGAAGCTGCTTTTTATGACATTTTTGTGCTGTTCGACTTCTCTTATACCTGTGATTTTTCTAAAGCTTGCATCAGCTTCAAATATATTATGCTCTTATGTTCTTCTATAATCTAAGTTGTAGGAAATTTTGATTTTTATATCTACTACCATTTCTTTGCATGATTCTTTTTTTTTTGGAAGTATGATCCAGTGTTTGTAGCGGTTTCGGACAATATTGGTGAGTTGGAAGGGCGTAGAAGTATTAACAATCAGACGAGGAACATAGCAAGAAGTAAGACTAATATGTTTCGAAGGGAGAGGTAAAAATGATGACTGATTTTAATACAATTTAAAATAGATGGATGTCAAGAACGCAATGGAACTTTAACGAGAATAATAGTCTAGAGTGCTTTAATAAACCCACTAACCGAGCTTTTTTATTAAACTTGTAAGGCTAGTTCCTAAATTGGGGGACCTCATTTTGATGAGGTGTGCTTGTCCAACTAGGGATTAAAAACAAAAATTGAAAGAGCAGATAAAATGATCCAAGAGCATTCTGTAATTTATGCTCTTTAGTTTCTTTTATCTAAGCTTCCTTTTATCTTAATTTTGATATGGAAAGGTTCAGGCAAAGGGAGTTTAGATAAAAGAAACTAAAGAGCATAAATTACAGATTGAGGTTTTTTTTTTCTTTTTTTTTTTTTAAAAAAAAAGAGTGCTATACACCTCTAGGATGTGTATAAATTAATTTCTAAATTGATAGACTATTAAGCCATCATTTATCAAATTATTCTACCATCTAACAAGTCCTACTACTGTCTAAATTTATTTAAAGAGAGATTGCATATTATTTTTGTTCTTATGATTACAATTTTCCTTATGAGGACATTATGACATTTCTAAATTGATTATATATATATATGCTCTTCCAACAGTTGGAAGCAAAGCCACGAAGTTGACTATACAGTTCCCATGGATGGAACTTGACGATTGACTCCCACGCAGGAACAAAAGTTACTCATCCCAGCCCTCCGGAGCCACAAGCCAATAAACAAACCCCAAACCCCACCAGGCCCAAGATGGCCCTACATGCATTCTTCGTTTGACGACATCTGTGCAATCTTATGTAGCATTGTTTACCTGCACACATTTACGATTCGATTCACCAAGGACGAAGAGAGTTGCATTCGCACCGGAGCCAGCAACCACCATCTCCAACAATTTTTTTATCCTTTTTTTTTTTTGAAAAACAAAAAGGGGGTTAGCACATAGGAACTAAATGGGACCATCGAACAACAAATCCGTAGTATCATATATTACCTGCGGAAAGATGCCATCTTTGAATTTTACGGATTACATTTTACTATAAGGGGTGAGAGGAGGAAAAGATGGTACTGACTGCAATATGAACTTACGTCCATTCTTGATACTATGTGATCTGCTCGTGCTTCCTCCATGCAAGAGCTTCTGAGGTGGTGAAACACGCTTCCAGTTGGGGGAAGTTGCTTTCACTGTACTGATCGGGGGCAGGGACTCCTTAAGGACTTCTGGTATATCATCTTCAACGGACCTACGTGGAAAGGTATAAGAATCAGGCTGATTTACAATATTGCCTTCACCCAGTCGGGGTTTAGGAGTGACGGGTGAGCTCCGCCAACGAAGAGTGCCAGCTGACAAACGACCACTTCCTCGTAACAACCTTGTCTGTAAAACTTTACAAGCGCTGCCCTTAGAAGATGAGGTGCCTGTTGCAGACAAAGGATTTAGAGGACTGAGATTAGATATCTCAGGAAAAGCATCCCATCCAGGTGATAAAGGATCAACTTCAACTTCATAATCCTGTTCATTATCAAGAGGACCTAAATATTCAGATTCTTCTCTAGCTTCAAATGTAGATAGACTCATAGGAGAACTTGGGGATTCGAACAAAGAAGCCAATATAGATGCGCTGGAATTCGGTGATGGATTGTAGTTTCCTGGAAACTGATTCTTAGATGTCTAGTCCTCACTGTCATTAAGAGGAAAAAATGAAAAACATAAAATGCACGTAGAGAAAAGACAATAGATTCTATGTGTATATATCATATCAGATATCTTGCAGAAGTTCACCTTGAGACTTGTAATGATGATGCTAAAAAGGAGAGGTGGGATCGAATCTCTTTGGACTTGACTTGATTTCTGACTTCTAAATCTTCAAGCTTGCCAACAGTTGAGTTTTCCTCCAGCTCCTTGTCTGTGTGCCTTTCGTGTTCGAATTCTTGTTCTAAGATTTTGCGTTCTAACTTAGTCATATCAGTAAATCCTTAAAAAAAATAAAATAAATAAAAATTGCAAATGTTATTTCGAAGTATGGTTATAATACTTAACAGGTTCCTCAACTAATCTCCAGACATGCATCTCTAGCAAATGCTATCCTAATAAGACGACCTTTTCCTGGACGGTACTAAACGTTGCTGCTAATTCCACTGGAGGTTAAAAAATTCCTTGTTGGTGGAACAACCAAAACTTGCTTGCCAAATTGCAAATAATACAGTAGAGTACCTAAACCCTATAAGGTTGCGAGCAAGCCCACTTCATCCAGACAATTTCTGCCACATTATCAAATAACTCTTATCGGGGAAATAAGTTGCAGGTAAGACAAACAATGACAGAAGTGATATTATACATCGATAA
The DNA here is from genome assembly GCA_002076135.1 of Xerophyta viscosa. Taxonomy (NCBI): domain Eukaryota; kingdom Viridiplantae; phylum Streptophyta; class Magnoliopsida; order Pandanales; family Velloziaceae; genus Xerophyta; species Xerophyta viscosa. The sequence goes on along the minus strand of MJHO01000175.1, from coordinate 88,424 downwards.
AGGAATACAGCATGCGGAGGCTGAGCTGAACCAAAAAGAAACTTCATAATGTTTGCACAGAGAAATCAATTGACCTCAAAATGGCTCCTTCTGATGGATAGGTGAATGAACAAAGCACTAAAATGTAGCATGAAAATGCAGTATATTGTAAGATATTATAACCCCTCCCTTGAAAAGAAAAAAAAAATGCAGAATTTTCTAACAAGAACTAATATAGGTAATCCACTAAACGGACCTTATATGCCATAATTTATGACACCTTAAATTTAAAAAAGAAAATCTTAATGAGTTCTGTTCCCTGCGGAGTTTGAATCAGAGCAAAGCTGCATGAATCACCAGTCTTGAATAAAAATATGTTTTGGAGCATAAAATGAACAAAGCATGCTTCTTAACCCCAAATTGAATGCCATGTTTCAGCTAAGGACAAGATTATTAAAAAAAATGACGGTGCGGATGTGGAAATATTCAAAAGAGAAATGGAAATAAACACTGTCGAATACTTCAATATCTTCCCTAAACATTAGGATGTGATGGAAATAACAGCCTCGGACAATATTAGTCAGTTGGAAGTCGAAACGGCCTAGAAGTATTAACAATCAGACGAGGAGCATCGCAAGAAGTAAGACTAATATGTGTCAAAGGGAGAGGTAAAAATGATACTGATATTAATACAATTTGAGATAAATGTCAAGAACACAATGGAACTTTAACGAGTATAATAGTCTAGATTTTCTAGAGTGCTTAAATAAACAATTGTGAAGAAAGATATTTCTAACTACATATTTAAGCACACTAAAAGGTAGACAATAGTTTGTGCGCACAAAGAGGCCTTTGCACTGGTTAAGAAATTCAGGTCCCTTGAAACATTTAATACCTTCTTTGCTACCAAAAGTATTCATACAACCGTCACATCGGCATCCAAGAGAGCATCCGACACCAGCCTGCAAGACGGAAAAACAAATACTCAAAACCTACAAAACATTAACCTTCAGAAGAAATCAACTTAAGAAGATATATCATTCATAAAGTCAACTGGGAAAACCTGAAAGCATTCACAGTATTTCTTCAAGCATTGTGATTTCTTGCAGTTACACCCTCTTTTATGTCTAGCCGACGGTGGTGTTACATGCATGTAGTCCTTTACATTGTAAGGGCTAAATTGTCACAACCACCATTTACATTAACTATCATTTTAAAGAGAAGCGAACACGTCCTGAAAGCCTACAAGATTCAGCAGACAGGGATAATTAGCTCCAATCAGCCACTGCATTTCCGCAGAGCAGTGCATTTCGTAATCACATCTAAAATAATATATTATTCTACCATCCTCTTCAAATGGATTCTTACCACACTATTTCTTTGGCGTTCACCAACATGTACAAGTACTTTAGTAGCAAATGCTATGGGGTTCCGGGACTCAATTTGTTGCCGGGCCCCAAGAATCACATCTTGATGCTCAGGCTTGTTGAAGCAATCTTGGCATGCGTAATCTGCACCGCAGTATGATCCTGCTGCAAAGCAGTCACAGTATCTGCGAAAGATTAAGTTAATGTTCAGATATTATATTCACAAAAGATGTGCATATTACAAAGAACATGGGTACTTCCATTCTTGATATGACACTTACAATTTCAAGCTTTTTGATTTCCTGCAGTTGCACCTCTTGCAACTATCATTATCAGATACTTTCTTCCTGGCACGATTAAAGCTATAAATGTAAGGAACAAAGTGAAATTAGGACGTTGAGAAGCTTTGTCATGCTTACCTCTTCTTTTTCAAACTATGCTGTGTTGACTCCTCTAGTTTGCTGCCAATTTCTGGTACAGTTTTCATGTTACAAGGAGTTATATGGTCATGAATAGGCTTCAAAGGCTGACAGATCTTGAGTGGTTTCACATCGATGACAGTTTGGCAATTATCTGAAGAATCCAGAAGACTCACTAGTTGGTTTTCCTCAGGAACAAGTCCATCTTCACTTTTTCTAGAAGAAATAATTATTTGATCGTTTAAAATGGTTGTTGATTTTACAAAAGTGTGTGGACTTTCGAACTGGCAGAGCGAGCTTTAGAGGCTAATGGTACTTTATTACCAGCAAATGCCCTTTTGCCCTGTGTAATCATGTCCCTTTCAGGAGCTTGGAGGTTTGTATCACAGTTATTTGGCACTGTGGTTCCAATACTATTCGAATGTAAACCAATACCAGATTGTCGACAAACAACCATAGTGGAGGCTGCCCTTGCTTTCGCATGTATATAAACCTTTTGCGCTTCTGGAGTTGCATATGGATAATGCCGCAATCTCTGCAAAGCATCCCCTGAGAAAGGAACCAGTTAGATGTTGCGGATGATTGTGCACAACCAAAACTTAGATCCTCAATGCCAGAAGGAGTTTCAGGTGGCTCTGCACTGGAAAAAGTGGCCACGTATTCCTCATCATCAACACTTGAAGTATCAACAGCTTCAAACTGAAGGCGTTTTCGCATACCACGTTGCAGTAGAATTCCCTCCGGCACTGACTACCTTAATCTTTTGTAGAAGTTCCATAAAGTGAAAAGTAACCAAAGGTAATTTCTTAACTTGAATCAAGGATCAGTTACCAAACCATGTGAACATCATTTACTACCAAAACTTTTTTTTCTAAAATTTTCTTTCATGTCTCATCTAAATGATAAATAACATTATAGCAAGAGGAAAATTGAACATGACCTAACAGATTTACGATTTCCCAATGAATAGATTTTGCGCCAGCAATAGTTAGTCTGTCCAAAATGGACATAACAGAAAAGATAAGACCAAGTAGCATCAATGGGATATATAGGAGAACGAAAATGGTTAAGACGTACACCTCAGGGATTGAAGAATAACGGCGTCCCCAAAGTTCAATTCCCGCTCCCTGCAATGGTCGGAGAACAATTTGCAAAATTCCTCTGTGGTGGGGAGTGGGTCATAGGCCCACATGCACGACCTTTGTTAATGACTCGTTAGAAGTATTGAACTCGTGTGAAATGTCCGAGTTCGTTTTATGTAGAAAGTTGGATAGGATGTACAATCTGGTCTGGAGAACTTACTTTTGGCTTGTGATTCTTCACAATCATGAAGGTTTTTATCTTCCTTAAGAACCTGAATCAGTTCTGGTTGCGCGTGGGGCTTGCAGTCTTGATCTTGAGCAAGCTGCAACTTAGCAGCTTCAAATTTCTGGCAACAGCAATTTGAAACAGAATGATTTTCCTTGCTAGGATCTGCAACACGATTATCTGTAGGAACAGTGGAAAGTCTCTGAAGTGCAAACTGATTATAAGGTACCTCGTCTTCTATATCTGAAGTTTGTCCTGAGGTCATATAACCATTATTTAGTTTACCAATACTAACGGATGCTGGGTCAAGCTGTTCTACAAATGATGTTTGATTGATGTTCAGCACTTGGTTTGGAGACTCGGCGCTCAAAACTACTCCACTTTCTTTAGAAATGTTCATAACCAAAAGTGTGGCAGTGCCTTCCATAGAGGGAGAGACTTTTTGTGCACTTTGAAGAGTAATAGCTGGATTAGTAACTTTACGAATATTGGTATGATACAATTCAGTGCATACTGCTGGCTTATGATACTCCACTTCTTCACTATTTCCGTTGCCATCTTTATTTACCTGCTCATTGAAATTATCGGCTTCATCTAAAGTACTCTGACGAAATTCATCATGCTGCTTTGGATGTACATCAGCGGTACAACTGTCATCCAGAGTGCTACTTCCATTCTGAGTACCCTGGGGCAGTTCGGCAGTTCTGTTTCTTAGATGTGGTGAAGCAGAAGAAATATCAGAGTCATCCAAGTGGTCAGCCAAAAACTCATCGAAACAAGCTGATTTACCACTAGGAGATCTATCAGTTGGAGGAATTTTCCTTTTACGGTCCTTTTGAGTGCAAGGGGTTATCTGGAAGGAAGGTATACCAGCATTTTGTAGGCATGCAGATGCATCAGCAGAGCCAGAGAATCCTAGACGTTGTGACCTGGATAAGTGTAATTAAATTGGTGATTTGAACTCTCAAAAGTAAGATATCATAAACTAGATATAATACAAAGGAACCAATACCTTCTTAAGAGTTTTAATTTCCTTAAAAAGTTGTCGTGTGGTGACGTAAATACAAGTTGTGGAGATGGAAGAGTAAGAGCTGCAGCATTGCTAACATTGATGGGCTCTATGGGAGACAGGCTGCTTATATAATCCTAAAAATCATAGAACCAATATCAAAAGCTTTCTAGATCGTTACATACCATAAGGAATGGATGAAATCAAGAGAGGACTATCAGTGGACTTCAACAAACACAAAGAAATGTACATAGAGGAGAATCTATATTATAGGAGTGTACTACTCATTTGCATTGCTTGTTTTCAAGAATATTTGCAAAGCTATATTTCCTTGTTTTCAGGTAGCAATAATCTGTAAAAGATGATAACCAAAACTAAAAATTGATCATGGAAGAAATTCTTGTCATTATTCGATAACAAAAAAGCACAACCCTGCTGCGGGTACCACATCCAAGGTGGAGCTTATCCTTGATCCACCATTGTCCTTTGTAGTGATCCACGTCATGTGTGGCAGCTCAGACCCTCCAAAGACAGCAACATTGTGTTGCTCACCCCTAAGGAGCCGTTGCAGTTCAAACACAGTCCACAATGGTACGATCATGGAAGATGAAATTATTGTTATTATGTTATTATAGGAAAGCACAAAACCATTGACACTAATGTGATACCCCGGGTTGATAGGTTACGGCTGACCGGACTTGGGAGTTGCGGTCGACCGGAAGTCGCGGATCACGCACGAATTGGACCGGAATTGGGCCTGTGCGCGCGAGTTTAAATGAGTGTCCCATACCACTTGTGCGGGAGGGCAGTTTGGGTTAATCCGTTAATTTACCCGGAGGCCATTAGTAAGATACATGCAAGTGGATCCACCCTTTTCGGATTAGAAAATGGGCCCGTTCATGTGGTGCGACCGGAGTTTGGGCGATGCAGGGCCTGGGGCGTGACAGAAATGGTATCAGTCGCTCGCTAACCATGATAAATGCCATTTCATGGCTAAGATCTTTATGCGGAGCAAATCTAGTAGTTTCAGCACCTTAAACATATTGCCTTAAAAAAACTAAATGTAGTGACTTAAACTAATATCAACGCGTGCATCTGAACGACAAAATGTCACAAAGTCCTTAATTCAATTAAGGTAATGGTTAAATCTCTCATATCTGGCCATCCACTTAGCACAAATCCAAGCAGATCCAACAAAATTAATCTTCTAAGAAGCCAAAAAATGTAGAAACCAACATCATCGATCATCATACAGCATCATTCATCGATCATCGTCGAATGCTGCTAATAAACGGATTCTTCCCAAAGAGAAAAAAAAAGCAAAAAATTTCCAAGAAAGTGGATACGGCGCTAATCGATTAGAACCTGAAGTGAAGGAGATTCGGAGGTGCGTTTGGATGAATCTGGAGTGCCCATCGATCGAAACCCTAGACTCCTAACCCTGGCACGGCGTATACCTGCTAAGATGCTGTGAATTTGTTCTTTTAATTCCCTCGTTTTTTTTTCTCGTTCGCTAAAAGAAAGAAAAATAGGTTGATTAAATACGGCGGAGGGCGGGAATTAGCAAATGACAATAATGTCCCTACGATAAGGAAATTGCGGAGGGTGCCTAGATATTGACAATAACGTTCGAGTCGTGGAATAGAATAAACTCTCATTTGATGTCTCTTAGAAATGTGCATCAGGGTCTATTTTATCCATAAGGATGGAACTACTCGATTGGTATAACAGTGATCAATGTCATCCGTGGGTTTATCTGTTACGATAGTAGATAAAAAAAAAATCGATTACGGACAGAATTATTCCACGGTAATCTCAAAAAAAGAAAAAATTAAATTAAAGATTTGCACAGTCGTTGGGATGGATTTCCTGATTGATCCCAACTAGGGATCAGGAAATCCACTCCATTCCATCCTTCATCTCTTAGGCTTTGTTTGGAAAGAGGGAAAGAAAAGTAGAGGAAAAGAAATAGGAAAGAATGAAAATAAAGGAGGAAAAATAGGATGGAATTCTTTTCCTTCATTGTGTTTGGATAAAGAGGGAAAAGAAAATCTAATAAAAAATAAACAACCCTCTCTTTTGGAAGTATTTACGGTTGCTTGCCACTGGACCGTCTCTCTCTCTCTGTGCAGCGGCGCTCTGAATTTTCTCATCCTTTTCCTTCCGATTCGGAGAGAACAATTTTCTGTGGGCCCCATGGATTGTTTTTCACCCCATTTTCTTCCTATCAACTTTCCTCGTGTAACCAAACAGCGGAAAAAAAAAAAAAATTTCCCACGCGTTTCTTTTCTTCCCTATTCTTTCCCCCCTATTTCCGCTTATCCAAACAGGCTGTTAAAATTTTTTAACACCTATCCCAATACTTTAGTGTTACAATTTTGAAAGTTCGTTTACACAATTACGCGACATTTTTAGAGACCTTGATCTATAAAAGTTTAAATTAAAAGGTTTTACAGCAGTGTCAAATAATATATGGAACACTAAGTTATAACATTTTAGAGTTTGCATAATTTTTACACTTTTTAATATTTTATGTGTAAAATTGCAGAGTGCATCAAAATCATCAATACCTAAATTCAGATTCATTTAAAAAAAACTGTATAACATGGATTTCTAAAGTTCTGGTTTTAAACTGTTGGGGATATGTTCATGAAGATTGAGAGATGGAGAGTGGGAATTGGGAGACTTTCCTGATTGTGATCAATCAGGAAAACCACTCTGAGATCATGTTTGGTGTCATAGGATGTTTAGCATTTTAGCCTACGAGTAGCCTGTTTTAAAAGAAGTGTTTTAGACAAACTCTGAATTAAGAAATTACAGTTTATAACTTAAAATAAATAAATAAATATATATATATATATATATATATTTATTTACTGGCTGAAGGAACAACTCATGCAGCTGGGTTCTTATGATGTAAAATCCGAGTTAATAGCATGTTTATAATCGACAACAAGTCAAGACATACAAAAAGTTTGGAAGCGTTTGGCTGATGAGGACTACTGCGACAAGCTTCAGAGTTGCATTTAGATCCAAAAAATTAAATTTTATTGTACTTTAATCTAAACCTAAATTTCAATTATAGCTATATTCAGTTATTTTCAACACCACAAAATAATTATTTAGACGTAATTTTTAGAAAAAAAAAAATAATAATAATTGTCCTAACCACAAGTTGGGCCAACAGTTGGGTGCAGGGTGTTAACATGAGCTTTTTAGGCATATATAGTACAGCAGAAAATATTTTAGTAAATATGATGTATAAAATAATTTTCATATATGTACAAAAAATGCTTTCTTATTTTAGTAAATCTGAAAACACACAACAAAATAACCTCAAATTGCATCTTAACACTTCAAACTTTACACAGATATTTTAATTTAAGAGACAAAGAGCTAAATTATCAAAATGGGTTTTTTTTTTATTATTCACATCCACTGATTCTTAATCAATAAAGTGATAAACCACTTAACTTCATACTTGAAGTGGCAGATCCCCGCAACCTCTTTCTAACTTGATCAGTCTTATCAGAAGCTACAAGGCACACTGATCCTGACCCTGATACTGAATTACTGATACAACAGGAAATAAAACATTCATACAAGTTCTGAAAGGCAACAATATTACATTTTTATTTGACTAGAGAGATAAATCCAAATCCAAACCCAAATCCAAATCAGACCATTCATCGTCGGAAAAGAGCTGACTCTGCCATGCCCCTTGGTCCTGCCACCAGTTCTCGAACGTCTCCAAAGTCATCTCATTCTCGGGCTCGAGCTCGGGTTCGCTTAACAAATCATCTTCCTCGAATGGTGATAACCCTCTTCCCGAGTGACGAAGCTCAAAGAAAAAATTTGCGACGAACCCTATTTCCTCATTATCTATACTAGAGCGCATTGTACTAATAAGATCGTTAAAACCTTGCTGCTCCTCCATCCTCCTCCAATCCCTCTGTCTTTCTGGGTCCACTTCTGAGGGTCTAGAATCAGGGTGCTCCCTTCGAGCGTGCCTCCTGAGATCATCGTAAGCACCGGAAAAACCACATGTCTCCTTTGAGCAATTACGAACTTTAGAGTTCATGTACTTCCGAGCATTCTCTATTACCTTCACCTTTTGAACTTCTCCTCTACAAAGAGGGCAACTGAGCTTTGCAAAAGGGTTACTATCTCGGATGCCCTTACCAAATTGGTCAAAGCAGTTCGAATGGCGGTAGCTTGTGTCGCATATGAATGGCCGACAACCCTTGTCGTGAGAGCAGCAGATGAGAAGGACCGCATTATGGGGATGATCCATGCACACAGGGCAACGGACTTCATCCCATTCTTTCATCCTATCAGCTGGGGGCGGCTCTGCACTAGTCATTGTACATGATTCATTTATTTGCTTAGCTAATGGGGTTGCACGCTTACTTTGGGGAAAAGGATGGTTGCTTCTAAATGAATCTCTCTCAGGCCCATATCGTCCGGATGAACTTTGAAAGGAAGAATTATTTCTGCTTCTATAGCGACGAAATGAATGAATACTTCTGGATATATTGATGGAGGGATGATAATATTCAGCTACACGAGGAAAGTTATAGTTTCTAGTTGGGGCACTAGAAGAAGGGAGGAATTGTTGTGAAGAGGAATCTCGGGGAATATACCTTCCTCGAGATAAGGTATTTGTAGGATGTTGATAACGAAGTGAGTTACTTGTAGACAAGGTACTTCGATAGGGAGGATATTGCTGCGTAAAAGAGTTTGAGGCTAAAGAACGTCTGTTGCCATGTGAGGAGCTTGTAGGACGGTCTTGTTGACCAGAGAAATTACGGGGAAAATAATCGTTTCTTCTAGATGAACCGTTTTGAGAAGGGCAGAATGGCCTTCCAGAGAAGTTTGCAGCAGAAAAGCCCCTACTTTGAGATGAGCTGCCTGCAATAGGACTATATCGTCTTTCAGAGGAATCAAACTGTGTACGTTCTTTTGGCATTTTACCTAACAATGGAAACAAATGTAAAGAAGAAGAGACAAGTTAGTTCAGAATGTGATGGACCTCAGTTTCGACAAGCAAAAACTAGTAAATAAAACTCTTTAACGAGCTTCCAGAGAACAATAATAGTTTGCCGCCATTCTATTTATACATGACAAAGGGAACCAACATCATGTTTTTTGGCTCCATTAGACGTAAAAGGAGGGGCTTGAATCCAAAACCGTATGTGATTGCTCCAATGCTAGAGGCCACATATATAAGCAGATTCAATGTCTCCCTGTCTAATTCGCACAAAGACAGCACCTCATTTTAAGTTAGAACATCTCAAAGTAACACTAAACTCATTATCATTTTACTTGGCATTCCAGATTTATTATACCATCATCTCAGGAAATGCAATTATAGACTTAGACCAAGTTGACTCAACCGCCATCGCGGATGTACCACTAAATGATGGTAGACGACACAACTCCACACATAAACTCGCCATGCCAAGAGAATTCCAACCTCCATCCAACCACACATAAACTCACTATTTTAGAAGATAAACAACATTTTCTAGTTCTATATCCCATGTTAACACATCTCACTAATATTGACTTTAGCAACCAATCAATTATAGATGATGCCTAATCAACTTCAAAATATGAAATCTTGGACATTAGACTTTGAGAGCTAAACTACTTTCCTATACTTTTATAAGTGTAAACCCCTATAAAGAATGTTAAAGACAGGAACTTCAATAACTGATCAGAATTAATAATCCAGGTGAAGCTAGAAGCAGACAACAATGACCCAGCAGGCCCTCTATTACCGAACACTTGCATATGCAACAATCTCTCCAGCAAGCATTGCCCACCCAGTAATCTTGATGAACAAACAATTTTGTTATCTAACTAAAAAGACTAAACGAAGTTTAGGTATAACTGTACACTCACGAAACATAGTCTACGCATCAGCATCAGCAGCTTAAATTGTATGGAGAAAAACAAACACGAACATTCACCAAAGATATACTCATTCCAAAAACTCATCAAAGTATATCAGTAACACCTCTTCATCAATTCTGGTATATCTTCGTATACCCCTAAATAGAATAAGCAATCTAAAAATCATTTATAAGCTTAATGTCATGTCCATCAAAGGTATTGAGACATCAAACAGAAATAGATCAACGGAAGATGCGTGGGCACTGGAATTATAACGTTTCATCTACTTCTCTTAGAGCAGCATAACCATCTTCCTATTTGAAAAGCATCACGGATCTACATATAACAGAACACACAAACTTAACTTAAGTTGTCTTGCAGTTCACGATTTCGTGCTCCGATAAAACTATCATAGACTTTCATATACTATGTTATCGTTCTCTCTGGAAACTCGTAGTGCGATCGAATTTAAGATACCCTTGTTTAAATGCATAGTATAATTGTTAGATCATTTTGTCTAAATTTATTATTTCCACGATAAATCTTAAATATCCTTCTACGAACCCTAAATCTATGAACTTCCAACTCTGTTCCGTCATTTTACATTCAGATTTGCTCAGGAAATAAGCTTCCCATTCAGAAGCAGAAAATAAAGGACGTCCACCCATCGTTTGAGAAAATACAAACCAGGAAAAAACTAGAAAAATTTAGAGAACGTACGACCAATAAACATCGAATCGCAAAACAAAAACCAGCAACGATTAGAAATCTGTAGAAAATTCGAACTAAGAATAGGTAAGACAGAACGCAGAATCGATGGCGAGCACTTACCGGTAGAAGTTAATTGCTTCTCCGGTGATCGGTTCCCTAAAAAATTTGTTCGCCGGTGGAATTGTAGAGAGAGAGAGAGAGAGAGAGAGAGAGAGAGAGAGTGCTCGGACTCGGTTTGGGGAAGGGAAGACGATGGATACTACTTATAGGTAGGTGAATTACTCTTTTGCCCTTATCTGATTAGCCGCACAACGCTCTCGCATATCGTGCGTAGGATTATGTGTGCTGATCTCAATCGAGGTGATCGAACGGCAGATGGCGAAGGTGCGCGAGCTTCTTTGAAGTTGTTGAGAAATTGGGGGGCTCTTGTAACTTCGCAAGATGAGACCGATCGAGTCAACCAATTTTGGTTCACTACCGGCTCGGTTCAGCAACCCGAAAGTGTTTTCTTTTTTTTTTTTTTTTTTTGGGAAACCCGAATTCTGTTTAGCAAACCGAAAGTTGAACCAAGAGTCCCTGACAGCAAATAATCAGCACTCCAAAACCCATAATTTTTAGCTAGATGGGATTAAAAAAAGGGGCAATTCCATATCAGCCCCCTTTTTTTTGAATTGTCCGGATTAGCCCCTGAAAATACATTTTCAGGGGCTGATCCGGAAAATCCTTTAAAAGGGGGGGGCTGATATGAAATTATCCGTTAAAAAAATATGGAGCACTGCAATTTTTCAGAGATTCATATTGATCTTTATGTAATCAAAATCTTCTACAATGCTACGGATTGCAATGCATCAAGACCGTCGGGAGCCTCTGAAAAGTAGAGCAATCCAAAGCATGTTCTCATAGCTGCATTGTGCTTGATGTCTGCTTCATGCTGTCGTGAAAATTCAAACTTTATGTTTGTCCTACTTGTCGGGATATTTCTTATTGGACACATCTATCCGTCATGGACAACAAAAGTCGAGTACAATCTGAAATATATCAAAATATATCACATTGTTGATATACAGTATGTGGTTCAGATTATACTAAAATTATCACTAAATGACATTTCTCTTTTGTGCTTTTTTATAATTTATCCGAAATTTTGAGAATACGAAATTATGGAATAGATGCCTGGGTGTTAGTCCTGTGTTTCGAAACAAAAATGAAGTGAGTGGTAGGTCAACCACATTGCTTCATTCATGAAGAAGAAGCAAAGAAAGTATAGGAATCGAGAGAAATTCCGACAAAATACAAGCTATCTGACATAAATCTCATTCCTTTAAATCAAAATGCTGAAAAGGTTATATGGAATCTAACAAATATCTACCATTTACTCATTGATAGTGATGTTAAGACCGGATTCCGTTGTTCTTTTGGTCGATCATTGCCCCTATCGAATACAACTGTTTATATGGCTTGCATCTCGTGAGAGAATATTCAGTCGAGGTAGGTTAAGGCTCGACTGCTGAGGCCGGCCGTGCTTATGTCTGTCCCATTTCTTCGAATGTGTATGATCGTCTACTCAGCATCGTCGGCCCATCGGATCGGCCGCCACCTTACACTTTTTAATCCCTAGCCATAAATATTTTTTATGCTCTTTTTAGGTGTCTCTGGTTTGAACGTAACAACCATATGTTCAAAGACAAGTCGCAAAGCTCTTAGCATCGTGTAGCTCGTACATATATGGACCGATATGTAAATATTGTTGTGTGTTTCACTGTTGGTTTTATAAGTAGGTGGGCATCCATCTCTGTCCTGACTTCTCAATTTCAGCAAACAGATCATTGAAGGGGAGACTCTTTTCATATGATTTTGACTTGGGAGAATTAGGTATCAGCCCCCTTATATAAATATTACTTACTAATCAACCTTCATTCTAGATTTTTACTGAACAGCCCCCATTTTACTGTTTCACTTTTTCCATGGACGAAAAAAGCCTCCAGAATATCCCACTCCAATACTTAAACGTTATTTTTAGGTGATAATTTTAACACCTCAAAATAAATATTTAGAAATATTTTTTGGAAAAACTTTCAACATAAAAATTACAGATCTTATGAAGATCTACAACTTTCATGATGAAAATTTTTCCAAAAACTATTTCGAAATATTTTTTTTGGGGTGTTGAAAAAAGTGGTTAAAAATAATTTTTTAGTATATTTTCAACGCCCAAAAATAAATATTTGAAAGCACTTTTGGAAAAACTTTCAACACGAAAGTTATAGATCTTATGAAGATCTACAACTTTTGTGCTAAAAGTTTTTTCAAAAAATACTTCTACATATTTATTTTTGGATGTTGAAAATAGTACTTAAAATAGGGTTAAAATATCAAAACACATGGAGATTGATGGATTTTTTTGTAGGACAACTTTTTATAGGGGACTGATCTGATGGTCAGAAATATAGGGTTTAGAGTTTACAGAAACTTGAGGGGATGTCTTGTAGTTTTCTTTTTATGAGGACCAAACTTCCCTATCACTATTTTTCTTTCCATAATTTTCCTTTTTTTCCCCGGATAAATCTATCTGGGTTTTATCTCATCTTGCAGCGTACATATCTAGGTCCTATTTAACACCCTAGAGATGGGTGCACAATAGGGATAGGTGAGATTCACAGGTCTAGATAAGGTATAAGTGATGGATGGATGAGATGAGTGGAATCGCCACCTAGTTGATAAACGGGCTCCATCCACTATGTCTCTTTTCAAAAGCAAAATGATAGTAACACCGGAGTCTGATAGGGTTCTTGGCCCAATACTCTCTTTGTGGTCCAGTCCAGCAGTATATTTTTCATCTTCATGGCTGTTTGCAAAAAAGTACTTTTTAAAAAAAAAAAAAAAAAGTTATCATTAAAAAATTCTATCTATAGATGGTCTATTTTGCCGCAACAGATAAATTCATGGATGCACTCTCTAGCATGATGTATGTTATATAAAAGTTGTAATGGATTAGCGAATTAATTTTTAAACCCACTAAGATTTGAAGTCTTAAAATACATATTTAGAATTTTTTTTAAAAAAAATAATTGAATATACAAATTATAGATCACACCGAAATATTTTTTTTTTCTCATACCCAAACTTTTCCAATAATATTTATATAGCAGTCCAAATATTCATGACTTGAATTTCGAGACAAGAGCTGATTTATAAACAAATTTATATTAGAGGTTGCTTTGCAAAATATTTGAAATTGAGGGGGTGATTTGCAATTTCATCAAAATAAAATGTTATTGATCAAGAAAATAGGGGAAATTGGGATTAAAGCAAAAGCAAAAAGGCATTAAGTATATTTTAGAAATTTGGTTTAGACTTTAGGAGGGAAGAAGACAAGTGTTGTGGTTGTTGGGGGAACAAAAGCTGTTAAGAAAGGATGGGTCTATCAAATTCAAATATTGTTTGCTGCAGTCCTCGGTGCAATTCCTGCTGCTGCTGCTGCAGGAATTTCGCTGCATAAAAGGTAAAATTAGGATATAATATCCTGCATGCCTGAATATTCAAAGAATAATAATAATAAATCATTGTGAATCAAAAGCAAAGAAAAAATAAAATAAAATTAGAGGTACATGAAAATAATAGTGCATGAAATGCATAAAAATAAAGCGATGCTAGGATTGGGAGGGGCGGGCTGGTCTTCGCGTATGTAGGCTATCTTGCATTAAAATAAAGGCTAAACCGAAATATGAAATAAAAGGAACTATGCGTTAAATAAATTTAGATGCAACACCTAGTTGGTATAGGTTATGTCCCTCGTGAAGGATAGGTCGGGAGTTCGAATTTCAGCAATATCTAGTTATGAGGACTTTACTTTAACGCCCTCCGTTCTCGGTCGAGATGTATGATGAAATTTAAATTCGGCGGACAATACAAAAAAAAAAAAATTAGTTACATTTCTATAAAAGAATGTAATGTTGATGAAGTTGCTTGTGAGGTTTCCCAGCAAATATCCACAAGTCAATAATAATAATAATAATAAATAATAGTAATAATAATAAATAAAGTGTGGGGAGAAGAACAAGGCCAGTGAGTGTATTTCTAGGCTGGATTGTTTACAGTTCATGCTTTGCAATCATTTTAGTTCACCTTTGTTTTGAAGAAAAAGGGGAGCAACAAGAAAAAGAGGTCAAAAAGGAAGAAAAAAAAAGAAGATTTCTGCTTCTTTTTTTTTTTTCATTTGTGTTTGGTGAAATTAATACATTGTGGAAATTATAATAAATGTTAATTAGATCAAGATAGCATTCTACCTATCTTTCAGCACTTATGCTTTTTGTTTGCATTGATTATATATTAATCATAAAAGTACTTATTAATCACTAAAGCATGGCTCAATTAAGTCCGAGCCAGTTCTTCGATACTCAATACCTGGCATTCTATCAAATTCTCGGTACGACTATTCATGCTTCACCGTAAGACCCACCTACTATCTACCGATCCATGTTATGCATATTCGTTTACAATTTTTCACATACAATACATCTGTATTGCTTAACCGACCCACTTCAGCGCCACTGGCACTCGACCCAATATCCTCGTATGCGCATGCTTGAGCTCACATCGATACACAAGCACAAGATCCTTAAAAGTACTAAATTAGTCACTAAAGGCTAATAAAGATTAAATAGATAAATTACTAAAAAAATATGGATAAATTACTTGAATCCAAAAGAGATGTAGGACATAGCTTCTTGTGTTTGATTAGCTTTGAGGAACATGACTACCACAATTTCATTTCACTTTAATAGTAGAAGTATTTATGAGGTGCATTATATCACAATCTTTTGAAAATCATCCATTGCTCGAGTGAGGTTCACTTTTGTTTTTTTTTAGGAAAGGCATATATATATATATATATATATATATAGGTGCAAAATAATATTAACAAAATAATAAGTATAAGTGGGGAGCATAGATGATTTTTTGTTTTTGTTGCACTCGTAAATGAGTTCACGAGATGGTGTCCTGCAGTCCACATGAAAGAAGGTATATATTGAAAGTGCTCGTTGGTTTCGTTGTTGTTACGGAGGTGGGTGCATAAATGTGACACGGGCCATGCATGCATGCATGCACTTCATCACCTAACCTTGTTACATACAATTGAGGCAATAACGATCAACAATCATGCCACGTGTATTAACCGGGATTTTAAGTCCAGCCGAGTTTCTGTAAATATGCCAATCGTGCCAATTAAATCGTGCCGGCTGTACATGTACATATTTATTGTTATTAAAATAAAGTTAAATATTTGTCAGGACGTCTACGACGGATGGTTGAGATTTTCACCTCATGAAATAGAAGTCTTAGATTCGAATTCCGTAAGCGTCATCCGCAAAGGTGTGGAAAATTTATTCATTTTGTATTCCGTTGAGGGTAATACGGATTTTCAGTGCCGTGCATATTGAAAGGTTGAAACTCATCGACTATCTAGATCCAAAGATTGAGACTTTTCGATTGGTGGAACGTTAATATGGGACGGTACCATCTGTGGAATTTATCTGCTATGACTGTCGCACAAAAACAGGCCGGTTATGAATAGAATTTAATTTTCTACGATAATCCAAAAAAGTTTAATATTCAAAATAAACTAAAAGATATCGAACCGGTCTATACGTAATCGGCATATGTCACTGTCATAGGATATACGGAATAGCATATAAAATCATGGTATATTAACTTTATATTATGTGGTCTTATGAAACTTATTCTCCATTGGCCACGCGCGTGCACGAGGTCACGCACTTGAGGCCGCCTCTACTATTTGTGGTGTAATTATTTTACGTGATGGTGGATAGCGCAGGGGTTAATATCCCACCATATCTAAGAAGGTGGTAAGTCGTCACGTATTTTTTGTGGAGCATAAGCTATCTCTAGAATTTTACCTAACGTATAATACTAAAGACACTACTACCGATCGATAGATCGATCTATGTGTACCCCACGAAAATCATAGTTAGTAATTTTATGTCAATTTTTTTCTTTTTGAGAAATAATTTTATGTCGTGTATACTCTTAATATTATTAAAAAAAAAAGAAAACTTATTCTATATTTAATAACACATTAAAACCCTAAAATCAAGCAAACAAGGAAGAGATGGCTGCTTTGTAAGTTTATAAATATGGAGGTATAGAGAGCTCCAAAACTCCCGTCACCTGTCTTCTGCATTGCATGCCTTCATTGATCTCCGAAGCTCCAACCATGGCTGCCGGCGGCGGCCGCGATCTCATCAGCGAGTCTTCCGACTACGAGAGCACAAGCTCATCAACTCCGACTACCGCCATCGGCTCTCGCCGCAGCTACATCAGCGACACCAGCTTCGAGAGCAGCTTCTCCGGCTCCAACATCTCCCTCCGCTCCTTCGCCGCAGCCGAAAGCTACTCCTCCCTCAGCCGCGGAGGATCCTTCAACACCAACTACTACAAGCCTCACAAGGCCAACCAGGCCGAGTGGGAGGCCATCGCGGTCGCTCGAGCCGCCGCCGGTGGTCGCGTAGGTCTGGACCAGTTCCGCCTCCTCGGCCGCCTCGGCAGCGGCGACCTCGGTAGCGTTTACCTCTGCCGGCTTCGAGACCCTCGCGCCGCCGGGTGTTTGTACGCCATGAAAGTCGTGGATAGAGAGGCACTGGCGGCGAGGAAGAAGTTGCAGAGGGCAGAGACGGAGCGGGAGATTCTGAGAGCGATAGACCATCCTTTTCTTCCAACACTGTATGCGGAGTTCGACGCCGCACACTACTCCTGTATTCTAATGGAGTTTTGTCCCGGCGGTGATCTCCACGTCGTTCGCCAGCGCCAGCATGGCCGCCGCTTCTCCATCTCCTCCGCTAAGTATATATATTCTTCATAAATTATTATAATGCTCCCTATTTCTTCACAGTTCTTACGATAATAGTAATTAACAAGGTTAAAGTTAATTATTTTTAATTTTAGAAATTAAACTACTGGTTGTCACTTGTCAGAATTTGGTACAGCTTGTAACTTATAATTAGATAATTTTATGTGATTTTTCATTTACAAAATTAATTTAAATTATAAATTATTAAAAATCCATTTACCAAATACAGTTTGTATTTGTTAGCTTAAACATAATCTACAGCCCACAAAATCGAACAATCAGTAAAATTTTGAATGTCACACACCACAAATGATAGATATTGGGTGTTAAAAAATACTAGTTCCCCACGTTCAACAAATTTTTTTTATCAATTTATATGATTAAAAAATAAAAATAAAATTTGAAAGCATTAAATATTTTCTGAAAAAAATTTAACATAGAAATTATATATTTTGATAAGATCTATATTTATATTGAATTTTTTTTTCAAAAGATGTCTGTAAATAGGTAGTTTGCAACTTCAAATTTTAAAAATAGTTTTAAAAATTGTAATTTTTAAACCCCGAAACACATAATTAATTAGAAATATTTTTTTAAAAAAAATTTAAAATTAAAGTTGTATATTTTATTAAAATCAGTAATTTTTATATCTGAAGCTTTTTTAAAAATACTCTCAATTTTTCTTAGTTTTTTAAACTTAACAAAAATTTTCTTAATTGATAAGTTTAAAAAATAGCCTAATTGTTTCATTTTTTTCGCTGCAACTGTAATTTTTTTTTTTTTTTTTTTGTTTCGTTCTTTCTTAACAGTTATTGCTTTTTTTTTAGCCTTTTCATATTTTGATTTTTAAACTGAAGTACTGTAACGAACTATCTTACCTTCACTTAAAATTTTCTAAGAAAATTATCAAGCCTTAAAAAAAATTATGTATTTATATTTATTTAATAAGGTAAGAATAACAAGGTAAAATATAATGATAATTAAATTTTAGAAAATGCTAGGAACAAGGATGAAGACGAGTCACGAAGAGGCGGAAAGGAATTATTTATTTATTTATTTTAAGTTTAAAAAAAAAAACTAACGTAGCTATGAACATTTTGAAGGTTTTACGCGGCGGAGACGGTGGTGGCGCTGGAGTACCTACACATGATGGGCATAGTATATAGAGATCTCAAGCCGGAGAACGTCCTCGTCAGGGAGGATGGTCACATCATGCTCTCCGACTTCGACCTATCTTTCAAATGCCACGTCATTCCCAAGCTTCTCCGGCGAACTCCCATCGCCGGAGAGCCGTCGTCGACCCCTCGCACCTCCTCCTGCATCCAACCCGCAGTACAGCCCGTTCTGTCCTGTTTCTACGGCGGCGCCACCAAGTGCGCAAGAAAAGCCAAGCCTGAAGAAGAAGAAAAAGAAGAAGGTAATGAAGAGAAAGAAAGCGAGTTGGGGAGCGGCGGCGGCGGCGCGGAGCTGGTGGCGGAGCCGATCACAGAGAGATCGAAATCATTCGTCGGAACCCACGAGTACTTAGCGCCGGAGGTCATCTCCGGCCTCGGCCACGGTGGTGCAGTCGACTGGTGGACTCTGGGCGTGTTTCTTTACGAGATGTTGTTCGGGAGAACGCCGTTCAAAGGAGAGAACAACGAGAAGACTCTCATTAACATCATAAAATCTCCATTAACGTTCCCCAGGATCTCTAACTTCGCAGGAAAAGATTTAGAAGAGTTTGAGAGAGCGAAAGATCTCATCACGAAGCTTCTCGTCAAGAACCCTAAGAGGAGGATAGGGAGCTCGAAAGGGGCTGCTGAGATAAAAAGGCATGAGTTTTTCAAGGGAGTTAACTGGGCGCTTATAAGGTCCGTGAGGCCGCCGGAGGTGCCAAGAGAGTTGAACCGGCGAGGTGGTCGGAGAACAGCTCCGGCAAGGTTACAGAAGCTGAGTAGGAAGGAGAGGGAGGAGCCCTACAGTATTCCTCCCTACTTTGATTACTTTTAATTATATATATATATATATATATATATATATATATATATATTATATATATATATATATATATATAAAGTTAAGTGTGTATTTTTTATGTGTGTAAATAAAAAGTCTGCCCTGATTGAGATCCAAAGTGACAGTGAGGATAGAATCATAGAACATGAAATGTTCAATTTAGTTAGTAATTCTATGATTTGAATGTAAACATCAGTCAAAGTTCTTCTCGTGACACATCTGATACTATTGTTCACCTCGAGATCCACACACTCACATCTTTGACTGGAGTTGATTGGACTGCTGATGGAGCTAATTTATGGGCATTCTATTTCATGCGGCTCCAAAGATGCTTGAAAAAAAAATTTAGAAAAAAATATTAATAAAAAGTATTTTCACACAGCTCCAAAGTTCAAACTTCAAGCTCTGCAGACCTCAAGTTAAATGCTTGTTTAAGAGTTTCTTTTCTTTTTTCTTTTTTTCTTTATTATTTGGAGATAAAGTTTTTTAATTACAAAATCAATCATGCAAAGATCTTTAGCATATTTACATAGCATTAGATTGTGGATATAGCTAGGGACCAGTTTATCAAGACCAAAATATTTGTGGATCCATATCTTTTACATTTGAGTTAATGGCCCATGTACATGATGCATGAACAATCACGGGAAAGCTTATATCGGATGTTTTTTCAAAGTACAGGGTTATCGAAAGCACAGAATGAAGTTCAGGGTTATAGAGGCACATTTGTGTAAAGTTTAGGGGTTAAAAAATGTATTTTGTCTTTCAAAATTCGTACAAATCAATTTCTCTTTTAATTTTTTTTAAAAAAGTTTTGGACGAAAACTGGAAAGCGTTCCGAACGGCTAGTACAGTATTATCATCACTTCTTAATGGTCGAGCTGAAGTATTCAAAACGAACTATTTTAACACTCCTGCGAGCTAATAAGTTTTCGAAGCGAGCTAAAAGAGTGTTCCGAATGACTAATTAAGTATTTTTTAGGTATTGCTTTGTTCTAAAGTCTTAAAAAGTGGTGATTTTTGGACGAAACTCCTCTGTTTTGTTTATAGGTAAATAGCTGAAGTGATATTTAGCAAGGAAATAGCTAAACCCCTTGTGCTCGGTACGTACGTAATTACATGCCCATGCACGTGGACAACATGATTATTGTAGACACGCATGAATTATTATATATGGATTAGTGCAAAGAAGTTTGATTGATTTGTTCATACTACTTTTTTTAGATTTTTATGCCAAGATTTATTATTATTATTATTATTATTATTATTATTAGAATTGTCCCTACAAACAAGAGTTATAATGAGTAGAGCTTCTTTTTAGCAAAACGAGAATTTGCAGATGAGTTGGTCTTCTCGCATGATTGTGATACAACATTGAAAAGCTGTTGGGTCTACGTCAAGGGTGCGCTTACATGATCCGCACGAATCAGAATGTAAGAAATTCGACCGCTTTTATTATTTCATCTACTATAAATATATCGACTATAAGAATTTTTTAAAATTTTCGTTCACTTATTCTATCTATTTTTAAATATATTTTAAAAAATTTAAACTATAATTTATAAATTTTGATATAATTTATAACTTTGTAATCTAAAATTCTTCGAAAATATACCAAATAATGTGTAAAAAAGATAATCGAAACTTCTATCGTCTTTTGGACATACTATTTGATATTTTGTGAAAAATTTTGAACCATAAACTTATAAATTACATCAACATTTATAATTTTGTAGTTCAAAATTTTTCTGAAAATATTTAAAAATATATTAAATAAGTGAACGAAAATTTATAAAAAAAATCTTGTGAGCCGTAAAAATATGATGGATGGAATAAGAGCCGTCGAATTTCGTGATTTCTGATGCGTCAAAATCAGGAAATCGGCACCCTACGTCAAAAGATTGAAGTTCTATCACAATAAAATTAGAGGACACTGCATATGTTAAAAAAAAATTAGGAATAATTTTAAATGTTGATGATAGATACTTCTTATGAATTGGTATCTATCACTTTGTATAAATAATATTTTAACTAATATATAAATATTTTTATTAAAAAAAATAAATACGAATAAATACATATGGTGTGATTTACAACATTTATATTCAAAAATTTTAAAATTATATTTCTAAATTAACATTTTGCTATCCCAAATAAGACTTTAGATACTTAAAATATCTATTTAAAATTATTATTTCCCTTGTTCAGCTTATTGTACAATAAAGTATACCTGGCAATGTTAGAAATTTAGAATTTTAAGATTGGTATTCGGAAAAATTCAGAAGCCTCATCATAATCTAAAAATTTTAAAGTTCTTATAGATTTTTGAAATTTTTTTAAAATATCTATTAATCCCTCAAAAGATTTTAGATGTCTTTAGGTCCAATGAATCAACTGATTGACGATGAGTCAATCTGAGTCGGTGATCTAGTTTGAGTGTTCGATAATGATTTAGATTGGATCTGTTCGAGTCAAATTAATTCTTTGGCACAAGCATTATTGGACGACTTAAATTGATTTTTCAAACCCACCTAAATTTCTAAAATCTTTTTAAAATACATAGTTAAAAATTTCAGGGGATTATAGAATTTTTTTCACATAGGAAGACATATTTTTGGGAAGACTTGTTATATTTTTTCGAAACTTCTTGGAAAAGTTAGCCAGCAATTTAGATACGGTCAAGAAATTTCATATTATGACGACATATCTTTAAAATCTAATAGAACAAAAAAAAAGGAAATTTTCATTTTTTTTTAAAACAAGATGATAGATTGCAGAATTTTATGTTGCTCTACATAAAAGTGTGTCTATAAGAGAGTTACAACTTTAGAGATTATAGATAAATTTCTTTATTTTTTAGATATTTGAGTATAAACCACTAAACTAAGGTTTGATTATTAAAGAACATCATTTAATGAAATACGTAAAAAATGTAACTTTTAAATGGGTTAGCCTAGTTTTCGAGCGACCAAGGTCAAAGAAAATTATTAATTTTACAATTATTAAATCAAGTCAAAACAAAATGTATAAATATTTTCCAAAAAAAACTATAAAAGTATATTTTGGAATGGTTTATAATTTTGACAGTGAAAAAAACAATTTTTTCACTGAAAATGTATTTTTAAAAAATAAAATATCCAAATGAATGTTTTATAACTCTAGAGTCTCAAAATATCTATTAAAAAACATCTCTGGAAAAAGAAATTTAAATAGAAAGGTTGTAGAGTACATCAAAATAAATTTTTCGTATTTAAAATATTTTCAAGAAATATTTATTCACACACACATATATATATATTGAAGTAATATTATGATTTTAACAAAAAAAAAAACAAAATTTACTTATTTGAAAAACTTGAATATTTTCTAACAAAATGTCTTTATTTTTTGAAAGCGATTCTATATATTTGTGCATTGATGAATCATGAATGTCAGATTTTCAGAATGATGAAGCATTGTTTGTTCTCTGTAGATATTCAAACGATCGATTACTTGGTTGAACTTTGAAGCTAACCACAGTCCTTTTATAATTCGTTAAAGTAAAACAATAATAGCACCTAATTATCATATCCATCATGCTTTTTATATAATTATTGGATATTCTATTCCTAATGCAAAATAAAAATAATAAAATAAAGTTTAGTATTTTAATGCATCATTTTCCTAAAAATTAAAAACGATCTACTATGCTATTTTTGACGTTGTGGAGGGTATACAAGTTTAAATATCGCATTTTTTTTCCCTTTTTTTGAAACTGAAACTGTTTTTCTTTTTTATTTTGTTGGCCAAAAACTGAGATTGATTCGGTGGGTGTTCTGCATATATATGTCATAGATTCAATGGCAACAGGGATGTCGATATGGTCATCATCATCATCACCATCACCATCATCTGTTGTTTGAGTGGGAAAAAAAAACACACACAAGGTAATAGAAGAGAGAGAAACAGACAGAAATCAAAGCGGTCAACAGCAAGATGATCAGTGAGAGTGATCTGCCCTCTCGAGATATGTGTTAGGAGATGGAGGGTTGATTGGATGAGGACCGACTGCAAGAACCTCTCTCTCTCTCTCTCTCTCTATGAAAGGGAATGCATGCAGTGCAGAGGTCTTGATGATTCTCATCCGCATGCGCGCTCTGATCTCCACCTTCATGTACTACATTTAATGAAAATCTTCATTTGCTCGGATTTTTTAATTTTTTTAGACTATGTAAAAGAAAATTGTTCATTAGCGATTTATTTTTTGCAATCGTCGTAACAAATGAATTATTGATGGTATTGACCTACATAAACTTTCAGATTTTCAATTTTGACACATTCAAAACTACTATCACCATCCACCTAACATAAAAAAAAAATAAATGTTACACACTTTTATAGACGGCTTTAATGGGATTTGAACTTAACACCTTCATTTCATAGGTCAAATTTTATTATTTGTCATAAGTAATAGAAATGAAGATAATCAGTTCCCTAGCATAAATTCCACTGTAAGTAGATTTATCTGAATATCTCGATTGCATGTAGAAACAGATCGTTGCACTTGTACTCACATCCATCGGTACGACTCCGGCAAGGTCCGGCTCCAACGACGAGAATAGCTATCAGTCATTCTCTATACCACTCTCTAAGTTCCAAGGTTTTCGGTAGTTTGGCATATACCTTATCATGTGTATTTATTCCCCTTTATCTTTCATGAAGATGACGGAACAGAACTCGAACTCATATTCGCATTTGAATTAGGCTTACATCAATCTCACAAAACTTGTACAATAATTCCCTCCAAAACCAGAAAAAAAAAAAAAAAAAAAAAAAAAACGAAAAGAAAAAAATATCAGATTATAACCAGTTTTCATTCTACATAAGTTTATCGTTCTTTGTTTTAACAGCAAACCTAACGATTATAGCATCCTCAAAATTTCTTATTTTCATATTATTGTGAAAGAGGTATACTCTAAATCGGACACTTTTATATAATCATCATAATAGATAATCCACAGACGATACTGTCGATTATATCACCAACCGAAATTTTTCAGCTTTTTTCTTTTTTTTAAAGATGTCTACAAATGCGATGATGAGGCATATTATTGTTTTACTCTAAATTATGCTAAGGTATCATGTCTCATGTTATAGCTCCATATGGTCCTATTTTTTATAGGTTTATTTTTTTTTGTCGGTCCCGTTATTAGCTATCCCAAACCAAGAATTCAAAATAACTCAGTTGAAGTGAATTCATGGAATGATTAGATGATAATAACGAAACATGGTCCATAGAGCAATATGAAATAGATAATTACGTATCGGCGATTGATTTTACCATCTTCCCATATATATATATATATATATATATATGCTCAGAGTAACAAATAACAAGAAAGAGGAAGAAGCAGAAGAACAAACTATCATGGCAAGCTCCGCCACTCGCAGAGGGTCGGAGCAATGTGCCGGAGTCCCTCTGGCGGTGCATCAAGAACACTATGCAACTCCGGCGGCAGGTTGCATGCGACTGAGCCGCCTTCTCCTAGGCTCTCTGGATGTGGTTTCTGCCGTATTCGCATTAAACCTTACGCTTCCAACAAACCTCGTATAAATTGAACTTTCTTCTTTTTGTCAGATTTTGGAAGTTTCTTTTTCTTTTATTAACATAAATCAATTTAAATTTCGAAAAAGATCGAGGCTAACTGATTTAGCCTTTTAGTTGTCACCATTGTCTTGATATTAACCCCAATATAACCCAAACTATACAAGCCAATATCATCTTACACCTATCCAGAGAGGCTGAATTATCCAACTCAACACATATCCCGAGGCATGTTACACAAACATACATGATTTTTCAGTTACATTACAAAGTTAGGGCTTCTCCTTACAAGATGTTATACATCTAGCAAAAAGCATTACTATGGATAACTTTAATTAGAACTCTTCAAGAAACTTCTAAAATGGGTCGATATCACCCCACCGCATATGTCAAGCTGCCAAGACTGATGCATCTAAATATATGGCCGCCTTAGAGAGTTCTTTAGAGTTCTCGTACGGTCGCAAAGCACATCTCCCTACAACGGTATATAGCATAAACAATTAAGTCTACTCTACTACGAATTTGAAGTTCGATGGAGCAGGATCGACCGATGTGCTCCGCCGGTGGATGACTGCTACCGTTTGCTACACTTTCCGTGTTGTTATTCATCTCATTGAAGGGCCTCTTTTTTGAAGACGAAGAATCAGATATATCTACTTTGTTTAACTTGTCGGATTCTTTTCTCAGTTTCTTGTCTTTCTCCTCTGGTTTTGAATCGGGGGGTTGAGATGGAACTTGAGGAGGCTCTTGGCCGCTTAGACGGTAGTACACTCGTTCTACGGTTTCACTTATTTCTTTCCCCAGGCCGCTCTCGTCAAGAATCAGCTCCCAAACTGCTTTAGAGGCTTTCTCCAGTACTGGTGTCCTGCACTTTTAAGGGTCAATAGGCCTGTACTTGCAGTACCCTACTCAACAATAGGGGTGTTCATATACTGGTCCGGACCAAAAAAACTAGACCGGACCGGTTGGTTCGGTCCGATCTGGTCCGGACCAGTTAAACTTCGGTCCGGTCCACGGTCCAAGGATTGACCATTAATCAGTCATCGGTCCGGTCCGGTCCAAGACTGGAAAAACCGAGAACCGGACCAAGGACCGATTTAAATAAGGTCCAAGCCTAGTATTTGCGTATTTGAGCAATTTAATAAAAATCCGGTCCTAACATTTGTGCATTTGACCAATTTAAATAAGATCCACTTTAAGACCGAGCCAATTTTTGGTCCGAAACCACACCGACATATGCATTACGACGACTCATAGGACAATCGGTCCAAACCGTCCGGTCCGGTTCGGTCCTGCTCTTTTGCAGTCCGGTCCAGGCCGGACCGGTCCAATTCCAATCCGGTCTACGGTCCTCCTTTTCATTTGGGTTCGGTCTTGGATCCGGTCCGGTCCGGTTCGGTTGAACACCCCTACTCAACAAAGGCCAAAGAAACTAGTCTTACACTGAAACCCGATGAAAAAAAGGGACCAAAAATTGATTATTTGTTCCAAATGTTACCTTGATTGATATGTAAGCTAAGAAAACACACAAATAGCTTTCAGTATCAAACAAAGAAGAGTTTATGTGTAAGTGTAATATTTTATTCCTGTATAAGGTCATAAGAATTATTGAGCATAGTACATCTAATAGCACTCAAAGCAGATAGCTCATCCTCCTTTATTGATATAAAAAAAGGGTTACGGATGAAAACAATCAAACAAGGGAGAAGAGCCTTTATCCTGTCATTTATTGGGCAAGAAAGGACTGCTGCTATTACTATTTCACATTTAGGAGTTATTTAAATAAAGAAATTGCAGTACTTACTCTAGTTCACGACGAAGTGCATCAAACAATTCTCTCTTGGTCTGTTTCTCAGCACCAGGAGTGTTTAGAACCTTACTCTGCTCGACCATGTTGATGGTGTTATTCTTCAGCTCTTCCTGCAACCAAATAGTAGCAGAATCAGCAACAATTCAGCTTCATAGAGAGCGTAAGTGCACAGCTGGTTGATAGTGATAGATGAAGTCCTTGAGTATGAAAGCTTTAAGAATATTTGAGCCACTGAAACTCACAAGATTCAGGAATAATTTGCAATATTGTTAAACTTCAAAAACAAGGATAATGAAAGTTGCTCTTTTTCCTAAGAAACGAAAGAGTTCTCTTTTTTTTGGGGGGGGGGGGGGGAAATGAAAAATGTTCTTGTTTCTGAAATCTACAAATGTTAGAGAAGGTTCAACAACCATCCATAAGTTTACACTAGAAGTTTTAGTTGAATTCAAGGATACAAACTTGAAATTTACAATCACCCTGATTAAAACTACCGCTATAAGGATTCAAGGAACCAATTCAGCAAGCACAAGAACAAAAACATTAATGTCATTCCACAGCTTCCTGAACTGTTTCCTTTGCACCTCATCATCAATCAATAAAGGTAACTGCTCCTTGAATTAAGAACTACATAACAACGTAAAAGAGCTGTTAGATTTCTCTCTCATCCCCATCAATCAGATAGTCAAACTAAAATCCTGCCATCATTTTTCCTCTTGAACAATATCATGCATTGAAGGCTTTATCTCAATATTGCTTAAAATACTAGCTGCTTAAGATAAACACTTACAGATTATTAACAACAAATACAACGGCATTGGTATTTGTCACTGCTTACGATATTGTAGTTTGCTGTAAATAAATAGATCTTAGTCCTGCATATGTTATCTATAATTTATAGCTGATAGTTATTGGTTAGTAATAAAGATACATTACCCAAGATCTCCTTGTAGAAATCCTCTTTAGACTTTTCACTATGAAATAAACATTTGTGTTGAACATTCAATTAACTGTAATGGGTGTTAAAATCATGAATCAATTTGATTAGGTTAGGTTTCAGCCGGAAAACCCTGATTTTTCTCTAGATAGCAACTGTGATGTAAAATAGTGGGTTTCTAATCAGCCAACTATCATCTAAATTCTGAAGTAATTGGTGATTAGGTTTAAGGTGCCGTCTTATGCCGTATTTCTGCAAATTTCAAACTCGAGATGTGCCTAGCGTGACGATGGTGCCGTCCGACCGTGGCGATATATATTTAGTTGTTATTTTAAAAAATAAAAAATAAAAATTCAAAAATTAATTTAAAATTCAAATATAGATTTTTTGGCATGTGTTGTTCCGACACTGCCAGAACAGGCATGTGCCGTCCGGCAAGGG
Source organism: Xerophyta viscosa (assembly GCA_002076135.1). Classification (NCBI taxonomy): domain Eukaryota; kingdom Viridiplantae; phylum Streptophyta; class Magnoliopsida; order Pandanales; family Velloziaceae; genus Xerophyta; species Xerophyta viscosa. Next base: position 60,098 of record MJHO01000175.1, on the reverse strand, counting down.
CTGTGCAAACCAGCACCTAAAACTATGATCGGCGAATGCAACCTATACAAAGAAACTAAGTGAGGGAGACTAAGCAAAAAAAAAGACGGTAAAGGAGATTGAAGCTACAGGTTCTCGTAGGTTCTTATCTAGTTATTTCTTATTTGTTATTCACAGCGAAACAAAACACAGGGGAGTGAAAGTTGTTCTTATGATCCCAATATTTGTTCATTTAAAAATTATCCTCAGAGCGATAGTTTCTTGACCAGACCGGACATGGCAACTCCCAGTTATTGATGGTTGTCAATATAAAAATGTTCAGTTTAAAATCTAATGAGAGAAATGCAATCTCAAGGAGTGTTCACATTCAAGCTTGAATGCAACAATAGAAACATAGAAACATCCTTCAAAATAGACCAGCCAGTGATTAAATGTCGAAGACTTTCATCAATGCCACCTATAAACATCTTGGAAAGAGTTTGAAGCATGCACTCCTAGTGATTGGGAAGGAATTTCGCATAACGTGGAGCACGTCACTGACACTTGTGTCAAATCGAGCTTTATTGCCAACCCAAACAAGGACTTAGACATGAATCAACTTCTAGAATAGCTCTTGCCAACTAAAGATACAGTAATATACAAATGTTATCACTATATACATCTCTAAATAAAACGAATGCTATGCCTAGTTGAGCACAAACTAAAAGGAAAGGAACATCTAGCGACGGAAATATGATCAGCATTTTCAGTGATCGAGTTCACGATGGGAACTCGTCACTGACACCGGTTTTGATCTGACACACCTCGTCGTTAAGAGCGTTGCTAATTGCGTCGGAAAATTATTTGAAAATTATTTACCGTCAGACTTAGCGATGGAATTTTTGTCTAAAAGTATGGCTGGTAGGTGTTGGTGTTCATCCCACTCATTATAAATCCATTGCTAATTGCGTTGCGATGTTATTTTTTTAAGTGACGGATTTTGCCGTCCTGTCCCTAAAATCCCACGTTAACTCAAATTAGAACCCTGACTGGCCCGACCTCATTTCTCAAATATGCGCCACAACCGCGAAAGCCCCGCCGCCTACCATCCGCTTGCACTCTCCCATCGCTGTCGCTGTCACCCAACAGCGCCAAAATAACCAGCCACTCGTGATCCAATTATCCAAATGCAGTTGATCTGGGGTCCTATGACTTGTTGAAAAAATCCAAACAACCACTATGGGAGGCTGTAAATGTTGTCGAAGATCTTGTACGTTGACAACCAGAAATTCAACAGTAAACTTATGGGTACACACTTGAATCCTTCCACTTACTACTTCTCATTAACAAAATGGGTACAAACTAAGGTACTCGACATAATATCGTACATGAGACAGGAAGAAACACAGAATAAATATATTCTTCTTGATTCAGTAATATACCAAGGGTATAATGAATACCAAAAAATAGAAACTAAAATCCAGTCTAAATTTCTCTATGCTTACGTTAGCCTTTAGCTGATTGATGATCTTGGATCTAATTGCATCAACTGTTCCATCATTCATCAGAGACTCCAAAACATCTTCAGGGGTTACCACAGACATGGGCGGATCCACGATGTAGCCAGTGGGGTCAATTGCCCCCACTCAAATGCTGTGAAACTAAGACGCCAAAGGCGGTGATACAAACCTCGCTCGCCGGCGGGATAGGAAGCCGGAGGCAGACCAATCGGGGGAGGAGGATATTTGGGCCGCAAAAAATGGTCTGGAGACGGGAGAGAGTCGCTGAGACAGGCGAGGAGGTTGATTTAAATAGAGGATTGCAGCTTCAAAGATAATTGGGCTCTGGTGCTTTTTTTAGGCCCACTGAATTTGAATATTTTGACTATTTATTATTGTGCGATTCGTAAAACTTGTTATTTGCAGATATTTATACGTTATTCGAAAAAAAATACATGGTGTTATTCTTCCATATCTAAATTATCTGATAAATAATGAATACTTTTAAAGTTATGATATTTGGATCGTTTATGCGGAATCGTTCAAGTTTATGTACATTATTTATTTAAATAATTTTTATAGTACGAATAAAAATTAATACTGAAGCAGCATAATCTTTATATGCAAATAGATATTTTAATATATTATTTTAGTTATATAATATATATATATATATTATATAATATATTATTATATATATATATATATATATGTGTGTGTGTGTGTGTGGTGTGTGTTTTTTAAATCTCGCTAAATTAATTCTATTATTAGGGCCAAGTTCAAGTTACGTCAGTTAAAATTATACTATAGTTGTAATTCAATTTTAACTATTAGTTTAAGACAATTATTTTAAATATATATATTATAATACATATATTTTGATTTAAAATTTTCTCACTTTAATGTTTATATGAATAGGTAGGTTATCAATATTTCATCAAAAATTTTTTTTATTTGTCCAAAAATATTTATACAATATATTATTCATAAAAATGATTTCATATTGTTGTATTTTCTTACATGTATAACTACAATACATAGCTAAAAAGAATAAAAATAATATTTAATATAATTATTTAATTAGTCATACTATATTGGTTAAATAAATAATATAGTTATTGCAAAACCAAAAAATAATTTAATTGACTTAATTTTGTTAGTACATATAAATATAAATTATACTACTAATGCATTAATATAGAATTAATTATTTGATATGTTATACTAATAAATATATGTGTGTATTACAATATTAGCTTAAAAAATAATATTGATATATTTTTAAAATATACGAAATGATAATACAACTTATAAAGATTATTAAGAAATATAACTTATATAATATTATAATAATAACTAATAAATATGTATTATTTGTGAATATACTAGTCTATTAAAATTTAATTTGGTATCAGGTTTTTTTATATTATTGACCCCACTAGATAATATTTCTAGCTCCGCCACCACATAAGAGGAGGACATCATGCTTGCAACAACCAATTCAACCACTACTGCACAACAAATTTCCACAGAATCAAATCCAAGTTCACACAACAAAAGGTCGCAAAATCTTTCACTTTCTACGCGAAAATGTTGACATTTAGTATTTTGTACAGCCGAGAAATTATTATAAACATCAATCAGATCCATCGACTATGTTAATTAACGACTAATTTTATTTTAGAAAAAAATTAAACAGAGATAGAAGATGGGAAGGAAGACATACATACTGTCTCTTCTTCCGCCAGAATTAGCTTTGCTGGTTCACCGCCGTCGCAGGGCCGCTCGCCGGAGCTATTTTAATTGCTGTCGCGGTGATTTGAGATAGGACGGCGAGTGAATTAATTCCACCCCTTCTTTTAGTAACAGGACTTTGGGCTAGCAAAAAATCTATCATCTCAGGTTAGATGGGCTGATGCTTTGGATTTGAGGCTATTACAATCTTTTTTTTTATATAACCAACCGAATTAATTTTTTTATAATTTAAATTAGTAAAATATATTTTTTTATTTAAACAAATTTTTTATATTTTTTTATCCAGTAATATTATATATATATATATTATATATATATATATTAATATATAATATATATAATATATAGTATATATATATATTTCATATATTATGCTAATTTCTCTCCAACTTTCATAACATTTATATCAACTTTGCCACAAAGCTAAGAAATATTTTTGCAGCTTTTCATGATGAGATTAATTAGGCTCGAACTTGTATGATTACTAAAGTTAATTTAGAAATTACATTGCAGTTAGCTCCTTAGGAAATGTTGAATTTTTGTTCGCCGAAGCGCAAGTGTCGCGACACTTTTTTCTCAATTATGAATTACCTTGACTTCGATTGTAGTATTAACTGCTAAAAATATCAATTTACAATCTATTTCAATAAAATTGGCCCGGTTAGATATATTATGAACATAATTTAATTTCACACATAATGTGATTTAGATATATTAATATTATGGACACGATTACATGTATCAACATTCAAAAATTTAAAAAAGAAAAAGATATATATTGGACATGTCAAGTATAAATATTTAATACGTATGTCTGAATTTATATTTTGTTAAATAGTTTTTTTAGATAAATAAAATATTATAATTTAATAATATATAATAGTAATTAATATAATATAGATATTTATAAATATCATATATAAATAATATTATATTTAATTAATAGTAATTAAATATTATATTATATATATCATTAAAACTTATTAAATTATATATTTAAATATTACATATTTTTATTATTATATCCGTTCCTAAATTTTTGTAAAAGTTACCATAATTCATATATGTCCATATTGTGTTTCTCTATCCATATTCATATTTTCTAGCATTTGAGGATCTCTTAAAAAAAATGTTATTGCACGATCTCGCAAATGTGACCTTTGCTCGTGTAAATTACCAAAACATTGACAATGTTACAAACTACACTGAGGCATGTATTTAATTTAAGAATAATTACATATCAGCTCTCTTAAAATCAACAGTCGCACGTTTCAGTGCCCGAATACGAAAACGCGTGACGTCGTGGCGCGCGAGCGTGCCATATCATCGCAAAAATACGATTTTTGAGGGCTAAAATATAAAAGTAAAATTTTGGAAGGCTGATATGCAATTATCCTTTAATTTATAGCATTGCAAAATCCAAGTATGCATATGCAGGATAAGGATTAAAATATTATAAATTCCAAATCCCCTCCCGTCTTATCACGGTTGATCTCTCAAACAGCACGACACGAACACGATAAATACGATAATTTTTTTTAAACGGGTCGGACACGGCAATAAAATAGACTCTTACATTTTGAATATATATAAAAAAATATAAAAAATTATATTATGCATATATTTTATTGATAAACTTATTATATATATATATATATATATAATATAATTTTTTTTTATAATTGATATTAATCTGAACCGTACTCGAATCCGTTATATTTGAAAATTATCGTGTCCCGTGTTCGTGTCCTCCGTATCCGTGTCCTTATCAATGTTTCTAACAGTATTGGACATTTAGGCACCTTCATTTTCTCACCAAATTTGATTTATAACTAATTGTAGGATGTTACATGTGGCCCATCCAAGCATTTTTATATATCTGATTAGTCATTTTAAATACTAAACAACATCTGGGCCATACACTTAATGTTAGGAAGTATTATAATTAGAGGGCCCTCCACATATTTGTAAACACCAAAATTCGTGTAAAATATTTAAATATTCCAAACACTCTTTTATTCATTTAATTTATTTTTTTTAGTAAGCGCGTAACCTCAAATGACTAAAGATATTGTTTAAGAAAAAAATTACTAAGTACCGTATAAGGTCAAGGAAAAAATGTAACCTTATAACACCGGCTCGACATGATTCGATGCGAGCCATGATCTGGACCGTTGCTACGGACAATGCGGGTCTGGTCCGCCCACACTTTCTCCATTACTTGTTTTGATTTGCTCTCTTTAATAGTGTCGTTAGTGATTTGCTCTGCTTGTCGTCCTCGCGTAGTCATATCTATCGTGTGTTGTTTTGAGTGTGATCAAGCTTTTTAACTTTTTAAAACTTATATATATATATATATATATATATATATATATATATAGAAAGTCTATTATCAGATCGAGCTGAGAATAGTCTTGGTAAGCTAACATCTCAGTTTTAACGGCGCCGTTAAATACTTAACGGCGTGAATCGTTATTCCGTTAAGTGTAAAATTAAATCTCAGCCGTTAGATCAAACAGATCAACGGTTGAGATGTTAGCTTACCAAAGACTATTCTCAGCTCGACCTGAGAATAGCATTTCTTCTCTCTCTCTCTCTCTCTCTATATATATATATATATATATATATATATATATAATATATATATATATATATATATATATATTGTTATATCTATATTGTTATATCTATACTTCGGCTCAACACGGTATGAAAATTTCGAAAAAATGATGTGGAAGAAGTAAAGAGAACCAAAATCGATATTTCTGCTAGTTTCTACCTCAAAACTAATAAATAATAGTAAATGTCACATAATATAATTTATTTATATTTATTTTATAAACAGTTGTTGTGAGGTTATATTTTGTTGTGATGGGGATTTGTTAACCGATAATATTTGATCTCGACTCAGTCCCATGTGACTTTTAACATCTAAAATGATACATCTAATAATGATTTTCTGCTATATAATTTTTAATTAATAAATTAATAATATACAAATTGGATTGTTTAAGCTATTTAATAATGTATACCGACAGTCCCTAAAACTGCCCTAAAATGACACTCGACCTACCACATCAGCATGTTCTACCCACTCAATATCCTTACTATTCAATTCTTGACTAAATACTAAAATTACAAACAAAAAATGCTATTTTTTCTGACCGGTTAGTCTGAACGTATTTTCCGCACATATCGGGATTGACAAATATGTGATTTATCGTTTTCGAGACGTGCGAAAAATATAATTAAACTATTTTCGGATTAATATGTTCCGGCGAATACTATCGTCAAATTATAAACACATCCCTTCCCAAAAAAAAAAAATAATAATATTGAACAAAGACATATTGCAATGGATACTTATATAATATATTTACTAAGTTTAGGGTTTAGGATCCGATTTAAATTATAGTAATTGTGAATTGAGAGGCTACTAAACAGTCCTAGAGTAAAAAAAATTAAATAGAATATTATGTGCTTATTTTGAGTATTAGTATATTAAATTATTATATTCTAAGTCTTTTATCACAGTACCAACACAAGTTTAATTGATTTTAAATGGATTAACTTAACAAATTAGTATTGCATCTTATTGAACAATTACACCCTCTTTTATAAATTAAACACTTTATAAAACCAAATCAGATTGGCGTTCCGGACTAGTTTAACAGAAGGTGGGTAATTTAACATTTTTAGAAGTAAGTAAATGAGAAATTTACTGATATATATATATATATTTATTTATTTATTTATAATTTATTAATATTTTTATCTGGTTCATGTTATCGATTAAAAAATGGGATAATGACGTATCAGTCCCCCATTTTAAATTCTTTATACAGATCAGCCCCTCTGTTTAAAAAATAGACAGTTCCTCCGTTACTATTTCAGATTTTTTTCGCACAAAAATACCCTCGTTTTGCAGAGGCCAAGACCATCTATTTAGAAGTATTTTTTGGAAAAATTTTGAATATGAAAGTTGTAGATCTCGTCGAGATCTACAACTTTAATTCTCAAAAGTTTTTCAAACAATGCTTTTAGATAAGTGTTTTCGGCGTCCAAACTGTTTCAGCGATTTCGGATCGAGCTGGTTACACTTCGGACCTCAAAAACACCTATTTTAAAATATTTTTTGGAAAAATATTCAACATGAAAGTTGTAGATCTCGACGAGCTCTACAACTTTCATGTTAAAACTTTTTTCAAAAAATACTTCTAAATATATATTTTTTTGTGTTCGAATTGTTAATAAGTATAAAAGTATTTTTGTCCGAAAAAAATTCAAACAGTATTTAAAGGGTTGATTTGGTAGGTCTTTAAAATAGAAGGCTGATCTGGTATTTTTAAAATTTTAGGGACTGATATAGTATAAGCCCTTAAAAAAGGGAAAATTACTGTTCAGCCCCCTCGTTTTCCGTTTTTGACTGTTCAGCCCTCCGAAACGCGTTTCCCCGCCGACGTGGCGGCGCGCGCGTGCCGCCACGTGGCGTTTTGGGGGGCTGAATCGCGCGACCCCAAAATTAGGGGGGCTGAACAATAATTTTCCTCTTAAAAAATCAGCTGAATGGCATTTACGAAGTTAATGCCAAACGAAGGTCGTATTTATAAGCCGCATTGAGTCACCGACAGATCTACTGACAAAAAACCCGTCTTTTCCTCGTTACGCCATCACTTCACCTGCTACTACCGGTGACTTAACTGGCGACAGGCTGTCAGCATCTAGGACGACGGCGATTCTTCGCCGGATCATATCACCATCCAACGGCTGTCGACGTGTCTACCACAAAACGCAGCGGTCAGATTTATTCTACGTGGACATTTACAATGAGTTACCGGGTATTCCGGTTACACGTTATTCCCACTCTTTCATTAATCCTGCTTGTAATTCTTAAATTTTGTTTGCGAAATGGTTAGAATAACAAAAACAAAGAATAAATAGTAATGGAGCTATGAGAGAGAGAGAGATAGAGAGAGAGAGAGATAGAGAGAGAGAGACGCCATTAGAGCTCTCCAGAGAGAGAGAGAGAGAGAGAGAGAGAGAGAGAGACGCCATTAGAGCTCTCCCCTGGGATCTCTCTGTACTCTTTGTATAGTTATAGTTATTTATCAGAGATGAGCTTCTGTTGAGGAATTAGAGAGAAAGAGATTATATTGGAGAGAGAATTTTGAGGATCGAAGAAATGGAGGCAAATGCGGGAATGGTGGCGGGATCTCACAAAAGAAACGAGTTCGTGATGATCCGCCACGAAGCGGAAGCTGGGGTGAGCGATTTAGACTTCGTAATTTTCGATTTTTAATCTATTTTTGGCAAAAAAGTTGGATTTTTTTTTTTCTTTTTGTTTTTGGTGGGGGAGGATTGGATCTATGAGTGGACTGAATGCTACTGCTTGTTGACCTTGATGTTTCTGTGATTTGTTCATGGAGTGGATTAATGTGGTCCGTTATATATTCAGATTCATAGGGAAAAAAGTGTTCTTTGATTGGATCCATTGATTTTTCTTTTTACGCTTATTCCTGCTGTGCTTGTACTGTCGAACTTTGTATATATTTGTGATTTATCCATAGTTCTAATAATAAATTTATATAGTATTATTAAAAGTCGGTTTTTGATGTGGATTTAGTATGATGAATGATCTGTCAATGAAATTGATCCTAGTCCAACGCAGCTCTGTAATTTTTCTTGCTTGTATTGGATAGGAAGTTGGGTTACTTAGATTGGTCAGTTGGATTAGAATTTGTGAGCTTCTTAAATTGACTTTTTTGGTTATTGAAGTTGACCTAAGATCAGTTGCTGTCAAGGTTCAGTATTGAGATAATTTTTTTGGGTATAGCTGAATATAGTATTAGGCGAGCAATTATCCTAGATAGAAGTGTCATTTTGGCAATTTGTTGATTTCCATCTAGAGCTTCATTAAGCTGTTCGTTCCAATGTAAACTTGTTTTTGTTGAAATTACCTCCTTGAACTTCATAGTTTCATATTAATTATAAAATACTGAATCTAAGCTGATATTTGTCTCAAGTGGATCAAATTGCTGTACTGCTGTATAAACATAGATGAAATTACCTCCTTGAACTCGTCTTTAATGAAGCATTCAATTGTTGTAATGGAATTTTATACCTTCATCATTGAAATTACCTCCTTGAACTCCATTTCATGTGTCTAAAGATGAATGTTGCATGTATTTTGTCATGCTGACACATGAAACAGTTAAATAATTTGAAAGAAAAAGAAAAAAAAAATCTGTCTAATGGCTTGTTGTTTGTGATAAGTATTTCGTTGTATTTCTTTGTAGTCTTATACTTTCTCTTAATTTATATTCATGTCTGTATTGACTCGAGTTGTTCATGACTTCGAAGAAATTGTTTTCCTTTTGCTATTTGTATTTGTCTTGTCTGGGATACTCACTATATCTATCGTCCTAACGTAATCTAATCTTGCAGCCGAAGCCCCTGAACAATCTCAATGGACAAGTTTGTCAGATCTGTGGCGACACTGTCGGCGTTACAGATACCGGTGACGTCTTTGTTGCTTGCAACGAGTGTGCTTTCCCAGTTTGTAGACCCTGCTATGAATATGAGCGAAAAGATGGGAACAGGTCTTGCCCCCAGTGCAAGACAAGGTACAAAAGGCATATAGGTGAATTCTTTTATTTTCTAAATATATATGGGGATTTTTTTATTTTCTTCAGTTATATTCACTTTAAATGCAAAAAGTACGGTTTCCTAACTTATCAGATTGCATGAAATTCATAGGGAGCCCAAGGGTTGAAGGAGATGATGAAGAGGATGGTGTTGATGATTTGGATAACGAGTTTGACTACGGTCAAGGTAACGGCAAAGTAAGGCGCGAGCGTAACCAGGGAGATGATGCTGACTTATCTTCATCTTCGAGGCATGAGTCGCAGCATGCTATCCCTCGTCTTACCAGTAGACAACAGGTAGGACAACCGGATTGTACTTCATTTTTCAGCCAAACTTCTAGCAGTGAGAATTTTTTTATGAATTAATTACAAGGATCGCATGTGAGAGGAGTGTAATTGTTTCTTATGACGCTGCTTGTATTCACTAAAGTTGGCAACTTTGTCTAGTGATTGATATAACATTAATGATTTGTAGATGTCTGGAGAGGTGCCTGATGCTACCCCTGATAATCAATCTATTCGATCATCTGGACCTTTAGGACCTGGCGAGAAGCGCGGTCACTCACTTTCTTATGTGGATCCCACTTTACCGGGTAATATAACGGTCTTTCAAAATTATTGATGAGGATGCATTCATTATAGCCCCTTAAGAAAGTTCTGTTGACCTTTTGTTGTGTGATATATTATAACAGTTCCTGTAAGAATAGTTGATCCTTCCAAGGATCTGAACTCGTATGGACTTGGAAGTATTGATTGGAAGGAAAGGGTTGAAAGTTGGAAACTTAAGCAGGACAAGAATATGATGCAGATGACCAACAAATACAGTGACGGAAAAGGAGATAATATGGAAGGCACTGGTTCTAATGGTGAAGATCTGCAAATGTACGAATTCTTTCAAATTTCATCAGTTACAAAATTAGAATGATAAAATTCAGCAATATCTAATTTCTTGTACTGTGTGGGTTATATTGATGTATCTTTCTGTTGTTTTAATGGAGATAACTAAGACATTGAACTTTTTTAATTTTAATTTTAATTTTTTTTAAAAAATTTCAGGGCTGATGATGCTCGCCAACCTTTGAATCGCATAGTGCCAATTCCATCTAATCAGCTTAATCTGTATCGAGTTGTGATAATACTCCGACTTATCATTCTGTGCTTCTTCTTCCAATACCGTATCACTCATCCCGTGCCCGATGCCTATCCGCTATGGCTTACATCTGTTATATGTGAGATCTGGTTTGCTTTATCTTGGATTTTGGATCAATTTCCAAAATGGTATCCAATAAACCGTGAAACGTACCTTGAGAGACTTGCGTTAAGGTACGCTTACTTGGTTTCTTGTCATTTACTTGGATTCTTGTACTTGAGCGTCATTTCATTCAATATTATTATTTGTTTTATTTTTCACAGATATGACAGGGATGGAGAGCCTTCACAGTTAGCTCCAATTGATATTTTTGTTAGTACAGTGGATCCTTTAAAGGAGCCTCCTCTCATAACAGCAAACACCGTGTTATCAATTCTATCTGTGGACTATCCTGTTGATAAGGTTTCGTGCTATGTTTCTGATGATGGTTCGGCAATGTTGACTTTTGAGGCTCTCTCAGAGACCGCAGAATTTGCCAGAAAGTGGGTTCCCTTTTGTAAAAAGCACAACATCGAACCAAGGGCTCCGGAGTTTTACTTTGCTCAAAAGATAGATTACTTGAAGGACAAGATTCAACCTTCTTTTGTGAAAGAGCGTCGTGCAATGAAGGTTTGTGTTCGGATGTTGCTTATATTCTCGATGTTTATGAATAGTAAATCCTAAAAATTCTTATATATGTTCCAGAGAGAATATGAGGAGTTCAAAGTACGAATTAATGCCCTAGTAGCAAAAGCGCAGAAGATGCCTGAGGAAGGTTGGACGATGCAAGATGGCACTCCTTGGCCTGGAAATAATCCTAGAGATCATCCTGGGATGATCCAGGTTCGATAATCTTCCTCAAACTTCAAGCTCTTTTCATTTTGAGAAATTAAGTTAAATTACGTTAAATAGTCTTCACCGTCGGGGTATGGCTGCGTACATCCACCCTATTCAGACCCGCGCTGACGGGACTCATGACTAGGATGTTATTGTTTTATGTTAAACGTCTCTGTATTATGCATTGACACATTACTCCCGAACAAAACAGGTATTTTTGGGACATAGCGGAGGTACTGACGTGGAGGGAAATGAATTGCCCAGACTTGTCTATGTGTCTCGTGAGAAAAGACCAGGCTTCCAGCATCACAAAAAAGCTGGTGCCATGAATGCTTTGGTATGGCTTCTTCGTTTTTATTTCCTCGTTCACTTCGATTTATTTTACGCCAATACTGATATTTTTTGTCTGTTACAGATTCGTGTGTCTGCTGTCTTAACCAACGGAGCCTACCTTCTAAATGTGGATTGTGACCACTACTTCAACAATAGTAAAGCTCTTCGTGAAGCAATGTGCTTCATGATGGACCCCGCTTTAGGGAAGAAGACATGCTATGTCCAGTTTCCTCAAAGATTCGACGGCATTGACTTGCACGATCGATACGCCAATCGGAACATTGTTTTCTTCGATGTATGCTACGGCGCTCCTTCATTATAGAGCAATTCTAGGGATCTCTAATTGAAACTCTTAAGAAAAGTCAAGTTTGAAGTTCATGGTTGAAATTCTAGGGATCTCTTACTATTTTATTCTCCTGCAGATCAACTTGAAAGGATTGGATGGCATTCAGGGTCCTGTGTACGTCGGAACTGGATGCTGTTTTAATAGGCAAGCTTTGTACGGATATGATCCCGTTCTAACTGAAGCTGATTTAGAACCTAATGTTATTCTCAAAAGCTGCTGTGGAACTAGAAAGAAGACCAAGCGTAATAAGAGTTATATCGACAAAAATCGAGCGGTCAAGAGAACTGAATCTAGCATGCCAATTTTCAACATGGAAGATATTGAAGAAGGACTCGAAGGTGGGTGTTTGTTTTTTCTGCTTCTTTCATTTAAATATTGTAGAAATGCTTCGAATTTGTACGTTTGCCAGCATTCTTCCGATGTATTATAGAAGAAGCTGTGTTTATAATTTTTCATCCATATTTTCTAACATCATTGAATATCAAACAAGCGGAATAAGAATTTGGACTGGCATATGATGAAGGTCAACTTTACGAGCTCTCCTCAAGACGGGAGAGGTCTCGAGTTCGGTTCTCACATGCGGCTTTGGAATGCAAAGTTTCAAAGAAATTTCTCGCTCATTAGTATTGCGCACGACATCCCCTGCGTGTGTTAGGTAGATGATTTCGTCCCAGTCATCCTCTCAGGTGGAGTTTGTCAGGGACCAAAGCAGATAGAGTATGTATTGGATTTGTTCAGTAGTCGTAACCCCGAGGGTAATTTTCATCATAAAAAACAAAAGTGGAATAATAATTATTCGCGTGTCAGAAATAAAGACCATAGTTTCCTCATATGTCATATGCCCCTGTTAAAATATTTCTTTCTAGAGCTATTGTAACTCCGCTACTACACTCTATATAACGACCAAATAATATGCAAGCTTCATTTTCTAATATTTTCATATTTGTTTGTGCCTTCAGGTTACGAGGACGAGAGATCACTGTTGATGTCACAAAAGAGATTAGAGAAACGATTTGGTCAGTCACCAATTTTCATTGCATCAACATTTATGGAGCAGGGAGGCATCCCTCCTTCCACCAACCCAGCTTCATTGCTCAAGGAAGCGATCCATGTCATCAGCTGTGGCTATGAAGATAAGACCGAATGGGGAAAAGAGGTTTGTTGTTTTTGTTATCGGACATCTTTGTTTATATCATGGTTTTCGGTGTCGGTCGGCACAGCCCGTGCATGTTCCGGCAGTTGTCGGCACGGCACATGTCAAAAAAATTTTTATGTGAATTTTTAAATTATTTTTTTATTTTTATTTTTATTTTTTAAAAATAACAAATAAATATATATTGGCACGGTCGGCATGTGCCGGGATCTATGTTTACCGAAACTCGGCTCGACTCGGTACAGAAAACCTTGGTTTATATACTATTGTAATTAATTATATGCCTTCTTTACGTGATTAACAGATTGGCTGGATTTATGGCTCGGTTACTGAAGATATTTTAACTGGATTTAAAATGCACGCACGTGGTTGGATTTCGATTTACTGCATGCCACCTCGCCCTGCATTCAAGGGTTCCGCGCCGATCAATCTGTCCGATCGTCTTAACCAAGTCTTACGTTGGGCCCTCGGATCGATTGAAATCTTGCTTAGCAGACATTGCCCGATCTGGTACGGTTACAAAGGACGTTTGAAGTTGTTGGAGAGAATTGCATACATCAATACCATCGTATATCCCATCACTTCTATCCCGTTGATTGCATATTGCGTTCTTCCAGCCGTCTGTCTTTTAACCGGAAAATTCATTATTCCCACGGTTAGTGGCTTTCTTTCCTCGACCTTCTTTTATAATTTAGCGAGATACAAAGCATTTCCAGAATTTATCCTCTATTCTAACTTAAATTATATATAACTGCAGATAAGCAATTATGCGGGTATGTGGTTCATTCTGCTCTTTATTTCCATCTTTGCTACTGGAATTTTGGAGCTTCGGTGGAGCGGTGTCGGGATTGAAGACTGGTGGAGAAATGAGCAATTTTGGGTTATCGGCGGAACATCGGCACATCTTTTTGCTGTATTTCAAGGGCTTCTAAAAGTGCTAGCCGGTATTGACACGAACTTCACCGTTACGTCTAAGGCATCCGACGAAGATGGGGATTTTGCAGAATTATACGTCTTCAAATGGACAAGTCTTCTGATTCCACCCACTACCGTTCTCGTTATCAACATGGTCGGAATAGTTGCCGGTGTCTCATATGCTATCAACAGCGGATATCAATCATGGGGCCCACTTTTCGGGAAATTGTTCTTCGCGATTTGGGTGATTGTTCATCTTTATCCATTCCTCAAGGGTCTTTTGGGACGGCAAAACAGAACACCGACGATCGTTATTGTGTGGTCTATTCTCCTCGCTTCTATCTTCTCTTTGTTGTGGGTGAGAATCGATCCGTTCACATCCTCGTCCCAGAAGGCGGTGGCAGCTGGACAATGCGGTATAAACTGTTAAAAGAGTTCTATTATTCAGCATAAATTATGTAAATACTGGATTATGAAGAATTGCTTGGTTCTGGATATAAAGGTTAAGAATGATACTCGGAGCGGAGCCGAGACTCGTTCGTTGGATGTCGTGTTGTATTTTAATTCTTGATCGTATACTAAACCATCTGTATCTTTGTACGTCTTCTTTTTGAGCAGTATTTTGATGTTCTATTTGTGAAGTAATAACAAATATGAGTAAGGGATATGACTATTTATAGATCAAATCAAATGTTAAGCTACTGTCCGTCGAACTCGTTTGTATCCATATCCAAAGCTTTTGTGATGAGTTCTGAAGCTTGAGATATCTATAAAGAAATCTCTAAAATGTTCATTCAAGTTTATATATTGCACCATTGTTGTTTTGAACTCGTGGTTGGCTTTTGTATCAAATTGTGGTTTAGAAGGTTTATAATCACTGATTGTGAAATTATCTGGTCATTTCGTAAACATAACAAACATTAGAGGCTACTGAATGTTGTTTCTCGTCGTAAACGAGCAACCCTACGGGTAGCTCTGTCGGTCGACCTCCTGCACGACGAAGTTAGAGAGGTCGTTGTTCGAAGCCTGTAATCAATGAGGGTGTCGACGGGTTTTTTTGGCTTCAAAATGTCACAGATGTGGTTGTGGAGTAGCAGATAAGATGCAAGCTACCGAGAATTTGATAAGTTCGTTGCTAGACGGTCGACCGAGAACGAACCTCTCTTCCCAAAAAAAAAAGAAAAAAAAAGAAAAAAAAAAAGAAAACAACATAAAAAGCCGCCTACGTATCATATTCAACAACAGAAAAGGGATAGTGAAAGTCGACAGAAGCAAATCAAATTTGAAACAAAACTCTTCTTTTAAAGTTTCCCTTTGGTGATAGAGGTCGCGGCCAATATATATATATATATATATATAAAGTCTATTTTCAGGTCGAACTGAAAATAGCCTATGATAAGCTAATAATTCAACCGTTAATTTCTTTGATCTAACGGCTGAAATGTAATTTAACATTTAACAACGCCGTTAAATACTTAACGGCATGAATCGTTATTCGGTTAAGTGTAAAATTAACTCTCGTTACTCTATTTGATCTAACAACTGAGATGTTAGCTTACCAAGCTATTCTTAGCTCAATCTGAGAATAATTTTTTTTTTTTTTTAAAATAAAAATAAAAATTTAAAGATTAAAATTAAATAGACAATAAATTTTTTATACATAGATATAAATATTATTAAAAATGGTCATATATATATACATATATATAAGTTATATAATGATTTAATTTATCTTATTTTAATAATATATAATGAATAAATTATAATATTTTAATAAAAAAATATAATTTATATAAAATTAAAATATCAAAATAAATTTTAATAAAAAAATATAATTTATATAAAATTAAAATATCAAAATATCAAAAATTAAGTTTTTAGTTACCAACTAATGAGGTTAAAATTAAAATTATGAAAAAAAAAACTAAAATCTTAATCTTTCCTTCTCTTCGAGTTGTCCTTTTCCTCTTTACAGAGAAGCAACAGATCGAGAAGGAAGAATTAAGTTTTTAGATTGGAACAGAAGTTGATAAAAACACTCAGGCCATCGCAGGTTGACATCCAAGTTAATCCCACCGGGAAAGTCGATCGATCTCTTCTCTTATCGAATTTAGAATTTTCACATGTTGCTATGAATTAGTAGGATTTTTAAAAATTTTCGTTTACTTTTCATAATTTGGATTTCGCATAAGTTTTCTACTGACATGGTTCAACAATTTCATTATACATAAAAGGAGAAGAAATTGAGTTGGATCATCTTATCTTATCAGTTCGAGAAGAGTACAGAAGCCGATCGATGGATCGTTCGCTCGATCATCCAGCCGCCGTCGTTTGATCGATGATTTCGCAGGTGCTCAACATACAGAATTTTTCATAGTGATCTGATACTCAATGCACTTTCTCTTACTTCTCCAATGGCGGCAGGAAGATGATGATGTAGAATTTTTCATAGTGATCTGATCTTCGATGCACATTCTCTTATTTCTCCAATGGTGGCAGGAAGATGATGATGTTCTGGGCTCTCGAAGCTACTTAATTATCAATAATTAATAACCTCAAAAAATCAGACTAGATATTTAATAATTACACGAAATGCTCGCTCTCTAATACATACGCTCGGTCAGACGACGATACAACATCAATTACTGGATCATCTTATGCAAATTTTTCAAGGAATTTCCACGTTGTACTAGAAAGGCAGAACACGCCACGCCGACGTGTAAACGTCCACAAAGTAACGTGGATCCACGTGTACGCCACGTGTGATATGCATCATACCTGTCTTATTGTGTCAGCCAGGGCATCTTCTATATAAGACATTGTAGATCGCTCTTCAATTCTCAGCTCAAGTGTGTTGCGTTTCACTCTCACCAGCTTGATTCCCCCAGCTCTAAATTTCTCCCAAATTTGTAAAATTTTCTTCTGTAAAATAGTTGGTGATCGATAGTTTCTCTGGAGAAGAAGATCGGCGGCGACAAATAGATCGAAGAGCAGATTTGGAACGATGCTGGACAAGAAAGGTGGAGCTCTGCCTCTGACATCGCTGAATCATATCTCCCATGTTTGCAGATCGGTGCAGAAATCTCTAGATTTTTACCAGAATGTTCTCGGATTTTACCCGATCAGAAGGCCTGGATCCTTCGATTTTGCCGGTGCATGGTTATTACACATCTCTCATCTCATCAGCTTCCAACAATTTTACAGAACTATCAACTTTATCCAGTTTCGATCTTTAAAAGAATATTAGTATCTAACCTCGTCTGATTTAACAGCGCTCTGAAGGATTATTGACTAAAATTTGTCTTTTTAGGTTGTTTAATTATGGAATTGGCATACATTTGCTGCAAGCGGAAGATCCAGACATATTACCAAATAAGACAGAGATCAATCCAAAGGACAATCATATCTCATTCCAGGTAATTTTTATAATACTATTCTATCACGTTTCCCAAAAAAAAAAAGAAATAATTCCATGTTGCATGCGCCTTTTGAGCTGATATTAATGTGTCAATTTTGGAAATAATCAGTGCGAGAGCATGGCGGCGGTGGAGAAGAAGCTGAAAGAGATGGAGATCCCCTACATCAAGAGACGCGTAGAAGAAGGTGGAATCTACGTGGACCAGATATTCTTCCACGACCCCGACGGGTACATGATCGAGATCTGCAACTGCGACAACCTCCCCGTCACCCCCCTCGTCGGCGAGCCCGTCTTCGGCGGCTGCAAACGCACCGCCAGCCTCGTCAAGCAACAAAGCCACCAGATCCCCCTCCAGGCCCCGCCGGCGCAGCAGCAGCAGCAACTCAAGCCTCAAGCTTTGTGCATGAAATGATCTTCATGATTAGTAATGATAGGGTTCCATATTTGTAAGAGGGGTTTGAATATGAATAATAGAAAAGGAGGAGGAGCAATTTGTATGTTCGAGCTGCTTCTTTTTCTTTTCTTGCTAATGTTGTTTTTTTTTTTTAAATAAAATTTAATTTGTTATTCTATATTTTCGTCATAAATGGTATTTTTGAATCGGGAGTAGGTTTTATTATTTTAGGAAAATGTTTTTGCGTCTGAGACTCGTCTTGGAAAGGTTGGATGTTCTTATCCTCTTAAAATTTCAAGTGGATTTTGCGTATCAGCCTCCTTTTTTTTTTATGCATTTCAACTTCTGAAAACGTATTTTTAAAAATTAAATTTTTTTTTTTACAAATCAATTCTTTAAAAATATATTTTTAGAAGATAATTTATGACCTTCAAAAATTAGGAGGCTGATACGTAATTTTCCAAAATTTCAAATTCCTGCATGACGGTGGAGTCCATGTCTTCTCTTTTTCTTTCTCTTTCTTTTCTTTTTATTTTGGAGAGTTACGTGTTAATCTTTATTTTATAAATTAACTCCTAAAAAATATATATATACTTACATGATGGCGCGCAAAAAAAAAATACGGATATAACAATGCACGCTGTGGCATATTGGTCTTTTTTTTATTTTTAAAAATTAATTTAAATATTCTTTAAATATAGAGGATGATAAGTAATTAATTATTTTAGTTTAGGTAGGATTCGTCTACGGTGGTAGATGCCAAGTGGGGTCGATGAGGGTCGGTGTGTCGTGATGTGGAGTTGGTACAAACATGTGAACACATAACAACAATAAATGTGCCATCCACCTTTCTAACCCAATTTCTTATATTTTCTAAAACATTTTCATATATCTTCCACAAAAGGTGAGTACTCTTGTTGCGTTTCTCGGATATACATACGACAGCATGCAAAGAGATATTACAGCTATTCTGATTCGAGCCTGAGATAGTAACCTTTTAGCCGTATCGTCACACCATTCGAACTATCCGTGTTCGACATTTGTAAACCCTATATATATATATATATAGAAAAATTATTTATCTCTAACAAATTATCCGACAAACTTTATTATGAATTGATTTTGTAAAATTCAAATACGAAACTTCGACTGCTGAAGCACGATCTTCACCACAAAAAAGAATAATCTAATAAGAAAAAGCAACAACCACAACAACAACAACAAATGTATTTATATTCATTTATGCTACATTTTGGACATATCTTGCTTCGACGTGTTTAAATTCAGATTTACATGCATGATATTTTTTTTTTCTAAACATTTTTAAATGATGATAAAAGGAGTGAATAACGTGTTGCATAATTTTTATAAGTACAAGACAAACTACCGACGTAGGCGTGAAAGGGACCTCATTTATTTATTTTAAAATATATTTAGTGTTAGTTGAGTTCCTAATTAATCAGCGTCCATGCATGTGCGGAAGATAATAAAAATTTTCGAATCTATCTGTTCGAAATTTTTTAACTTTTTAATTAATAAAATATAAATTTATATAATTTATAAATTTATTTATTTTAATAATAATATAAAAATAAATCTGTTACGAACAGCATGCATGCATCAATGTCCTAGCTATTTGATGTATTCTTTTTTCATTTTCTTAATATTTATTGTCAATTCGCATATTATAGGGGTATAATTGTTCCAAAAAGTACAAAATGGACAAGAGAAAGGCCCCAACTAAACTTTTAAAAATTACCACAAAAGTGCAAGAGAAAAACAAAAATAAAAAATAAAAATAAAGAAAGTTCTGAATTTCATTTCCACGTAGCCTATTTATTTTGAACAATGCTGGATGACATGAAGGATTAGGTATGGAAGTATTCGTAACCGCATAAAATACGTTTTCCGCGTCAAAAAAATGCGTTTCACGCAACTGCGTGATGCTTCTGTGCCAAATCACAAAATTTTATACAAATTTTTGTTTTCTTATTTAATCTATTTTTAAATATTTTGAGAAGAAATTTTAAATAATAAACTTATAGATTTGCGTTCTGCACAGCCACTATCTTAGCAATTTTAGCTGATAATTCATTAAAATTGTTTATTTTTTATTTTAGAGTCACATGTTTGATTCGAATCTGCAATATATACTTTATGAGGCACACGCAACGAACATTAAATCTACGGGTGGGTGACACCACCTTCGCACCTTAGTTTCATAGTATTTGAGTTGGTTTAGTTGACTAGTTGTGGGGGCTGAAAATCTTATCCAGGAGAGTTGGTGAATATATAACTTACATCAATATAATTATATTTATATAAATCAAATGAATTACAAATTTTTTTTATAAATAATTATACAACTTTTATAGAATGAATAGTTTGAAGTACATTATATATATATATATATATATATATATATATATATATTGTATTTATAACAGCTTAATGAGTTTCTGAAACTTTCGATATCTTAATATTACGACATCTTTAGTATTAACTCTTGACACCTGTTGTGTTAAAAAATAATACTATAATACCATCTTAATAGCTTATGACACCATCTTGATAACTTTTGCTACTTTTTTTTAAAAAATTTAAGTATAAAATTTTTGGATCTAAGTGCAAAGATTTGTAACAAATAAATCTAAGTACAATATATTTAAATCTTCTAGACCTCAGTGCAAGTCTCCTTTTAAAAAGTATCGACATTGTATGACAAAAAAATTTTCATGTGGGAGGGCTTAGTAGCAAATACTAGAAATTAAATTCGGTGGGCCCAAAAAATAAATGTCAGCCCAATTATCTTCAGAGCCTCAATCCTCTAATCTCCAAGCCTGTTTTGGCGACCTTATTCTGTTATTCATACTGCCGACTGAATTTCCTCCTCCCTTCATTGCTCTGCCTCCGGCTTCTCATCCCGTCGCCGAGCAAGATAGTTATCACCGCCTTCGCTTTCTTAGTTTCACTATAACAGCTCAGCTGGAAGGCTCGATGAATCATCTGGATTTGAGGAGAGAGCAACAGCATATGAGGAATGTCATGGTGATCTGATGGCAGGTCAGATTGAAGAAGATGACAAACAGTACGCGGGAGGAAATCTCGCCCACTTTTATTTATTTGAAAAATATATGGTCTGTTTTTATACAATTGATTCCTACGGCCCTTATACTTTAGAAATATAGAGTAAAACTCACTATATACTTCCTAAATTTAAATTATCGCCACTCCGTTACAGTTATATTCGCCGTTAAAGTAGGAGTTAATGATTCTGTCGCAAGTCGTCACCTGCCACGTTTTTTTCCACTAACCAGATAAATCTTCATTCTTCTGCGTGTCTTGAAAATTGTTGATCCCATCGGGCCAACGACCATCCAATTTACGTAGAAAATTTATTAAAAAAAAATTAATATAAAAATTATAAAGTTTGATAAGTTATAATTTTTATATTTTATAAAAAATATTTTTAAAATTCGTTTAAAAAATGTTGTGTTGGAGTTCTAAATAATTTATTTAGAATATTTTTTAATTTTTTTTTAATATAAAATTATATATTTGATTAAAATTTAAAATTTTTATATTAAAATATTTTCTAAAAAATAACTTATTCTATATGATTTGGGGTCCTATGGGATCAAAATTCTGTCACGAATCTTCCGTGCTGCTTACTTTGCTGCTTACTTCTCCAATCGTCTTCTTTCCTCTTCTGATTTTTCCTCTCTTCTTTCAAACCAAGGTGTGACATTCACAGTGTTTGAGAGGGGTCAGTTGATCCCACTGGCAATATGGCGGATCCGCGTTCGAGTCTCAAGCACCATGATTACAGCAGCCAAATCGTCAAGCAGAAGGTAGTAGATGTTGGAATCGATGTTTTTTTTTTTTTTTGGTGATTGTTTGGTTGTTTAATTTGATTTGTAGTTATATGCTTCTCAATTTTATTGCTTTGTCTCTACTACTTGATGATTGTTATTAGGAAACTTCCATATCAGCCCCTTCGATGTTTGAAATTGATAGATAAGCCCCTCGTTTTTATCCGTTAACTTTGATACTCTAAAACACTTATTTAAATGAATTTTTTGAAAGAAATTTTAACATAAAAATTATAAATTTTGATAAAACCTACAACTTAATATTATTTTTTTTTTAAAATACATCTAAATAAGTGTTTTGAGGCTCCAAAATTTAACTGGTTAAACATGAAAATTATAGATTTTATTAAAATCTACAACTTTAATGTTAAATCTTTTTTTCAAAAAATACTTATAAAATGGTCAAAATAGTTGCGGCACGATATCGAGAGAAGAATTTTTGTGAACGTTCAAACAGTAATTAGGGAATCTATGGGTTGATTTGGAAGAGTAGGGAGAATCTAGGGGCTGATATGAGATTTGTCCTTGTTATTAGTGGGCATCTCATAATTTGTTTTCAGAAATATGTTTAGAGTTCCTTTTTTTTTTAATTTCTAATAACGAGGAAAAATCCCGCACCTGTCAATTCTGATTGCTCGGACACCGATAAACTCGTTGATACTTGAGAGGACCTCTTTGAGACAATAGAGTATGGCTCATATGTGTGGGCTTTTGTCGCACCGTCCGTTACCAAGGAGGATATAGCAAATTTCCCTACATCTAACGTTTTTAAGATTAAATTACGTAACCACTTCATTGACTCTGTGATTGAGCTGCACCAAACTTGGTTATAGGTTATAGGGTTTATCAAATATGCTATGGGAAAGTCAGTTCGAGAGTTTAGGAGGTGGATGCAGAGACAATAAGCAGCAATGCGTCAACTTTTCCATTACGAGTGCCAAACTGACCAATTAAAAGGGGATGCACTCAGTAAAGAATCTAGAATGCTACAACCTTGACCATATGAAGGATCTAAAATGCACATAGTATACAAATTTAACTACTAAGTGGAAAGTTCATATCACTATTGAGGTGATCAATTTACTTAGTAAATATCTTAGGCTCTTTTTAAAGACAGTAAGGTAGTTGGAGTAGGAGAAAAGTGGCAATGAATGATTTGACCTCCTCTGGCAGATGCTCTCTGGTAATTGCATTCAGATAATGTGCTGGAAAATCCACGAGATGTTGGTCCTATTTCGGGATTTCTATGCGGTAATGCTTCAGATGGGTGACTGGTAAATATTGTGGCATGCAGGACTGTTTTGTAACTTATCTGTAATGGTTGTATAGTTTTTTTTTTTTTTTTTTTTTTGGGAGCAGAACCCATTTAGGGTCATTTCTTTCGCCCCAACGTACATACGCAGGGGCACCTGGCTCATCCCAGGAGGACCGGTGCGCGCTCATCCAACCCCTTTGGGGCTTCAAGCCTTTTGCGCGCAGTGTACCCGTCACGTGTGGGGGGCGCACACGTGCGTACCCGTCTGCTGTGCTGAAGAAGGACAGCAGCGGCCGACGCGGGGGCTCGAACCTGGGTGGGCACGGTTTTTGAGCCGCATCCCATCCAGTCACTCCAATGGTTGTATAATTTGATGCATGCATAAGGAGTTAGCATAATTCAGAGGGACAGATAGCATAGTAGTCCTTTTTGTGTTCAATCTTCATACTGTTAGCATGTCTACCTTTGGCAGCTTCTTTGATTAAAACTAATTGCGAATCATGAATGTACTTCCGTGCTCAAGCTTGCTGTTCTGTTGGGAGACCTATCAATTTGTCTTATAATGGGTTGGTAGCAAGCAAACTTCATGACCCTAGCTCAGCTTCCATCAAGTAGCTAATTTGTGCTACTGACTGCAGATTTCATGTGTGGCTGCTCATTAAGTTGTTTACTTTGTAGACTTGAATTCTTTCCAAATCTAGGTTGACCTGAGTTTCAACCACATTGTGCTTCTTTATATTTCAGGCAGTGCAAAGTCCAGAGCCTAATTTCTCCCATTTCATCTCTCTTCCGTTGGGTATCCACCGAGGCCTTATTGAGAAACTAGACAATTTTCAGAACTGCATTCTAGGTGAGGCCAATTCCAGCCAAGGAAGATCATCAACTTTGTCAGGTATTCCAACATTATCTCGCTATAAACTCTTTGTTTTTTTAAAGAAATTGCATTCTGCAGTGCTTATTTCTAAATTATGTAACCTAGACGTGACGATATCTC
This sequence comes from Xerophyta viscosa, assembly GCA_002076135.1. Taxonomy (NCBI): domain Eukaryota; kingdom Viridiplantae; phylum Streptophyta; class Magnoliopsida; order Pandanales; family Velloziaceae; genus Xerophyta; species Xerophyta viscosa. The sequence goes on along the minus strand of MJHO01000175.1, from coordinate 35,596 downwards.
AATCAAAGAAATCGCATTGTGCAGTGCTTATTTCTGAATCATGTAACGTTGTGTTGCTTTTGTGGGACCACGTAAATTTTGAAAAATGGAGTTTTCCCAATAACCTGGTGTTTTTCTTTTTTGTTTTGCAACAGATATGGGCATTGAGAAATCCCTATTTATCAAACCAAATACATTACATTTGACCGTGCTAATGCTGAAGTTGTGTAACGAAGAGCGCATTGCTGCAGCTACTGATGTTTTGCGGGTGCACATTTTTTTTGTTTGAGATTCTTCATTTGTATAACACGTTTTCATATTGTCTTGCGTCTGACATGCAGGACGTCTATCCTAAAGTGCTCGATGTGCTCGATCACCGTCCCCTTTCTATAAAGCTTAGAGGACTGGTAAGTTTGAATACACTGTGGCTACTCTCTATCTAGCACTTAAGTTGCTGTCCTGGATTGAATTTTGGACTACGTTATACTTCATTTTTTGTATATTAGGTCTCTCTAAAATATTTGCTAGAAGATAGGTTTGAGTTATGAACCGGTTAAGTCGGCTCCGTCGTCGGTGTTATCTTTGCTGCGTCCGGGCCGCCGACGTAGAGCTGCCACCGGGATGCCGGTGTTATCTTCGCCGCGTCCGGGCCGCCGACGTGAGCCGATCCGAGTCGGTTCATAACAGTTTGATTGAGGCAAAAGATGAATATGTGTGCTGTGCACTTGGGTTGTGTTTGGTTGCAGGCTAAATTTAAGTTGCACGCTATATTCGGTAAACAACTTGTTCAGTAGCTTGTAAGTTAAATTTAGCTTGTAAATGAGCAGCTTGTCGAAAGTGGTCACAAGATACATGATGTAGTTTACAATCACAAGCTAATAGACCTAGCTACAAGTTATAAGCTGCAACCAAACCCATTATTGAAGAGAATGCTGGAAGCATTCCCCCATAATGCTGCAATGTTCATTCTTTCGTTTTTCATTGTTCTTTAAATGCTCAATTATTCTCTATTTTCTTTTTCTTTTTTTTTCTTTTTTTTTTTGAGATTGTCGTGGAAAAACTCTGCCTATAACCAACCCACTTTTGTACGACCGTCGTAACAGATAAACCCACGGGTGGCACCGACCCATGTTCCACCAATCAAGAAGTTCCAATCTTTCGATCTGGGTAGGTCCGAAGGCCCGTGTTGCCCTCTACGGGGTACAGAAGGATAAATCCCCTACACCCTTACAGGTGGCGCTTGCGGGATTCGAACATGAGACCTCCACTTCATGAGATGAATGTCCCAACCATCCGTTCTAAGCGCTATGGGCCAAAAAAGGGCTTAGCAGTCATCTTCTATAGATTCTCAAACATGAACCTTTTACTCTTGAAGTTGGTTCTGCTGGCTTGCGTTGTATAAGAACCATGGTTTTCGGTGCCGGTCGGCACAGTCCGTGTCGGACAGCACATACCTGTTCCGATAGTTGTCGGCACAATACGAACCGGCACGGCACGTGTCAAAAAAATCTTATATTTGAATTTTTAAATTAATTTTTTATTTTATTATTATTCAATATAATATATATATAATAATCAATAATATATATATAGTATATATATATATATATATATATATATACACGGTCGGCACGTGCCGGAATCTGAGTTTACCGAAACTCGGCTCGGCATAGAAAACCTTGATAAGAACATAACAGAACAGTAACATATGATATCATGCGGTTTTGAGTATTCCTAATTTGAGGTAGACTTTCTAATGAATGACAAGTGCAATGGCTTTGCAGAAATTAATGAGAGGCTCACAGGCAAACGCAGAAATTGTGTATGCACCAGTTGAGGAAATCGGTGGAGAGGGACGCTTATTGCGCGCTTGCAGTATCCAAACATATTTCCAGACGCTTTCATTAATGTTAAACTAGCAAATACTTTGTCTTATGATTATTCATTTGCTTCAATGGCGACGTTTACTTGACTCGAGTACTTAAATAGATGTCATTATCCAAGCGTACATCGAAGCAGGCCTTGCTCTTGAAAAGGATGTCCGTCGGCCACTAACGGTGAACTTTTAGCATTATCTCTCTCTTCTTCCTTCACTACCAAATATTATATCAAAATTATGCGAACAAACTTCACGATCTTGCGCCATCTCAAAGATAGACTAATTGGAGACCTAACTTAAATACATATTATGTTATGTGCTTTATTGCTTCCACTCTACTTTTCTCAACTATACTGACTACGATTTCTCGACTTCCAGCTCCACTTGACAGTGATGAATGCAAGGCATCGGAACAGGTTAGCCGTCGGAGTGCTCTAATGGTTTTAATAACGATATCTTCATATATCTTCTTTGTAATAATTTAGTCAAGCTTATGAATTTCGATCGACTACAGGAGAAGCTCTATAAGAAGAAATGATTTTGACGCCCGTAATATATTTTCGAGGTTCGAGTCGGAGAAATGGGGTGATTATCTTATCCGTGAAGCACATCTTTCGCAGAGGTTTAGGTATGATGAAAGTGGCTACTATCACTGCTGTGCTTCAATACCATTTCCGAGTATGCAAATCTAAATAAATTGATGCTACAGCATAAATTTATAGCAATATGTAATATTTGTACCAGGCAGGATTTCTCCTGCCAGTATGCTGCAACTGAATTGATCCGCTGAATCTGATATGCTCCGTGTGCTTGAGTAGTAATGAAGGAGGTGAGTTACACAGACGCCACAAACACTCATCTTTTTAACTTTTTTTTTTTTAAAAAAAATTCTTATAATTGCTGAGTTCGGTTGCTATTCTACGTTTTGATAAAACTTTTGTGTTTTAAAACTCGTACAAATTAGTTATTATCTTTTTAATTTTTTTTTTTCAAAGTAGCTGATATTTCGAGGTGTTTCAGGCGTTTAGTTTAGTGTTGTAAGTTATTATTGTAGTGTTGTCAGTTTGTATCGCAGTATTTTGGTTGAATTGTTCTGGACGAACAAATAAAATATTCCGTTCAAGCTAATAGAGTATCGCTGCGAGCTAAACAAGTGTTTTGAGGGAGCAAAAATAGTGTCGAGAAAAACTGCCGGAGTGTTTTTATTGAAAGAGTTGATTTGTTTAAATTTTGTAAAATAGGAATTGTTTGACAATTAAATACATATTTTTATTATGTGATCACTAATGTAATTAGTGTTATAGTCTTCGAGATGACTAACTAAAAAAAAAAAAAAATTATCAGTTGAGAGGTTCGTTTGAGAAAGAAAGAAACACAACAGTTTATTTTGATACAACAGCTAAAATAAGTCAATCGACTTAGATGATTATCTATTGCCGATAAGTGTTGGTTCAATTGACTAGTAAAGCTGAATTTTTCTGCCTTTGTAAAAGGTCATGGACTCGATGCAATAAAATTTGTTGATAAAAAATTATTAGAATTGCTCTCCCCACCCCCCAAACAAAAGAAAAAAAAAGAAAAAAGAACTATTGCAACAGTATTTGAAATTGATCCAGAAAAACAAAGAAATTCACTCAATAATAACTTCTTTCCCTTAAAAGTTATCTTACCCTGCTGCTCTACTCTGTTTTAAAACAAAGAAATATACAGTAACATAGCACAAACAATCTTCCAACTTTTTTGAAGATAGTTTTTAAAATTATTCATTTTTTAAAAGTTTGAATAATTCTTTTTATATGTTATATGAAATTTGTATTCAAAGTTTATTGGAATTCTAAAAAGTACTTAGAATAGACATGGTATGTGGCCGTAAAAAAGGTCCTGTGCGACATAGGATCGGGACGTGAACGGATTTAGGGGGCTGATTCAACTTCTAATAATGGTTGGTGGCTTAGAATTTTTTTCATGCTATGATGTATTGTGTTAACATCCAAAAATTTCACTCGAATACAATGGGCCATCAACATTTTAATTGGGTTGTTGGGCCTTGGACGCTGATTGATACAGTATAATAATCCTACGGCCCATATACACACCGATCCCAAGTCGATCGGCGATGAATGGGCCTCGTAGATCACAAGCTAGAGTTTAGCATTAGCCTCCATCATCTTCTCTCTTTTGATTTTGTGTTACAGGCAGCGCTAGGGTTAGGGTTTCGGCGAGGAAGCAATCAATGGACGAAATCACTGAGGGAGTGAACAATCTAACTGTCACCGCCGGCGATGTCCACAAGAAAAATCGTATCCAAGTGTCTAACACCAAGAAGCCTCTCTTCTTCTATGTCAATCTAACCAAGGTTTGCCATCGCATCTCTTTGTTTTGCATCTGTAATGTAACAGTCTCGTATTGCTGCAAATGATCATCGGATTACAGATTACTATGATTGTTTGGGGTTTAGTTATGTTGGTGTGTTTCCCCCCTTCTAGTGTCAATCTATGATTTGTTTTTACTTTGTCAGATCATTTTCTTCTATACTGTTTTGCGTATTACGAATGTAGTTGGGGTTTCTCGTTGTTTGATTATTCCATATGATGTTTTTGCGTCGGTTGTCTCTGCAGAGGTATATGCAGCAGTATAATGAAGTTGAGCTCTCTGCTCTTGGCATGGGTACGCTCTTTCTTCTTCGTTTTTCCTTAGAAATAATGCGTATAAGTAAATTCATGTTCTGCGAGTGGTGGTAGATGCTATAAAACCTATTTTCAATCTGAGTACCTTAATATCCGAGTTGACTTGTATCTTGTAAAATGAACTGTCTTGTTTGGAACATTTATGCTCGGCTCTTGTACTGGCATGATCGTCTTGGTTTGTGTTCACAATATTTCGTGGAGGAATGCGCATAGTTGCGAGGCCAATGTTTTTGTATAGTTAACAAAAGCTAACTTCGTGGGGCATAAACTGGAATGAAGCTTTTCTTGGAACATCGTGGTAGTATGTGGTTTTCTGACTTCATCATGCTCTTTGCAGCTATAGCAACTGTTGTTACCATTGCAGAGATTCTGAAGAACAACGGGCTCGCCATTGAGAAGAGTAAGTTTCAGTGTCAATCTAACAACATGTTCAATTATTTGGCAGATCAGAACATTTTATTGTTGTGTAATGATTTTTTTTGAAAATGTAATTTCGCAGAGATTACCACATCGACGGTGGACATGAGAGATGAAACAAGGGGGAGGCCAATCCAAAAGGCAAAGGTCAGAGGCCGTTGCATGTAGTGTAAGTGCTGTATCTTTTAAAGAATTCCCTTGGAACTAATTCAGAGTTTATTCGTCAGATTGAGATAGTGTTGGGGAAGACGGAGAACTTCGATGAGTTGATGGCCGCTGCAGCGGAGCAGAGGGATGCAGCAGACGGTGAGGAACGGAGTTGAAACTTTTGCAGATTAATTTAATTATTTCTAGAGAGTCTGTTATATCTAAATGGATCTTTCCATCTTCGAACGAGAGCGCATATGCTATCGTATTCCTTCAGATGGTGTTAGCGCAGATGATATTGTAGCTTTCTTGATCGTATTTTTTTTTAACCTATTTGATTTTGATGTTATTTTTATGAAGTTGTGATTCAGTTGTTTATACTGGCGTCATTGTTGAGCTTATGTTTGCTCGTCTCACTGGATTCAGAAACAAAGATAAGCTTGTGCTCATATCTCGGCATGTTGGCGATGAAATTGTGTTGAGCTCTTTCGATGCATTTTATTTTCTAATATGGAGAGATATTGTGCTTATTTTATTTGCCAAAATGTACGCTTATTTACATATTGTGTGGATTGTTGGATACTGTGATGTGTGATTAGACTATGGGGGCGAGTCTCGTATGCCAAAGGAGAAAGCTCCGATAGTGGGTCGGCATGACTTTTGAACTGTGCCGAGTTTGATTCTGACTTGTTAGCTTACAAATTTTTAGCCTTGGATTTTTCAGCATCATAGGGTGGTAGAAGAGTGAAGTGCTTATATGTCCGATAAGCGTATTTCCAAATGGAGCATTATGTTTTTAGTAAGATGAGCAGATCCTGACATAATCAAATGAACTGCACAAGTTAAAACGATGTATTACTAAAAAGATGCACTCTTAAATTGCTTTTCTATAGCCATTGCAGTATTTTTTTTTGGTTGAAATTTTGTGCTTCATTGGGGAGAAATAGTCAAATATCGAGTAATTCGATCATTTATTATATGATAGGGTATATGCGTGCGATACGGACCATTCTAATATTTATGGACATTCTTTGGTAAAACTTAAACAACATAAAAGTTATACATTACGAGGAGATCTACAATTTTAATTTTCGAATTTTTTCAAAAAAATATTTCTAAATAGATGCTTTAAAAAGTGAAAGAAATCGTTAAAACTTAAGAGCTCTAAAATATTTATTTATAAATAATTTTTTATTAAAAAATGAATAGTAAAATTGTAGATCTTATTAAAATTTATAATTTTTATGTTAAAATTTTTTCGAAAAAATACCTATAAGTATATTTTATCATTTACACACAATTAAAAGAGTATTTCAATTATTTGACAGGATTAAAGGAGCATAAAAATACTAGTTTTAATCGGAGAGGGCACATTTTGGCAATTTTGTAAAACTTGTGGATCTTTTCAGTCTGTACATCATAAAATATTGAGTAGTATAAGATAATTGAGGCAATAGTTAGAAAGCCTAAGAAGATATGCTTAATTAATTTCAAAGTTTGCAAAGGAAAACCCTACACTTGTTTTTAGTATCCTACTAAACAGACTTGCATGCACTATAATAAGAAATCAAGCAATTAACACATGCACTACTACAAAATGTGTTTATGCTAATGATGCCGTTTTGATTCGTGGAACTAATGCCATGGACTTCACTCAGCCTTGCAGAATAATACAACAATAATAACATCCAAGTGATAAGATTCGCATAAATAGAGTCTAGAAAGAATAAAATGTACGCAGCCATATTTCAGAAGTGTATGTCTAAAAAAATAACACACGAGCATGCAAGCGCAAACGTTTGTAGAACAAGAAAAAAAATTAAGAGCACGAACCAAGCATACCCGTAATATCAACCGACATTATCCACATGGAAAACATGTTATTATAGGAGAAAAGTTGCAGCCACCTTTATTCTCCACTAAATTTATTTGTGTATGAACTTAGAAGAAAGAATTTGGAAGATAAAGTGGTTGTGCACTTAAAATAAGTTTTGCTACTGCTACATAATAATGAAACTAACAATAATATAATGATATATTAATAGGAAGCAGGACAAGCGTGAATCTAATTTATCCACAAGTGCTTGTGCTGACTTTTCAAATGCGGATGATTCCTTGTTTTTAAGATTATTACGAAAAAAATTCTATCTGTGTAAACATCGTAACAATCAAATTCATGAAAAATAATGATTTATATTTTATTGACCGAAAAGATTCACTTTTTCGGTCCATATAGATCTGAAGGTCTGATATGTTTTTGTGTCGCAATTGGAGCTCAAATATGCGAGCTTACATAATAGCATTAACATTCGAAGCCAACTGATAAAATCCGGCTGTCTAAATCATCATTTTTCTTACTCTATCCAACAATTTTTTATTCGTTTTGAAATACCTGATGGTCAAAACATATTAGAAAGTGTAAAAAAATTGATTTACAAACAATTTCTTTTATTTTAGATTATATCCAACAATTTAGATTTTGAATAAAAACTTACAGAATTTTAACCAACCAATAAGATCCCAACTAGAATCTTACGGAAGAATGAGTATCTGCTTTTCTAAATTTATTTTAAGAACACCACCACAAACACCATTCTTTTTAGATGAACACATCACATGTTCATCTTCTAGATTATTATTATTATAACTAAACTGCACCTTAAATCAACTTTTCATGTTATTCATACATCATCTACGTGAGTGCTGGTGGTGATTAGGTGGGCGGTACCATATTCCAATCATGCGATTTTATAAACATCAAGTATATGGAGAAGGGCCTTGTTGATTCCTTGAGACGGACCTATCGACTTCCATGTCGAGGTTGTGATCCAATACAAAAGAAGGCCATTGCAGAGGGAACTGTCTTACCAAGCATATACGACACAAAAGAAGACCCAATTATCGACTCTTGCTATGTGACGCATGAGGATGGCCTTAATTAAGTGTTAAGTGATTTCCTAAGTGCGCGAAGATTCCACATGGCAGCCGCCCGCTATATCTTGGTGATGGTGATTGCTAGTTACTATAAATAGAGATAGATAGACTTCGTAATCCCAAGCCTCAATCTACTAAACTTCTGATACTGATAGTCAAAATGAAGATAGAAGGGTCTGCTCTTATCATATGGTATTTGTATGCATTCCATGTTCTAGGAGTCGGTGGAGATGTCGGCACAGCTATCTCATATGGCCCTCCCTATCTACGTATGGATGGTGATCGTTTTCTACCCCTAGACTCATCTATATCTATGAAGTAGTCTGCCTGGCTCTATAATCACCTTTCTATTTATCCATGCTGCACCATAATATTCTCACAGCTCAGTTGTTTTTAGCATTCACAAAAATTAATACTGTAGATATAATACTGTAGAGATAATTCATACTGGAGAAAAGTTAAATGATACTGGAAGTACCTGAATTGTTGTCCTCTTTACAAGCGCAGCAACAAAGTGTCCAGGTTATGACCAGGATCAGCTTCCAGATGGTGGGTTGTTCATTGCTGCGAGTAATGGGATATGGGACAATGGTGCAGCATGCGGCAGAAAGTACCAGCTCCGTTGTCTGAGCGGACTTGGGCGACCATGCAAGGATGATACGATTGTAGTCCAAGTTGTTGATCTTTGCAGAACCAATCCATGCCCAGCAACACTAATGCTATCTAATGAGGCCTTTGCTGCAGTCTCCAGGATCGCAAATGCCAAGATTAATGTAGAATTTGCACAGTAATGATCCTCGGGACTTCCAGAAATTACACATGCTAATTTTATAAAGGAAATGGCTCCAATCCACTGACGAATTCTTCTTTGGCTGTCTTTCAGGTTATGATGTGGTGTTGACAGCTCCAGACTTTCGGTGCGGCAAATTAGACAAACAACTTCATTGGCAACACAAAGATGTAATAACGTGGCTGTAACTGTAATCATCTTGTACAAGTAATGGAACATACTTGAATCACTATGTTATGCCAAAGATCTAATTTAAGATTTACTAATCAAGGCTGGGAGTTTGTATTGAAGTAGTAACAAGGGAGAGCAAAGATGAGATATGACAATGCGGGCAAGACAGAAGAGGAGAATCCAAACTCTTTCTGCTAATGTAGGGACATAAACGGTAGGAATATCTTACACAAATTCTGCCTAATTGAGATTCAAGAAAAGTTCGGAAATATCATGATCACCTAAGCATGGTGGGCTCGTGATCCATATTCTAAATTCTGGAACATATACGTTAGTAAACCGACTTTTTTTTAGCTACTAATGATGATAGGGAGTGCTTGAAAGAAGAACTAGAATCTAAATTCATTCTTTTCATGAATATTTCGAATTATTCAAAATAGGATAGCAAAAATAAACTGGTTTAATTTCGAAGAAATAGTCAGTGCCATACTTCCAAATCTAACAGTCAAAACTTTCAAAGACTGGTTTCGACGAAAATAAACCTCTTATTGTCGATATATTCATTGAATAAATCTGGAATATTCCTAAAAAGTACACATGTTATGGAAAAGGCATGGCTTGGGCATTCATTTCCTTATTAATATGGTACAAGAGGTAAGATCAAGGATTTGACCATTCAATCCTTATCCCGTTCGTAAAGTGGTTCTTTTTTAATTTTTGTAGTATGATGTTATCATGCTATCAACTCCAAAAGCAATCTAGAAAGATATTGATAATAGTGTGATGTTATTTTATTTTTATCCCATCGCCGTTCTATAAAGAAATTCATGCCAATTGTCAAAGGGATTTCAAACTCTTGATGATGACACACGCATAAAGGTTTCTTATGCATGTCAAAGACGCAACTAGTCGATGAGTTTGTGAATATAGTAGAGATCTTCATATTGAATTTATAGAGGATTCTAAGGCCTTTTATCTTAAATTAAATTAAAAAATAAAAATAAAAAAAAATAAAAAAAACCCTTCTAAAGCAGCTGACTCAGCCTTCAAATAATATACAGGGCCAACAAAGACCTTCTGCCCTCATATTCGCAATAACCAAATTTCCTAAAAGCTCAAAAACAATTTGAAAATAGCATATATACTTCATCATGTCTACTCATGCCCAATGTGAGTTTAAACATAATATTCTATCTTGCAGAAATGCTTCTTTTTTTTTAAAAAAAAAAGGAAACTTAAGTACGATGGTGGGCAGGATCAGAACACTAATGTGAACTAACAAGAACTTTTAATAGACTTAGCTATTTTATATAATGGCTATATCATTCTGTAATATCTCCAAAGTGAGCTTGACCGTAAGCCATATGGATTAAAGTATAAAATAACACATGTCAAAATGCCTAGATAAGAATGAAATAAGCATTAATGCTTGTTTACGCGCGTACACATGATCTCTAAATCTATTGTAATATTGTAAAACAAATGCCAAAAGCACTTTCTTAGATGAATGGACGTTCCACTTCTATATTTTATTTTAGATTAACTCATAAGTGGACCAACATCAATTTTTAGTTTTCCACTCCAGAACATGCTTCTCATAAAAATATGAGGAGAGATAATATATTATACTTGTTGACTCCTTACTGTGGATACCATCTATACGAATCAGTATCACAGATACCATATCGACGATGTTACTAATACCGTTTAGAAGGAATTTGACACACTGATCAAGATTGTCGATACAAAAATACCATCATATAGACATTATACAAAAGTTTACCGATTTTGATTCCACTATTGCCTGCCTTGCTGCTGACTTTTACATCGATATTATATCCAGTATAAAAGGAAAACAAATGCGAAAGGAACTCTCTCCCACTCATTTAAAGCTTGACTGAAGAAAATGGCATGAGTGATAACTTTAAGAAAAGTAAGCTTGTTGTTGCAAGAGAACTGTCTTATTTAAGTCAAAGTTATTTGCATGTGCAGATAACGCCATATGGAGGCTGATGGATGGTGGCTGCCAGACATATCTAATTGATCACTAGTCACTATAAATAGGGATGGACTTAGATGCATGAAAATCAGTCCAAAGCTTCAAGCTACTAACTTAGGATAGTCAAAATGAGGATATCAGTTGCTGCTCTCCTCTTAAGGTATTTGTGCGCATTCCATGCTATACAAGTCCTTGGAGACATTGGCACAGCTACAACATATGATCCCCCTTATCTACGTATGATCCTTTCCTTTTCTACTTAGTAATTACTAAAGCCGTATTTCCATCGAAGTTGCACAACTAGTTTCGATGGTTTATGGTTCCCCCAGCACATTTTTTTAACGTTCCAGCCGAAGTAAATACATAAGAAAGAGCACAAAATATCAATGGAACCAGAAATCTTGATAGCAAATAATAACCGTGGAAGATATTAAGACTGTATAGATAGTTCACGATTAAGAACATATAATGAATGTAAGAAGCACCTTATTTCAGTCTTCTCTCCGAATGCAGCTACAAAGTGTCCAGGCAACGACCAGGATCAGCTTCCAGACGGTGGCCTCTTCGTTGCTGCAAGTAATGGGATATGGGACAACGGCGCAGCATGCGGGAGAAAGTACAGGCTTCGTTGTCTGAGTGGACTTGGGCGACCATGCAAGGATGGCATCATCGTAGTCCAGGTTGTTGATCTTTGCAGAACCAATCCTTGCCCAGCAACATTCATGCTTTCAAACAAGGCATTTGGTGCAGTCTCCAGGATTCCAAATGGGAAGATTAATGTGGAATTTGCACAGTAAAGCTCCTTCTTTACTCTTCTATAAAAGTGCCTTCTCACTATAGCTTCTGTATACTTCTAATCTGCAAACTATTTTGCCATAACAAAACCCACTAACAGATTTTTCTTTGGGTGTCTTCAGGTTGTGATGTGCATCTGACAGTTCCAGGGCTTACAAGCAGCACATCAGCTAAACATACAAACATCTTCGTCGCTAGCAGTAAATATAGAGAAAGAAAAAACCTAGGAATGAGCTGTTTAGACAATTGTCAATTAGCAAAGAAATATCTTTCACGTAAAAAGTACATAGTATTGAACTGTTGATAGTAAGAAGTAGGCCTGTAACTGTAATCACCATGTACAACCAATGGAACATACTTCTGGGTAGTAAATAACTACATCTGCAACTAATCTAATTTAAGCACCCAGTGAAATTTGAAAATAAAGGAAAGGGAAGATGACAAAGTTTCAGTTACTCTAGCGCTTGCTTATCGATTCTTAGCGTTTATCAAGGGCATAGAAGTTAAAAGAAGAGCCACAATTCTACCAATAAATTACTTTTACAGAGTTTAGTACATCAAATCTGACACCTCACCCTCAATTCTGCTTGCATAACAAATAAAAACGACTTGCTGATCCTGTACTTTCACTTGCATAACTACTTATAACTTGATGGACTCTTTTTGCTAGTATTCGTTATCCTATGCAAATACCATACAGAGTGATCTACATGATCTGCAAAAACTTCTCCTAAGATATGTTCCTTGCAAGTGGGAACCATTAGAAAATTTCCTAAATACTTGCATCCATTCTGTCAATGATAGAGAAAATAGACAGCAGCACATAAAGTTAATTTGCAATGAGTTTTGTGCATAAAGTGAAATAAACTGAAGCTTCACTTATCTCTTTCAATATTCTATCCTCCTCTCTCTACACAACACTTGAAGACACTTTATACATATGACCCATAGACTTGATGTAAATATCATGACATGCCAATGCCACACATGGGTTTACTACCTCAGCAAGTAGAGTTTGGTACAGGGTGAGGTTTTCCCACAACAATCTTTAAAAAAAAAGATTATGTCGTGGATTATCAGTTTGCCTTATTTTTTGTTGCATGCGTTATTATCTCTGTACATTAGTGTGGTAGTTGTTGTAATTGGACCACTCGCCAGGAGAGTTGGATAGAATCTTAAACTTCAAAGTAATAGAAAATGAAGTGTGCCATGTGCTTCTTCTGTTATTTTTAACTTATTACCATATTCAGGGCAGGCTGTTTCAGCAAATACAATAATTAATTTTTGCACCCAATTAATGAATGATGAAAAACTTTGACTACTTTTACCATTTCAATTCAACAACTAGGAATAATCCCTATGTTCAAACAAGCCAGCGTCTGACCCTGCCATTAGTCTTCTGCTACTAATGAGCACAGTAATCTTGTTTAAAATCTTCATGTTAACGTTAATTGCATTTCTTTTAATCTTTACAGATCCTCTGCACCGAAATCTAAATGAAAACATCATTTGCGCAAAATAAAAAAGGCCTTTTCCATGTATAACAGATAAAGTTGATGCATAGTCAACGAGAAAATTAGTTTTGATAAGCAATAGCAGGCTGCTGCTGCTTGAGCACATTCAACATGAAGCTGCAGTGATGTCATCAATAACAAAAACAACAACGCAATGAGAAATCGCTCCTAAGAGGGGTCTAGCGACGGTAGAAGTAGGTAGGCATGCCCAATAGAAGACTGTTTCTGTACGACCCTCGGCCTAACAATAAAATACCCATGACCCTTGGCCTAAACAATAATATACAGAATTCAATCAATTCATAAAAAACTGTCACCTGTGTACGCCATCAAGGTCGTTGATTATTCATATTCTACGCAGAAGTTTGATCTCAAGTCAGTAACAAAGTAACAAATGCAATATAGGGTGCTAAAAATTCAAGTATGGAAGTGACAAGTTACATAAATAAGACAAATAAACGCAGTCAGCAACAAAACAATTTCAATCAATATATTGGCAAAATATCTTCATCAAAAGATGAAAAAGAAATTTTCAAATGAATGCAATATATAGAAAATCTTAACAATACATACGAAAAATAATGCTAAACCAAAATTCTCCCAAAGTTTTTGCCGAAGTCAATAAATTTCACTATGAAGATCATGCAGTTCTTCATTTTCTAGCAGCACAACGGATCAATCTATGCAGCAACTTTTGGAGAAATTATTGGGAGCGCAAGTACTTTCCTTATCATCTGAAAACTGATAAATCAAACTATAAAACGAAAACACTCGTTAAAAGAAGCTGAAATTTATTCTGGAATTTCGCTGAGTAGAGAGGTTGTTTCTCCGAAGAACTTGCTGGAATCAAATTCTGGTACAGCTGGTAACAACCTCGGAAGAATTTGCTCGCCGCCATCTGGTTAAACCCTAGCGGGCACTGGGATCTCATACTGGTGCAGCTTATCCACTCGGGTTCTGCACGATATCCAGCACACAAGACTAACGCCGCTGCCGGCGACAGCGGAGGTGAAGGCGGGTTCTCCCTGAGGCCGGCGCAGAGGCAGCACCAAGGCTTAGCGTAAAGAAATAGGAGATTCATCTACTGTGGCAGAGAGGGTAGCAAGTGGCGGATTGCTGCCGCACGCACGGCGGTGGCGGTGTCGGCGGTGTGTGGAATGCGGGGGAATAACATGGTCGCCGCTGATTTTGTGCAGCTCATTTTGGCGGCTAACTTTTGTAAATTGCTACTTTAGTCCCTGGTGTTTTAGTTATTCGGTTGAACCACCAACTTATAAAATTCGCAATTATTGATAATTCAGGGACCAAATGATAACGCTAAAGTAACGAAACGTTTGGTTTTGTGATGAATACCGAAATTTTTTAAAAAAAGGAAATAGCTGGACTCTTTTATTTGAGTCAACCAAAAAAATAGAGTAAAAATAAAATGGTATGCAGATCCACTTTAGTCCGTCTTTCTTAATTTCTCTCTATTTTAATTAAAATAAATTTTAAATATATATTTTTTGACTTTAATATCTTAACGAAAAAATATCAGCTCGTCCACGCCAACTGTTGAGATATAAAATGTAAATGTTAACGGTTAAGATCGTCGCAAACACCTAAGCCTGCCATTGAAAATTAAACAATTTTTAATTATATTAGTAATTAATAATATCATATATTAGCAAAATATAAACCGCCAGAAAATGTAGGACGAAAATTCTCTCCCATTTTCCGTCTCTCTTCAAGAGTGAGAAGGAAGAGCAGCAATATATCGTATTTATCGAAGAATTCATCAACAGTGGGGATCTTAATCTAAAAGCTCAGGTCAGCACCTTCTAATTCAATTCAATTTCGAAATCCCTAGTTTTTCGGATCCAAATTCAGCAAACCCTTGTTCTGATTCTCGTAGGTTGAAATTTGGAATATTGAAATTATCGATTGTGTAAAAAATACTAATCAAATGGATGGGAACAAGGATGAAGCTTTGAAGTGCTTAAAGATCGCAAAATCTGCGCTTGAATCTGGAAACAAAGACCGATCTTTGAAATTCCTACTCAAAGCCCGCCGCCTTGATCCGTCGCTTCCGATAGACGATCTCCTCGTCTCCGCTGGTAACGGCGACGGTGGCGATCATCCGTCTCCCGAGAACACCGCTGCTGTTGCTCCCGAAGAAATCCCCAGTTCGCGTGCCGAGGGCTTGCGATCAAGAACCAATAAAGGTTGTTCTTCATCTTCATCTCAAGTTTATACCGAAGAACAGGTAACAATTGTTAAGAAAATTAAGAAAGAGAAAGACTACTATAAGATTTTAGGACTTGAGAAAAGTTGCAGTATTGAGGATGTTCGAAAGGCATACCGTAAACTATCTTTGAAGGTCCACCCAGACAAGAACAACGCTCCGGGTTCTGATGAGGCTTTTAAGCTTGTTTCAAAGGCATTTCAGTGTCTCAGCAATGAGGAAACAAGGAAAAGATATGATATTGTCGGATCTGAGGAGCCCAATTATGGGCGCCCTGCAGCTCGCCATCACCATGGTGGTTATAACGGGTTTAACGGCTTTTATGAAACCGATTTTGATCCTGATGAAATATTTAGACAGTTTTTCTTTGGTGGGATGCACCCTGCAGCTACCACCCCATTTGGTACATTCAGGTTTAGAACGGGTGGGCCTACTGTACATGAGACACAGGGTTCAGGAGGTTTCAATATTCGTAACTTGATTCAGCTACTGCCAATTTTGATATTCCTTCTGTTTAGTTTGATTCCAAGTTCAGAGCCACTCTACTCATTCAATAACAATTATCCGTATGAGCATAAAATGGAGACTTCTAGAGGTGCACCTTATTATGTGAAGTCGACGAAGTTTGAGCAGGATTATCCATACCAAAGCTCGCAACGCATCTCCTTGGAGCACCGTATAGACAGGGAGTACTACAATATCCTCGCGCAGAATTGTCGTGTGGAGTTGCAGAGGCGGCAGTGGGGAATA
The DNA here is from genome assembly GCA_002076135.1 of Xerophyta viscosa. Lineage (NCBI taxonomy): Eukaryota > Viridiplantae > Streptophyta > Magnoliopsida > Pandanales > Velloziaceae > Xerophyta > Xerophyta viscosa. The sequence continues at coordinate 19,310 of MJHO01000175.1, read as the reverse complement.
TCACGCGACAGAACTTACTGTGACTTGCTTGAAAAGTTTCATGCAGCGACACCAGCCTGATGGGTTAGAAGGTACATTTCCTGCTTTTTTATGCTTGTTTCCATTTTGATATGCAAAATTTTAATCTAGAGCTGGCCTGGGTATTTTCTCGTTCTTGAGGAATATTGGTATCCCTTCTAATCTTTCTACGAATGGTTCAAATGGTATATATATTCCTTGTAGTTTGGAAGATACATCAGTTAGATACTTGCAGGCACTTGTCTATCTCGATTTGCAACATATAGTGCTAGAATGTTGTTTAACTCGGTGGTTTCTTTGTTGCGTGCAGCACATTTTCTTATGAGTTCATGACATCCTGACATGCACTTGTGACTATGGTGTGTTTTCAATTGAGTTGTAGAATGTAGTTTGACTCTGTTCTTCTTCAGCGTGCAAAATGTGTTTGCTATGCCATGAAGTTCTAGAATTTGATTAGGATGAGACTTTGCTTTTTAAAACAAATTCTATGTTCAATGAAAATACACTAATTAAACATTACTCGTAACGCATGCGGCATTGCTAACTTTTTTAAAAGATCGCCGGTGGATATGCTAACCATTTACCGTTGTGGTCTGCCTGGGAGAGGAGAGGAAAGCTGTGTAGAAGTTAATCATGTTGTAGATTCTTTAAGAGTTGAAGGCCGTGACGGGGGAGTACATTGTCTGATGATTTGAAGGTTTGATGGGAAGATTTATTTTCTTGTAGTCCACCTGGTTCCTGGTTTGTGAAAACTTTGTGAAAGTTGTATGCATTGTAAAACCAGTTATAGGGTTATCTTACAATGAGTTGGTCGTTATGTCTAAAGACTACAACTTAACTCTTTAAGCCCCTTGCAATGTGAACACATCAAAATAAGATATTAAATGGTCTTTGCAAGAGTATCTGATGTTCGAAGCTTTTGTTCCCCCAGTCAAGATAGTTAAAATCTTGATATAAATGTACGATTAATAATTTACCTTGATATAAATCGGAACAAAATTCAACAAGATTGTAATGTGGTGGAATCGCTAGTTGAATCGCAAAGCCACTTGAAATCTCAAGCTGAATCGATATGATTGATTTCAAGGGAAGTAGTGGAAAGGACTGGTACGAGCAGTGGCTCGGCGCAGTCCAGTCTGGAGGGAACTTTTTATTACTAACCAGTAATCCTAAATCTCTGCTCCCAAATTGTCGTCTCTTCTTTGCTCAAATTCTTTCTGCATCGTTACCAAATCAATGGTTAATTCTTGGCATGGCTCCAGTTTGGCTTCGACAACTGTAGGACGTAGCAAGTCCTTGTCTTGTTCTTTGTCTTCGGAGAGTCGAACTTACTGATAACTAATTTCGTGCAGGGCTTAAAATTTTACAATTCGATTTTACCACCTTCATTTCAATCTAAATTGGAATCTAGAATTCAACTACCTTGCCCCCATTTAATCCCTGTAGTAGGACTCTGAAATTAAAATAGAGGGCAAGTTCTAGTTTGAATGATCATTAATGTGCTTTGTTGTGTTCCTGCTGTAGTTCATTATATGAGCTTTCTGAAACTTCAGTTTCCTTTTCCCATTAAAAGTTTCTTGGTTGATCAGCATATTTTATGGTTTCACAAGCCTAGAGATGGACTGAGTTTTAATATAATAGGGAAACATCCTCAATTGAGTTCACTGACAGTAACACGTACTTCTTGAATTTTATTTTTATTTTTCTTGTGTGTTATCCCGAATCTGTTGTCGCTGTTTATGTATTGAGTCAGCAAAGAGGGATGTTAAATAGTGGTTCGTTACCATGGTTTTGGAGAAACTGACAGGTGCCATATGCTTGTTCTGTGCTTACCATCAAAACTGTAACTGACAGGTGCCTCTTCTGGTCTTCTTCCTGTTGAATACCAATTATGTGCTCCGTCTTTCCAGTTTGACTAATCCCACTCATTAAAAATAACAACCTAAACTAGCATTAAGAAGGCGATGATGTCGGCTTGAACTTTGTAGTTAATCACATAAGCTGCTGGAAGATATTCTTTTCCTGCAAATTATCATTGTGGACTTTAAGGTTTAATTTTCATTAATCATGTCCATTACTTTAAGGCTTAATTTTCACTAATCATGTTCAGCAGCAGTGGACATGATCCGTGATTCCAAGCTCTTCTACTTTCCTGCTGAGGTTATAGTGATGAAAATACTTACCTTGTCCAATCACAAACTTTTTTCCTTTTTCCTTCTAAATTATTTTTGATATTCTTGTAGGTCCAACCGAATGCCAAGGAATGTCATTCTAAACAAGATTGTTGTTTAACTGCTGTTAAATATTTTCCCAACATTTATTTTTTATAAGTCATTCTATGGTTGGAACAATAATTTACTTGGTCTTGATATACATTCCATGTCTTTATTAGTTTGATTATAAGAGTAAGGAGGTTAATGTATTACTCTGTCTCCCTTTTGCATCTGATGTTTTTTGTTGTTAGCCAAGTACACGGCTCACTGGTAACTTGATGAGAGATGTAAGCTTGATTTTGATCGAAAATAGTCTACAATTATCCTTGCTTATTTTGGCTCAAAGGAAAAGCCTGTCGTTTTACACCTGCAATTTATCTCTTATTTCCCTGATAATTTTTAGATTGAGGTCTAATATTCTTTTTATTGTGATTTATGTTAATCAAATATTGAGCATTGAGAAGTATTGTTTTGCAGGTACATCGGGGACAAGGGCGAGCATCATTTAGGAGTTTGGTAGGCGCGCTACCTCTCGGGTTCTTTCTATTGGTTATCAATTAGTTCGCAGACCAGGAACCCTTTCTTATCAACTACAGAAGCGGCCTACATGAAGCAAATTGATTTCAGATGTAATTTAGTTTATTTTTGTTCCGAGAATATCGCCTTTTCTTGTTTTCTATTGCATCGGTCGATCATGCTGTTGCAATTATATGTCTTTATAGGAGCTACCAGATATTTGTCGCCCCAAATGCGTATAATGTGCGTGTTAGATAGCAACGACTTTTGAGATTTCATACTGCAATAATACAATGTGAAGGAGTTATTCCGTTACTCTGTTCTCTGCTTCACAGTTCTTTATTTTTCTGTTGAAATAATGAAGCAGGAAATAATCTTCCATCAGGATATGACTACGTACATTATGTCTTTCTTAGACTGTCCAGCTGGAGCAGCAGTGGATATCAACCTTGGTTTTTTTTTTATTTTTTTTGCAAGCAACCTATCAGGTATCTTGAATTTTCTTTTTTAGGCCCATGGTTCTATAAACAAAAGCCTTCTTCTAGACGTGGCTGTGTATATCATGGTTTTCGGTGCCGGTTGGCACAGTTCGTGCCTGCGGCACGTGTCTAATCCAGCAGTTGTCGGTACAGTACGAACTGACACGATACGTGTTAAAAAATTTTATATTTGAATTTTAATTTAATTTTTATTTTTATTTTTTAAATAATAAATAAATATATATCGGTACGGTCGGCACGGCACCATCGACAAGGTCGGCACGCGTTAGGATCTGAGTTTACCGAAATTCGGCTTCGCTCGGCACAAAATTTTTTGGTGTATATCTATTCTTTTTAAATTTTATCATGACGGAATTTGGCTGAGAGGTGTTGCTTTAAATGTGGACGTGAGTTGCTGGAATGGCCGCACAGGGTCGGTGGTATTCTTCGAGATGATAAGGGTCAAGCGTCAACCCAATTGAGCCATGTCACTTCTTTTTATTTTGAGTACGTCATGTAGCATTTTTCTTTAACATAACATGAGAATTTAAAATAAGTCATAATAATCACTCAACGTGGACCCCAATTATTAGGGGAGTTTTGCCTTTTTGTGTCACCGCTTAATTGGATTTTTCGTTTTTTGCACCTCCGTAAAATATTTTGGCAGAAATGTATTCCTTTGCCATGCTAAATAACCAAAACACTTTTAGTATTTTTATTCCGAAAAATACGAATACTTACGAAGATCCACAAACACACGCTAATATCTACGAACACATACGATATATACAGACATTTATAAATATACGCGAATATCTATGAACATCCATGAAAACGCGAATATCTATGAACACATACGAACATATTGGAACACCCATATTGCTCGGAATGTTCGTATGTGTTCATGAGTATGCGCGTGTATTCATGAGTGTTTAATTGTGTTTGTGGATGTTCATATGTATTCGTATATATTTATGGATTTTGGATATTTGCGAGTGTTTATACCTTTTTTCAGAATAAAAAGAGAGCATCGTGATCATTTTACAGCAAAGAAGTGCATTTCGGTACATATTTAGGGAGCACAAAAATACCACATTCATTTGACCCAAAAAAAAACCACATCCATTTAAGAAGGGCAAAAGAAGACAAAACACCCAATTATCACTATTTGTATTTAATATAAAATAACAATTATTAGAATACTTATATTCTATATATTATAAAAAATAATGATATATAATTAAGTATTTTTTTCGTTATATCTATATAACATATAGGTGTGAATATGAATAGCTGATCTAACTTTTGATAAAAATATTAAATATATTAGTTCTGTTAAATATAAAATATTATATTTTTATAAAAATATTTTATAATATAAACTATTTTTTTTTGTTTAAATTTATAGTAACATATAAAATATTAAATTACGGATATTTTATTTATTATAATTTCAAAGTTAACAAATTAATTTTTATATTTTAATCACATTTATATTTTATTTAAAAAAATTATCGTATTTTGTGTTGTATGAACGTGGGAAGCTAAAATGTTAAATCAGTAACTATTTTCGTTTGGCTGATTCATAGCTATTGACGAATGAACGTGGTCCCAGCTAGCATTGCAATTTAATCGGTTCGGGTATCGTGAAAACACCCGACCCGTTGCTACCCGGTTCGGGTAGCGGTAGCAAGCATTGCAATTTAATCGGTTCGGGTATCGTACTAGTACGAAAACATCCGACCCGTTTTTACCAACCCCGAGATCAACCAATCTCGCCTCCGGCGGGATATAAACGCGAGTTCATCAGCTCTCTCAGGCTTCGCCAGTAGCTTGCTTGTTTTTTCGTCGCTTCGTCCCCCACAAGATCCATTTCATCGATGGGATCGGGATCTTCCTGGCCTCCATCAAAAATCCTACTCGATATCGGTACCAGATCTGAATCTTACTTCCATTTTTTCTTGGCAATTTCGTCTTTTTTTTATTTTTTTTAAAAAAAAATTGATTATTGGTGTTTCTTTGAAGGAGGAAAAATATACTCGACAACACTTGATACCCTTACTCAGAGGGAGCCCAACTCGATGCTTGCAGCTATGTTCAGCGGACGACACACCGTGCCTATGAATCCCGAAAGCGTACTTACTGTTCTTGTCTAAAATTAGCTCTTTGATTGTATGAAGTCTCCCATTTTCATGTTTTACTATTTACCCGTCACATGGCGAAGGTCCGAATGTGCTTATGATTGGTTGATTCTATTTTTGCGTGAATTTCACCATTTTCATGTTGTACTGGATACTTTCTGTTTTTTTTTAAAAGAATCAATTCTTTTTTTCCTCAAAATAACTTTTACTGGATATTTGTGATACCACAAAGCTCGAATGTGCTTATAATTGGTTATAGTGACATGTGTTATACATTAAGCACATTTGATTGTTAGGTTTGATTGCAGTTATTAGTCTAGATTACACAAAAACCAAGCCTTCGTTCCACAAGGTAAAATTGGATATATATAGTCCCATGTGACGGGTGCTCATGCTATAGTCCCACTCAGAAGACATGTTGGAAATAATTCGGTTTCAAGTAGAAAGACGATACAATAATTTTATGATAACAATAAAATTGATGTAACAACAAAATAAAATCTCACAGTATTTAATTACAAACTATAAACAATATATAAACATATATCAAGAGTGTCGCAGTGGAATTTACTGATAATATTTCTTCTAATAATCTGCACAAAACAAAATAAACAAAATAAATTAATGAGTTAAAAATGCTTAGCTGGAATTGGTCGAGCACGCCGAAGCGCTAGTCCCAAACGACTAATTCGACCGATCTGTTCGTTGCCAGATTAATCCACAGGGCAGTGTCTAAGGACGATTACAACGCCTTGTCCTTCTTCCGCACGACTCAGAGAACAAGGATGAGACTCCCCGTGTAAATAGCCCTTGATGCGCCAAATAAAAGCTCAAACCCGTAATCACTTTCTTGCAAAAACTTTAGAAAATTTGATTGCTATATTCTTACTGTGTTTACTTCTGTAAACAACACCACACCAAAATACGTTTTAAATAGTCTCCTTTTTTTTAATTTATTTAATAATTAAAATGATAATTAATGAGGCAAAAGTGGATCTTAGATCCACTATTGCTGTGGTGCTGCTGACGCGGTCCATTGGACCAAGTCAGCAGCTTGCTCTTTCTTTTTGTTTATTTATTTATTGTTAATATTTAATTTTTAATCAAAAACATCAATAAAAAATAACATTCCCCCACATGATTTAAAATTAAAATGAAGTATTATTAAATAGCGGCGCTGCATCAAGGGCTAAACATTATGCAATGGGCATAGAGTACCTTCCGTTTGAACCTTCACGCTTAGTTGACATTTTGATTCATCGCAAAGGACTCGATTGGGACGAAATCTTGAATCAGGCCTTTGTTTACCGAACTTCAACAAAAGCACACAAAATGTAACACGGTAAGAAGAATCTCGCGGTTTGTGCACTTTACTCGGTCATGCGCACTAGTATCTCTTCATGTGTGTTTTAGGATATTGCCAATATCCATAGCTGCGACCACACAGCTCCACACATATAGGTGAGTCCTCCAAGGGTGTAAGCAAGTCGAACCACCCCGCCTCATGGGTCTTGGAACTCATTCGGGAACTTGTTCTACTTACAAGGAGGGAACCCTAAACCCTTTAGTAGTAAAACATCAATAAACCCTAGTCCCTGCTTGGACATGGTTTCTAACAAGTTTCCCTCCTATTCACTTGCTCTATTAAAATAAGCACTCACAACGCCATAGGAATGGGAAATAAATAAAAGTGAGTGCACGCAACCAATCAATTAGTCACTTCGCTCGGCTTGTTTCTTCCCTTTGAATTTCCCGAAGGAAATAGGGTTTCCACCGCGGTGACTTTATTTATGGCAAACTCCCATTCCCCTCGACGATATCCAAAACTAAACTTTGGGTCCAAGGTTTGATAAACGTGGATCAGTAAGATTTCTTTCAGATATTCCACATACCTCAAGGTTGCCACGCTAATTTAATTTTTTCAATTTATTACCTATAATGACAATATGTCTTCATTTTCAGATGCCCTGTTCATGCGGGTATTATTCTGCATTTTCCTGACTTGCATTTGTTGCAATATGCACCTTTCTACAGTCACAATTCAAAGAAATTTGGAGCAATAGGTTTAGTCACAAAAGGTAAATCATATAACAAATCCCTTAGCCATTCGGCTTCGGAGCATGCAGTATCTAAGGCAATCATTTCAGATTCCATAGTACTTCTAGCTATAACAGTTTTTTACAACGTTCCAAGATACAGCGAGCCCCTCCTAATAAAAATACAAATCCTGAGTTATTTAATTTTGTGTTTTCGCTCATCAGTATAACCTTCAATTACGCTATGAGTGCCTGTATAATGCAAACTGTATGTAGATGTACCTTTCAAATATCTCATTACTCTATCTAATGCTTTCCAATGGTCATGACTAGGATTGTGAGTATATCTACATAAACGGTTAACTGCAAAGGCTATATCAGGTCTAGTAAAGTTAACTAAGAAACCTAAAGAACCGATTATTTGAGCATATTTAGATTGAGCTACAGGTTCACCAGAATTTTTAATTAAACTAATGGTATGGTCAATGGAGCAGGACAAGGGGCTTTGCATCTTGGAAACCAAATTTATTCAGCATGCTTTCTACATAATGAGCTTGTGACAAAATCAACTTATTATCTTCACGAATTAATTTTACATTTAAAATCACATCAACAGGTCCAATATCTTTCATATCAAAGTTTGCTTTCAAGAAAGCTTTAACATCATCTATGATATCCATGCTTGTACCAAACATTAAAATATCATCAACATATAAGCAAAGTACTAATTTCTCATCACCAACAATTTTATAATATACACATTCATCGGTGTTATTAATCTTAAAGTCATAGGACAACAAAAACCTGGTCAAATTTTTCGTGCCATTGCTTTGGAGCTTGCTTCAATCCATCAAAGTGATTTTTCTTAACCTGCCAAACTTTTTTACCTGTCCTTTCACCAACAAAACCTTCAGGTTGTTCCATATAAATTTCTTCATGTAGATCACCATTCAGAAATGCAGTTTTTACATCCATTTGATGAACATGAAGATTATAAATAGATGCATATGCAATAAGTACACGAATCGTAGTAATACGCGCAACAGGAGCATAAACATCAAAATAATCTATTCCATATTTTTGGGTATATCCTTTTGCTACAAGTCTGGCCTTATATTTATCTATGGTGCCATCTGGTCTTAATTTCTTCCTAAATATCCATCTACAACCTATAGACTTACAACCTGGTGGTAAATCAGCTAAGTCCCATGTATGATTTTGAGTTATAGATTGTATTTCGTTGTCTATTGCTTCTTTCCAGAAAAATGAATCAACTGAGTTAATGGCTTGTTCGAAAGTGACAGGGTCGTTTTCTACATTCATTATAAATTCTTCTCCAAATGTTCTAGCTATTCTAGTTCTCTTACTTCTTCTAAGTTCTGGCTTCTCATTCAAGTTGAGTAGAAGATTAGAGAGAAGATCTAGATTGAAACTACTCTAGAGTCGGAACATATATGAAAATAGTCCTCAAAGAAACTGCATCCCACGCATTCAATAAATTAGTGTTTACAGCAACATCTTATGTCAGAATTTAACTACAAATCGATAACGCTTTACTATCACATGCATATCCTACAAAAACACAATCTACAGTTTTAGGTCCTATTTTGTCAATCTTAAAATTTGGTACTTTTACTTTTGCTAAACACCCCCACACTTTAAAATAAGCTAAATTAGGCTTTCTACATTTCCACAATTCATAAGGTGTTTTATCTAAAGATTTCGATGGCACACGATTTAAGATGTGACAAGCAGCATAAATTGCTTCACCCCATAAATTATCAGGAGCTCCCGAACTCCTAGAGCATGAATTAATCATATCCATAAGATTCCCGATTTTTTTTTTTTTTCTTTCAGCCACTCCATTGGAATTGAGGGAATATGGAGCAGTGACTTCATCGTATAATGCCAGACTCTCACAAAAGATAGCAAATTCATTACTAGTATATTCTCCACCTCGATCAGATCTTAAAATCTTAATTTTTCTATCCATTTGATTTTCTACTTCAGACTTATAAACTTTAAATTTACTTAGACATTCAAATTTTCCTTTCAACAAATAAATATAAACAGTGACGAGAGTTATATTCATCAATTAAAAGTTATAAATACTTACTACTCTCGAGAGCGTTTTTCCCTGCATCACATCATATCGCTATGAATTAAGCTCCAAAAGTTTATCGCAGTTCCCATGTCACAGAACTTAAAAGGATGTCTTGGCAATTTAGCTTCAACACATACTTTACATTTCTCATAATCAATATTGCATGTAGGAATAATATTTGAATTCATCAACTTTTTAATAGAATGATAATTAACATGCCCAAGTCTTGAATGCCAAAGAGTAAGTAGAAAACATTTCCAGATGTATTCAAAGCAACATTATGTAAACATCAGATTTTACCAATCACTAATTTTTAAATAATTCCATCACCTAATCACAAGCAAACCTATTTCCATAACAAAAATTTTCGCCCTTCTTCATCTTACAACAATGCCAGCTTCAAAATGAAGGGAATAACCATTCTTAACTAACTGATAACCACTAAGAAGATTTCTCCTAAGATCAGGGACATGGTGAACATTATGCAAAAGCAACTTTTTCCCGGATGAAAGATGTAGTGTAACACTTCCAGTGCCTATTATTTGTGAAACAGCCTTATTGCCCATGTTCACAGTTCCTCCGCCTGTGACCTGGTAAGATGAGAACCAAGAAGAGTTAGTGCAAAAGTGATTATTTGCACCAGTGTCAATCCACCAGTCAGAATCAGCACAAATATTATTAATTTCAGGAATGTCAGTTGCTGACCTGAAGACCGATCCTGATGGATCAGCGCTCATAGTAACCATATGAGCCTGAGGTCTAGTGGATGGTGGATCACTCTTCTTGTTTCTCATCTGAACGGGCTCGATTTTCTTTTTGAAACAATCCTTCGCAAGATGGTTGGTGTAGCCGCAAACCCAACAATGTGGTCCTTGTTTATATGGTACCTTCTTGAAAGATGGCTTACCCTTAGATTGATGGAAATTCTTCTTGTGACCTTTATGAAAATGATTTTTGGACTTTTGGAAGTTGGAGTGGTACTGAGGCTTAGGCTGAGATTCTAAATTATGAATTTTGGGCTTAAGGGAATCCAAATTTTTTCTAGCACGATTTTGTTCTTCAACTCTTATGAAATATAACACACGCTCAAAGGTAAGATTTTCACTTTTACGATTTAAATCATCTACAAATCTTTCCCATGATTTAGGTAAACGATCAATTAAGGTTTGGGCTAAATGAGTGTCAGAAAATGTGGTTCCACCAGCACGAAGTGTTTTAATCAAGCCTTCAAATTCATGAATCTGAGGGTTCATAGGCTTGTCATCAACAAAGACAAAACTATTAAAAGTGGATGTGGTATACCTCTTGATTCCTATATCATCTTGTCCATATTTACTTTCTAATTCATTCCAAAGTTCAAGCGCATTGGTATGTGTATAAAAGAGATCAAACAGGTCATGACTCAAAACACTCAAAATTTTATGAACACAATGAAAGTTTTTTTTTTTTTTCCCCCCCACCAAATTCTTTTTGTGGAGTACGTGCTAGAGAAGGAGTCGCAGCAATATTTATTGTGTCAGGAGAATCAGTTTGAAGACCGTTATTTTGATTTGATGTCTCGGGAGATGTAATCGAGGAGGATTTTTCTGGAGAGTACCCAATTGCCGATGCTAATCCTAGAGTCAAAAGCCAATATTTAACTTGATATTGCCAACGCCTAAAGGTCCTACCATCACCATCAAATCTATCGGGTTTATTGCCATCTTCATTAGGAGCCATTAAACCAGAATCAAAAATTTTCAATAAACTGTAAAAATTTAAACATCGAATCATTGAATAATTAAATATATAATTATTTCTAGCATGAAGCATGTATACTTTGAGCATATTGGCAAAGACAAAAAATAACACATGCTGTCACAACAGATACAAGAAATTAATTAAAGTAATTTAATATATCTATACTCAAGTAATAACAAATCAGATCTATAATCCGAATATGCAGAAAATGGACAGCTTCAATATAATTCTATCCTTCACTAAGGGATGTACGAAATCAATAATAAACAGTGATAATCAAATAAAAAACCTACAGTTATAAAATTAACAGTGATAGAAAGGTACGTTTTTTATTATTTTTCTACTTGAAATTGGCTTTAATTAGTCGTTTGGAATGTTGGAAATAATTCGGTTTCAAGTAGAAAGACGATACAATAATTTTATGATAACAATAAAATTGATGTAACAACAAAATAAAATCTCACAGTTTAAATTTACAAAATAATAAACAATATATAAACATATATCAAGAGTGTCGCAGTGGAATTCACTGATAATATTTCTTCTGAATAATCTGCACAAACAAAATAAACCAAAATTAAAATTAATGAGTTATAAAAATGCCTAGCTGCGAATTGGTCGAGGCACGCGCGAAGGCGCTATCCAAACACTAATTCCGATCTGTCGTGCCAGATTAATCCACGGCGGTCGAAGGAGATCAACGACCTTGTCCGTCTTCGCACGACTCAGAGAACAAGATGAGACTCCCCGTGTAATGCCCTTGATGCGCCAAATAAAGTCAAACCCGTAATCGACTTTCTTGCAAAAACTTTAGAAAATTTGATTGGCCTATTATTCTTAACTGTGTTTTACTTCTGTAAACAACACCACACCAAAATACGTTTTAAAAAGTCTTCTTTTTTTAATTTATTAATAATTAAAATGATAATATAATGAGGGCAAAAGTGGATCTAGATTCCACTATTGCTGTGGTTGCTGCTGACGCGGTCATTGGACCAAGTCAGCAGCTTGTCTTTCTTTTTATTTATTTATTTATTTATTTTATTTTAATTTTTAAATCAAAAACATCAATTAAAAAATAACAGGATGATCATCACACAGTATTAAGTTGGGCCTTTAAATATCAGTCCCGCTCTAGTCCACCATTTTTTCCGATCTTGAATCCAATTATGGGCTAAAACCATGATCGCGGACCGGCCTAATTTGAAACCGGTCCGGTATATGAATATCCCTACATGTATAGCAAGAATCTCAAAAACATATGTGTTTACTTATAATAATTTCAAAGTAGACCAGCAACCCCTGCATTAGATAAGACGAGAGTTTCTAACAAATTATAGCATTTAGGATTCGTTAACCGTTTTTGTGAATGATTCAAAAAAATTTATATGAATGAGGGCAATTTTCCGAAGGTACAGCTATATATTGAAGCCATTAAAAAATTTATCGGTTCATAAGTTTTTCCAAATGGACTCAAAGATTATTCTTATTAATCTAAATAAAGAAGAAAAGAAACTCGCGGATTTAAGTTTAGATTTTTCGAAGTGTAAGTAATGAACTTTTTATTTAAAAGATAAACAAGAACTCCGGAAATTTTCTAGAAGTTTTCTTCTTTTTTAGGAGAAAAAAAGTGGGTGGACATAGAAGAGTTGATCGATAGTGACTGTTAAGGAGACACGAACGAAGAATTAAAAATACTGATTGGTCCGGAAAGCCAAATAATAGTCAAAAGAATATAGGTCCAACATATTCTATCAACATCATGGGAAAATATATGGAAGGTAAGTACTCTCAGAATTATTTCTTGCATAAAAATTATCCCAAATTTAACTTAATATTATTATAATTCAATTATGTATGGTCCAAAATAAAACTATTTTTCCAAAAAAATAAATTGCAGCTACATTAATTTCATGTAATGTAACAATTATCACTTCTGAAAATGTTATATAACCGTGACTAGATATTCACGTACTTTTTAGAATCAATATTCTTGACAATCTTTATGCATCTCATACTACTTTTTCTATCAAACGTTGACAATTATTTTTTTCAACATTTCTGTTACGGCTAAACATAATACAGTGTACAGTCAAGAGATATATGTGTTAACATTTGATTGAAAAATAGTGTGAGGTGTAAAAAGTTGACGGTGTAAAAAGTTGACGCAAACAAACTTATCCCGCATTCTTATACACTTTCCTCCACCTAGATCAAAGTATGAGAGACAACATAGACTCCGCTCGCCTCACCCATACATTGTCCAACACCATCTATACCAAAATCGCATATGAACTCCGACGTGCTCTTCGGCACTTCAAGATAAAATAAAAAATAAAATACAATATTAAAATTAAAAATTAGCTAGAATTTTTTTACAAAAAAGTAACTACTACTTTGTTTTGCTCAGAAATTAAAAACACCGCCAATTTCACCTGCCGAATTCGTACGATTCTTCCAACAACTGCTCAAAGAACAGCCCATCAAAGTTCTCCGATACTAATGTCGGCGGTAAAGGCGTTAAAGCATGGTCTAGCTCTCCTCTAGCACTATTCTCCAACAGCTGCGCCGTCGACTGCTCAAACCGACGCTGCATCGCCGGAGGCGGTGGCGGTGCCACCTCTGTTGGCGCCGGAATCATCGCTGTATCTCGTCCAGTGAGTGTCTGTACAACCGTCTTGAAGTGAAACTGGTCCGTCGTGACGAACTGTGTTTCGATGATCACCACCTTCACCGCCGCCTCCCGCTTCGATCGCTTGCCACCGGGGCCCAGCCGAGCGGGAACTTCCTCTTCTCTCTTCCTGTTCTTCTCACCGGCGACGGCGTCGTGCGTCCGGTTCCTGTTGAAGCTATTATTGGATGACATAATTCCTGAGCTGAGCATAGTCTGAAACTTCGGAAATTAAAATATATATAAATAGAGAGACGATGAGAGCAAGGAGAAAGGCTGGAGACTAGTCAAGAAAGCTAATTTGAGATGACATGGGTCAACGAAAATCCAAGGCGGGTGGTCAATGCCATTGTTCGTCGATGAAGTTACATTTGAGTTTGACCCAGTTCACCACTTGAGCTGCTGAGCATGCATGGTCCAATGGCCAGTCACGTCGCAGAATGTCTGCATGCAAGCTGTCCAATTCGAACCTGACAAGTTGTGCCGATGCATCATATCTTACTATACTGCGACGTATAGGAGATGATTGTTGCTGGAATATATTACGGGATAATTGCAGGTTTTGAAGCCTCTAAAAACTCAGTCTCTCATTACAAATTCATTCTACTATTTTAAAATTCGTATAAAAAATCTATCATATAAATGTCTTTTAGAAAAGTTTTAAATATAATAAAAAAATTCGATATAATTTGCAATTTTTTTTTCTAAAAATATTTTTCTGAATAGATAGTTTGAGATTTTAAAGTTTTAGTGGGTTTAAAAATTAATTTACTAACCTGTAAGAATTTGAAGCTTTAAAACGTCTATTTAGAAATTACTTCTTTTAAAAACTTTGAATATTAATAACATAGAATTTTATATGATCCATAATTTTTATATTCATTAATTTAAAAAAATATATATTTTAAGGAGTCAAGATAACGGGATGTAGACGAAAAACTTTTTCGTAAGCAAGAGGTTTGATAGGAGGGGCTCATGATATGCAACTCTCCATATATTACACAGCTAGTATATAACCAAGTACAGAAGTTAAAGCCAAATTTAAAGTTTTGGTTAAAGATTCAACTTTTATCAAAAGCATTATTTTCTTTGAAATTATTGAATAATTCTGGACGTAACTGATGAAAGAGTCATGCTAGTTGCACCAACTGCAACATCAAAATATCTACCAAAGTGCATGATTAAATAAATAAATAACTAATTTGGAGCATTGTTTAAAAAAACGTCCAACATGAAAATTATATATTTGAATAAACTCAGGTACCTGGCTATTCCGCGTCCGGCGCTACAAGCAAAACTCAGGTACCTGACTCGACCCAAAAGGTACATTGCTCATGGCCAGCCACAAGCTGTACTTGAGGGGATGTAAATGCATGTTACCACCAGCCCAAAAACTTAATAATAGCATGGAGAGTCAAATTCAGGACAGTCAAATTCAGGACAGTGAAGCATCATGAGGTTTCATACTACTAATACTGCGACACTGCACCACCTCTTTTTTCCTCTGAGTTGTCCAGCAAGTATTTTAACTAACTGGTCAACAAAACGGAGCTTTGGCCAAAGGTTGAGGTTGGGAGAACTACACTAAATAACTTCGGAGAATATATGTAGCATGCAGTGCCTTTTCTACATTAATTAGAATCCGAAAATTAATAATCCAGCTCAATAGCCATATTTTGATTGGTAGCAGATCACGTTTCCTAGGGCAAATTTTATTATGCGTGCCGCCCAAATTGCTTGTCTGCTCGGCAGGCTTCCGATGGTGCCATGCAATAGCATAATAAAATTTGCCGTCTTCGTCTCAGTTGCTCAATGTAGTTCTACACCCACCCACGTTCACCTCCCTCACTTGCCGCCAAGGAGACCTCGCACGTTTCTCACTTGCTGCCCGGGAGACCCCGCACCTCCATCACCTTCTCGTTCAGCCGCTCCATCAATCAACCAAATTCCCCACATCCACAGAGCGTTGGAGTTCGCACACTGCATGGTCTTTTCTGAAAGGACAGACGCATCTGTTGAGGTATATAGTGAGGAGGAACAGCCGAAAGTCGGCGGCGGAGGCGGAGTTGGAGGAGGGCGACGGAGGGAATGGGAGGAGGGGGAGGCTGAGGCGACGGAGGAGAGGTGGTAATGGAGTTGGTGCGGCTGAGGGAGGAGTCTAATAAAACTTGTTTGAGGAAAACGCCTGAGAATTAAATTAAAACATGTTTAAGGCTGGGGTCCATTTAAAACATGTGTCACACATCCACTTCGCGTCGCACTGATAACTTATCTGCACTGCGCGCAGGTTAAAATTTCTTAGTTCCTAGTTGTTTAATACTCACACATAATTTCTTTCTCATCCAATAATTACCAACTGGGTTGCTCGGAGTCATGTGACCTCTTAGAACCATAAAAAATACTGGCAAAAATGACGGTAGCTTGCGCCTATTATTGCCCATTGAAGTAACCGTAACCGGTTGGAACACACATATAAGAGATTATATGAAACTAGGGAAGAAAGGGTTATGCTTGACATCACGGATCCGCACACAAAATTCATAAAAAACATATTTTTCGTGACAAAGAAATGCATTTTACAGTCCCGAAACACGTATTTTTCACGGATTTTGTGTACGGATTCATGCGCGGATTCGTGATGCCAAATATTTTTCGGGGAGAAAACGGATTGAGTGGCACCAGCAAGCTCAAACTCAACGTCGGTTGGCTAAACTTGAGCTCGTGGACTTTTATTTAATCAAGCTCAAAATTGGCTTAATTAAAGTGCTTGAACCTGACTTAAGCGCCGGATCGATTAGAAAGAATGAGTGTAGTTTTGACGAATGTATTCAATTAATTTTGTATTTTTGACATTTCAAAACTCGAATTGAGATGCAGTCGGGCTAGAATAAACTTCAAAGCCTACTACATCAAGTTGTTAACTATTCAAACTTAACCTAATAAACATGCTGACCCTTAATTTGAGCTCGATTCGTGTCTCCTCTACATGAAACACCAAGTCAGCTATGTCGATATCCTTCTTCTTTTGATAAACGTCCCATGTGTGACTTTTCGTGGACAGCCCCTAAAGGGGCAAAACGCTTCCCAATAGGCCCCTCAAGTTTTATCTCTTCCGTTTTGCTTTCTCTTCGAAAAACGTGTTATTCCGTTTTGACCATTATATTAATATTTTTTGGAGAAATTTTTAATATGAAAGTTGTAGATTTTGATGAGATCTAGAACTTTCATTTTCAATAGTTTTCAAAAAAATGTTTCTAAATAGATGTTTCGGGACTTCAAAAATTCAGCGGATTAATGGATCGGATCTAAAACCCGTTAACACTTCGGAGTACCTTGATGGTAACTTGCCTTTTAGAGTTCGTGCGGAACTGTTGCAAATGGCCCGCCGTCAAAAAAAAAAAAAAAAAAAAAAAAAAAGGAAAACTCCAAGTGGTGGAGTGAGTGCAAGATTTGGTCGCTCGGGCAGGAAGAAAAGCACATGTGCTCATCAAATCGTCAAAATTCATCGTCTCGTGGGCACGTGCTTTTGTTGGAATCGGTCAGACACAAATAGTTAAACTGGGCGATACCGGTCCATCACAATTGGCTCGTGTTCTTGTCGCAGTTGGGTTTTGGGATTTTGTCGTGTTCATCATACAACTAATCTAATTCCAGGGCAAGGTTACATGTCGATGCAAGACTTATTTTAAGCATCGTATGAAGAGAAGCTAAGTTGGTATCTCGATAGACCGGCAAATTTTAATTTGTACGCCATATAGATAAGTTTATCTGCGTGCATAGAGTAAAAACATTAAAAAATTTGGATTATTTTATAAAAAAAAAATATATAATATATAAATTTTTATGAGATCTATAATTTTTATATTAATTTTTTTTAAAAAAAATACTTCTCAATAAGTATTTTGGGACTCAAAAAATTAACGAGTTTGAAATAAATTTTAAAACTATTTTAATACCCGTTAACTTTTTGAGTCATAAAGTATATGTTTAAAAATATTTTTTGAAAAAAAATTTCATATAAAAATTGTAGATCTCATCAAATTTATAATTTTTACATTAAAAATATTTCAAAAAATAATCGGAAATATTTTTATTTTTACTTCTCCAATAGACCAAGCAAAACCAATGTAAATTTTAGTGAACACATTATTGTCCATTCGAGCATCTGCTATATAAGTTCAAGGCTATGACCATGATACATTGCACGGAGTCGTCTTCTTTAAGCACTCAAATTGCTTACCCGATCCAAGCCATCTATAGTTCTACAGGTGCAAGTTTCGATATAATGTTCCACAACATGCTTGGCAAAATTCAACTTTTGAATGGGTTGAAAGCTTTTGAGATTCGCTTTCCAGACAAGCTAAATCAGGGGAAGTTTGATATAGGAGATTTCATGATTTCTCACATCTACTCTGCATTACCAAACAAGAAGTTCAGCACGCATCAATTACAAGACTCGGCCGCGCCCGAGCCCCATTCTAGGCTATCCATTATGCAAACAATAGCAACAGTGTGCTTTAAGAATGGTTTTAGATGCCGGACGGCACATGCCTGTTCCGACAATTGTCAAAAAAATTTAAATTAATTTTTATTTTATTTTTATTTTTTAAAAAAATAATATATATATATATATATATATATATATATATCGGCACGGCACCATCAACACGGTTGGCACGTGTCGGAATATGAGTTTATCAAAATTCGGCTCGGCTCGGCACATAAAACCTTAGCTGTAAGTAGTAGAAACAGCATATCGAGCAATAACAACAGCACAACGCAGGCAACAGCAACAACACCAGTGCCCGCCCATGGACTGCTCGTACGGACCCCGAGCTGTTGCTGCCCGCCCTATGACTGTTCATGTCGGAACCTAAACCACTCAGGCGTCCAGATTCAATCTAGCACAACTTCAGTACGCGTCCAAAATCCTGTGTAGCCTCAAGTCATGTTCAGCAAGTAAAAGTAAACTATTAGCATCCCTTCCTATGACATAACTTCTAAAGCTCGTTCAAGAGCCAAAATAAACCCAGCTGTGTCAAACATGGTTTGGGCACAATATATGTTCAACGAGTCGCACCCAAGAATCACCTCAAAATTATTGGCATTACGCCCAAGCAAGCATGGGAGTGAAAATAACATCTCAAAACGTCCAATATCCAAATTAGTGTAACATGTTCTTTTTTTTTTTCTTTTTTCCTTTTTTTTAAGCTAGGAATAAACTAACAGAAAAGCGTATGCCAAAATATTACAACACTGGAGGCTCAAATTTTCTTACGAATCTCCGGTGATCTCCAACGTAACTTAAGCTCTCTGATTTTTTTTCTCGACTCCGGTTATCACAAACGTAAATTTTCCTTTTCTACCGATCGCCTTCGTTTTATGAGTTTTT